>SKCR01034257.1:0-473435 GCA_019454045.1 Zanthoxylum bungeanum | reverse complement strand
CGACGGACAAGGGCTTGACTTTGGCCAACAACCCCTGCCAATCTCGGATCTTGAGTAAGAATCACTCAATGGAAGGAAAATAAACGCTTGATATTTAACGAGGGTTTTTCGTGTGCAAATTGGCAACCAATTTATTATCTTTGTTAAGGTCTCATCATCATACACCCTTAAACATGCATTCTAAACACATAATAAAGCGCATATGATAAAATAATAATGATATGCGGATGGATATTTTACACATTGATCCTAGATCAAATCTCTCTTCTCTCACTTCTCTCTCCCGCTAGCACAAAATTTTTTTCTACCCGTTACACTACACTTCTAAAGAAACCTCATTTACATTGAGGGGAATAGGTGAGAAGAGAATACAAATAGGAGGTGATAAGGCTGGACACGCAGGTCCAATTAATAAATCAAATTTATTACAACAATTTCTAAAATTGCCCCACCCATCTAATATCCATCCGATATACATTATTCATGCATCACAACCATGTATTCACTCAAGCATGTTATCAATCAATCTAATCCAATTAATTAATCTGATAATTAGTGATCATCCAATGTTCAAACAACGATTTGATTTTGTTCGAGTCAAACTCGTTTTTGCGAATAAGTACTTAAAGTACGAATTCACGAATTAAATTAAACTACACAATTAAATCCAATTCAATTTGTATTTAATTCTAATTCACTATTTAATTTCAAATTAAATATCACACTTTATTAATAAACCTTTTCAAATTAAATTCCAATTTAATTGTTACGGGTCTCAAAGCCCGATTAACGTCCAACGTCAACTTAATTAAAGTCCAATGGGCTTTTAATTAATTTCTTAAGGCGTGGACTTTTGGTCAACTCGGGTCAAAACCGCAACCAAAGTCCAATCCGGGATTTACCCATAAGCCTTTAAATTAATATTGGCCCATTAGGCCCAATTAAATTACAAAGGTCCATTATGTCGCATTTGGGCTTTATGGAAGTGGTTTTGGGCCCAATTGGATCCAATCCAATTTGCCTTAACCCAACTTTGTACAACAAAGCCCAATAAGCCCAATAACAACAATTCAAGCTCAATTTCCAAAATTAGCCCAATTAATTAAATTACACAAATCCAATTTCGCAATTCAATTACCTAAAGTGTATATCATGATTAATCACCCAAATTAACATTTCTAAAACATCAATTCACACAATTAATCATGCTCATTATCATCATCATATGTCCAACACATTTTGATTAAAATCAAACCCATTCATGCTCACTTGTTCTCGGCAATGGGGTTAATTTCATGTTCGATTTGTTTCAATCCAATTAAACCCAATTCGACATTAAATCAATATACCTACTATGATTTTCAACACATCCAATGTTTCAAAAAATCAAAATTCACCAAGAACACAAAGGGGCATAACTCTCGGCCAAGATAAGATTTTGGGCAAATTTGTTCCAAACCAAATTTGATCAAATTGATCCAACCAATCATCAATTAAAATACATTCAAGCATACTTAATCATCCAATTTCATAATAACATGCTCAAATCAATTTTACCCAATTTCAAGCTTTATGACATACTTGGCAATTTGGGGATTTTTCGTCCGATTCGAATTCAATCCAATTGATTCCGCAATCGACATCAATCAATCATATTCCCGAATGATTTCCAACACATCCAATTGTCAAAAATCAAAAATCCCAAGACATTAAATCATGTATCAAATTCGGCCAAGGTGGAAATTTGGGGGAAAAATGATCCAATCAAATTTTCTTTGAAATTGACTCAATCAATCTTCAATTCAAACACATTTAAGCATACAAATCCATCCAATTTAATTTATCATGCTAAAAATCAAGTTTGCCCAAATTTTAGCCCTAACTTTTTCATGCTTTTCACCTAAGCTCTTGATGCCATTGTTAGAGTTTCTATAGGTCCCAAGATCAAAACTCAAGCATGAATCATAAGTGAATACAACGACGGAAGTGCGGAATACTTACATTGAGTGGTTGAGCGACGATTTGGGCAGCAAAATTCGAATTCTGCTCATTTTTGCAAGGCAGTGGGCTGCTGTGAATAGTGTTTGGCACCCCTTGTCTTCAAGATTTGAAGCTCCAAGCTTCAACATTTGGCTTCCCGGCTCATGGGTATACTTCCCTATCACATTCGCATTGATCTCGGAGTGTGCTAGCACTCTTGTTTTGCCACAAACACACTTGCTTCCCTCCATTTTTCTTTGTTTTCTCTCGGCAGTTCACTGCCTCAAGAAGAAGAAGAATGGCGTGAGTGAAGAGAGGAAGAAGAGAGAAGAGAGAGGGAGGAAAATGTGAGATGCGTATTTGGTGATTACCAAAGTGTATCTAATACACTTGAAATGAAATTCATTTCATTTCAAACACATTTGGCTTTAATTGCCAACCACACACATCACTCAAGTCACATCAAGTCAACTCATCAAGTTGTCAAGTCACATCACTCAAAGTGACAAGTGATTTGACGCTTGATGCGACTAATGATTTGACGCTTGATTTGACTTGCGTGCCGCACTCGAATTCGAAATGCGAATGCGCGCGCAAATATTCTCGGGCTCGGATTCGCTAATTCTAAATTAATGAATTTCCGTCGCGTCGTAATTAAATGATTACGCCTAGCGAAATCACTGTTCACGTCGCTAACGAATTAATTCTAAATTAATCCGCTCGCCCGAATTAAAATCTAATTTTAATTCCGCGTCGAAATCCAATTTCGTTTAATATATCAAATATATTAATTAATCGATTAATTCCAAATTAATCATTCTCTCTCTCTTTAAATTGATATTTTATCCCAGATAAAATATCTCTGTAATTAATCCCAGATTAATTTTCTCTCTCATCATATTAATCCCAGATTAATAAAAGTGCGAGTCATACGTCATCGGTGAATCTTTGGGAAGTGACCCATGAGATCCCCGGATATGTTGGCAGTCAAATCGGTCATCGGACTATCCGAACACGTGAGTACCAAGTACTACGTTTTACCGATTTACTAGACAAGGTTGGCTTCTAGCAAAGCACCAAGTCTTCCCAATTCTCCGGACATATTCTTATAAGAATATTTAAGATCTGTATCAAGCGTAGTATACGATTGTATTGTGTGTATCGGCCCAGTATCGGATAGTCACGTGCTAGGGCTGGGGCTGGATAAGTGTCTACCCCATCCGAAGCACATATCGGATGCCTGGTAACATAGTCTCTATAATCGGATATTCATGACCTGGTCACAATATCCCGATTGGTTGCGCAACACTCAAGAGCACTAGTACCGTATCCTGCTGCGTGACATCATCTCTAATATGACTGAAGTGATACTTCCGTGTTGACATCACACCCAATACACTACGACTCTCTGATAACCCAGAAGTGGTGTACGCAGAACCGGTTAAAGCCCTGTACCACCAAGACCAAAGTCTATCGATTATCGTAAGTATTAGCGATGTAAGTCTCAGGTTAATACTATACACACCTACCTTGATTTCGGCCTCCCATAGACACATAGTCATAATACCAATGGGATTCCGAAGGGTCTATCCAGAGCGAAGCTGTTTCCCGTACCATCGGTGAAACACGACCTCCTATCGCACTTGCATAAGTATCCAATACTTATATATATGAGAACTATGCCGTTGTGCCCTCACAACGCAGACAAGTGCAATACTACCCTATTCCGTATTATTGATGTCCAGTCTCGATAATACTCCGGCTAGGGATATTTAATGACTAATCCTTCGGGGACTGATACTGTCTCATATCATTCTCAATCCAGGAACTAATGATAGGGACCTCTCTTCATTTATATATCTATGGTGATCTAATCACAAATGATGAGAGTGCAATTTCCTTGTCACATAGCTAATTTGCTACAACAACACAATGATCTGTGCAAATAGTGACGCTATGGGTCATTTTGTCCAACATTATCATCAACTTATGTCAAACAAAATTGAATAAAAAATCAATCATTTTCCATGCTACAACACTCACGGCAATTAGGGTTTTTCATGTCCAATTCCGAATTCAATCTAATTAAATCCTAAATCAACATTCCCCAAATGATTTCAACTCATCCAATGATCAAAATCAAAAAATACCATCACTTAGGGTAACTACTCACATTCGGCCAAGCCAAAAAATGGGGAAAAATTTGATCCAATCCAATTTTCATCAAATTGATCATGCATAACACCATGTTATCATAATTTAAGCATACTCAAACAATCAATTTCACTCAAACATGCTCAAATCAATTTTTCCCAATTTTACCCTAATTTCAATTTCATGCTCAAAATGGCTCAAGATACCATTGTTGGGTTTCTAGGTTAGTCCCAAGATCGATTTCAAGCATAAAACATGTGTGAATACAACAAAGAAGCATGGTGGAATCATACTTACATTGATCGGTTATGCGATGCGAGGAACAACAAAACTTCTTGGCTTCTTGAGCTCTCGGCAATGGCCCAAAATTGTGCTCCTCCATTTTCGATCATGTCCTCCATTGATGCTCCAAGCTCCAAGCTTTGCAAATGGTGATTCCATGCTCACAAGTTGGTTTCCCTATCACCTTCGGATGACCCTTCATGTGCTAGCATTAGATAGATTTGCCACAAATCTTCCATTGACTTAATCCTGTTCTCTCGACATTTGGCAAAACAAATGAGTGAGAAGTGGCCCTTGGCCGAATACAAGAGAGGAAAAGAGAGAGTGAGAGATGTGTTGGTTGTTGAGTTGTGTATCTAATACACTTAATTGATTTCTAAAAATAATTAAAACATATACCAAAAATTAGTCAAAGCTTTTCCAAAAAGCTTAGAAAATTTTGGAGGCAAAAATGCAATAAATGCTTTCCAACAACTCACATCACTCATGAATAGTGACTGGTTGTCAATCACTCAAAGTGACAAGACATCCATCACTTGAATGATGTGCGATGCGATGTGATTCGTGATGTGACTTGTGGGCCGCACTTGATTCGAAATGCGAGTGGGCCCGCAAACACTCCCGGGATCGGGTTCGCTAATTCCGAATTAACGAATTTTCCGTTGCGACGTAATTAAATCAAATTCAATTAAATAATTTTGCCTAGTAAAATTACTACTCACGTCGCTAACGAATTAATTCTAAATTAACTCGTTCGCCCGAATTAAAATCTAATTTTAATTCCGCGTCGAAATCCAATTTCGTTTAATATATCGAATATATTATTTTATCGATTAATTCCAAATTAATCGTTCCCTCTCTTTAAATAATATTTTATACCAGATAAAATATTTCCGTAATTAATCCCAGATTAATTTTCTCTCTCTTATAATTAATCCCAGATTAATAAGTGCGAGTCATACGTCATCGGTGAATCGTCGGGAAGCGACCCATGAGATCCCTGGATATGTTGGCAGTAAATCCGGTCGTCGGACTATCTGAACACGTACGTACCTAGTACTACGTTTTTACCGATTTACAAGACATGGTTGGCTTCTATCAAAGCATCGCGCCTACCCAATTCTCCAGAAATATTCTTACTGGAATATGTGATCTATATCAGGCGTAGTATACGTAGTATTGCGTATTACGATCCAGTATCTGATGTCACGTGCAAGGCCTGGGGCTGGAATTGTGTCTGCCCCGTACGAAGCACATATCAGATCTCTGGTAACTAGTCTCTATAATCAGATAATCATAACCTAGTCATATTATCCCGATGATTGCAGTACATAAGAGCACCAGTTTCGTATCCTACGTGATCATCATCTCCACTATGACTGGAGTGATACTTCCATCTCGACATCACACCCAATACACTATGATTCTCAATATACCCAGAAGAGTTGTACACAGAACCTGTTAAAGCCCTGGACGACCAAAACCAAAGTAAAATAAATAAATAACTGAAATTAAAAAATAAATAATAAAATAAATATGGGACGAAGTTACCGCTTTTGTTGTTGACCAAGCAAACCTGCTCATTTTACTTGTAAACCGTCTCCCGGCAACTGCGCCAATTTTTTATTACGTCCAAATAGTACTTGCGGTTAATTACGGTTATCGCAGTATAGTTGGGGTGTCGATTCCTCAGAGAGATGGTTACAAAGAATTGATTTACTTAAACAAAACGTTAGCAGTAACTTAATGAAAAGAAAGATTGTATTGATAATATAAGATAAAAACTATGCAAAATATATTGAAGAATATCAGTAGAGATAAATAGCAAAGCGTCAGGAATTCATCTTGTATCAACTCCCTATATTCAGTTATTGATTCCTTTTTATTACACAATTGAAGACTTCACATCCCAGCCCAACAATCGGAAGATATTCAATTCTACACCTATTAAATTCTTAGGTAATCAATGATTTACTTTCTCTGTATTAACAGCACACAAAGTTATCATTATGACATATCTAATATCGATAATATACCCTCAGACAATATTACAGAAGAAGACCAACTTATAAAATAACTTTACCAGTCACAATTGGGTTCCCTAATCACACATAGAAAAAACATGACTGAATCTATATGGAAGTTGGTAAAACACAATCGCTGGATTCTTAAATCGAAAGATAATAAAGAATAATAAACATCAATTGTATTAAACGATTAAGAGTACTTAGGAATCAACAACATGAACATAAAAACTTTAAATACAAGAGTTCATCCTTAGCTTTACCTAGGAGATCAGTTCTCTATGTAGAAGAGAGATATAGTCTGGATAGATCGAAGACGTCATGTCGGCTTGAAGTTCTTCATCATTCTCTCTTGAAATTGTGCTTGTGGCTATTTGATGTGTGTTTCTCCTCTATTTCCCTCTAATTTTAGGGTTTTGGATGAAATTGGGTTTATATAGGGAAGTCCCAGAGTCATTGTGCGCATTAAAAACATCTAAATTAGGCTTCTGGTGTCTTCCATGGTGCCGGGGTGCCCAACTTGTTGGAAAACATATGTGTGAAGATCCCGTAGGGGCGTCGCGATGCCAATAAGGGCTCGTCGCGATGCGGGGTAGCTTTTCTGGTTTCACCGATTATGTGATTCAGCTTGTCCCGCGTGCTTTTGATGTGTCCTTAAGGTCCCGAAAGATGTATAATTGCTCCAATATTCATGTTCCATTTCTTCCTAATAACAAAGCACAAAATAAACTTTAATTAAGATTAAATACATGATAATTAAGTCGAGTTAGCGATGTTCAAAGTACACTTTTATGCACTTATCAGACGTCAAGACTGTATTCTTAAATGGAAATCTTGATGAGTTTATCTATATGGTACAAGCAGAGGTGTTCATAGCCCAAGGTCAAGAGTAAAAGGTTTGCAAGCTACAAATGTCCATTTATGGACTCAGGCAAAAATCTTGATTTTGAACATAAGATTTGATACCACAATCAAGTCTTACAATTTTGAGCAAAACGTCGATGAGCTTTGTGTATACAATAGTTTCATTGAAGGAAAGATGGTTTTTCTCATTTTTACGTCAATGATATTTTACTTATAGGGAATGATGTAAAAATATTATTGGACGTGAAATCTTTGCTAGCTAACCAATTGTAAAAGAAAGATTTGGGAGAGCCCAGTTATGTAGTTGGGATCCAGATTCTTCGGGATCGCACTATGTCTCAGGCATCCTATATCGGCAAGATCCTTTTATAATTTGGGATACAGAATTCCAAGAAAAGTAATATGCCTTATCGACATGAAATTCATTTGTCGAAGGAACAGTCTCCTAGGATACCTCATGAAGTTGAGGAAATGAGACATATCACATATGCCTCAACAGTTTGTAGTCTCATATATGTTATGTTATGCACGTGACCGGACATCTGTTTTGCAATCAAGATTGGATCATTGGGTGGCTGTGAAATATATTCTCAAGTATCTGAAGAGAATTAGAAATTATGTGCTTCTATATTCTGGTGAGGATATGATCCTCAGGGGATATACGGCTCTAATTTTTAGACAGATGTCGATTCTAGGAAATCAACATCTGGATTAGTGTTTACCCTAGGTGGTGGGGCCATTGTGTAGAGGAGCATAAAACAATCTTGTATTGTTGACCCCATCATGAAGGCTGAGTATGTAGTAGCTTGCGAAGTAGTTAAGGAAGCATTCTGGCCTTGGAAGTTCTTAGGAGATCTGAAAGTTGTTCTAGATATGGATAAACCACTCACACTTTATTGCGATAATAGTGGTATAGTGGCGAATTCCAAAGAACCGAGAAGCCACAAGTGGGGAAAGCACATAGAGAGAAAATATCATCTCATCAGAGAGATAGTATAGAGAGGAGACATTTCTGTCAAGAAGATTGCATCCACATATAACTTAGATACTCCGTTTACAAAGACATTGTTGGCTAAAGTGTTTGAAGGTCACCTAGATGGTATATGATTACGTGACATGTCCAATTTACTCTAGTGTAAGTGGGAGATTGTTGGGATACATGCCATAGAGTTTCATGTAAAGTAAACATAATTATATGTTGTGAAATAAAAAGAATGTATTATTGATTTATCAAAGTGTTTGTTTTATGTCGCATATTGTAAATTATATTGTTTATCTTTGATTACTCATGTGGGTTCAGACTTAGTGTATGAGTGTCATACACAAAAGGATTTAAGTTTGAATTTAGTAATTTAAAATAGTCCATAGAGAGCAAACAAAGCTGTACCTTATTTGCGATTTATCTATAGCTGCGGTCCGTTCTATAATTATATGACAACCTTAATTCGGGATCGTTGATGAGCGAAAAATATATCATTATTTACCGCCCATTTGACCTGATATTTTATATGGTTTCTCGGGTTTTGTGTGTTTTTCAAAGAAATAAAATTTTGGGACTCAATGGAATCAAGTTGGGGCTAAAACGGTGAAAAACAGACAAAAGGGAAAAATTGAAATTTCGTGTCGCGACGCGCACACTCTCTGCATCGCGATGCACCGCGATTATAATTTTATCGACACTCGTCATCACCACGTCATTGCCACATTAGCACATGCATCATCATCATGTCATCATGACGTCAGCACAATAATTCATCACTTACATCATCATGACGGCAACATAATAATTCAGCCTGCCGACACGCATCATTTCCTACGTTAGTATGACGTCAACATCGCGACTTCACAAGTCGCGACACCGAGCCAATAATTCAATTTCCCGATAGCCGCGTGCCATGTGTCATCATCTCGTCAAAGAAGCGTACACGTGTCATGACTCTACAACGCATCGCGACGTGCAAGCTTCACGCGTCCCGACGTGCAAAGACGAAGTTTGGCTATAAATTGAAGCTGATTTCATTTTCCAAATTCATACTTTCCTTAAGTTTCTTAATAAGGATATAAGGACTGTATCTTGTTTGTATTTATTTTTAGTATTTAATTATATATTTTTATTTCTAGTAGTAATAGTAGTTTATTTACCTTATATTTCTTTTATGTTTTATAGTTAATTTCTGTTGGGGGAAGGGTGAAACTTTTATTATGATAATTGAGATTAATCTCCCTTAAATTATAATATATAAGTTATCTTAAAACCTGACTTAATTGGATACCTCATTTATGGTCGGTTGGACTTAATTAAATTGATTTTAACCTGACTTAATTGGATACCTCATTTATGGTCGGTTGGAATTAATTATCAAATGACTTAATCAGGATACCGCCTATATGGTCGGTTGGTAACATAATGAAAATTTTATATATTATAATAAGGGGGATCTCTATATTTGAAATAGTAAAGGTGGATCCCCTAACCCCAGCATTTTATTTTAATCTATGGAAGTGATGAAGCACAATATTAACGAGTTTAATAATTGATTTAATTCTATTATAGGTAATACTTTAGGCTTGTTTATTGATTCTTAAGCTTAATGCTTCTTGTTGTCTGATCACCAATAAGATTGATGTAAGAGAATCAATTCATCATTAGAATAATATTGTGTGGAATCACAACCCTAGGTGTTTGTTTTCCTTATTATCAATTTCCTTTGTGTAATTTTATATTTTTATTTATTTATTTAGCAAATCCACATTCAACCAACCAATCAACAATCATTCATTTTTCACCCTAAATTAGATACCTGTAAATAAATAGAATCAATAATTAATAACAATAATAGAAATTAAGTCCTCATGGGATCGATATTTTTATACTACTTGACCGATACGTGCACTTGAGTTACGTGTGTGATTTCACCGATTGAGTTTTTGGCGACTTTGCCGGTGACTTATTTTTCCTATGTTATTAATTTTGAAACTATCTACTTTACTTGTATATAATTTTCTTTATTTTCATATGTAATTTTTATTTCTTTTTTTTTTAGGTGGTTGAAAATGGAACATTATTGGGCGATGGAAGCATTATGCGGTTTAAGAGGTGAAGATACACCCCAAATAAGATAGTAGAAGTCCGGTTTTCTGAGGCCTGTTGTTCAGCCCAACAATTATCCATGGATGTCAGAGAGAAACAACACAAAATTTGCTTAACCATTTCAGAACACAATGATCAGATGTGAGATATGTGATGGTAACCACCCTAGCGATCATTTCACGTACAACTACAATTCAGGGTGGCAGAACTATTAGAATCCTTCATTGTATGATAAAAAAACATATTTCACTGAACCATATTCTCCATCTTATCCACCATCAACCTACGATCTTCATCAAGAACCAAAACCATCAGAGGAAGATCATGTGATTGATATGCTGAAAGATTGGATCAAGAAACAATATGAAAAATTGGATGACTTGCTTCGGAGTCAATAGGCCAATTTACAGAGATTGACAGATCAAGTGAAACAATTCCAAGAAAACCATACCTACACACCTTACGGAATATTTTCAGATGACACTGACAAAGCCTTCGAGTACCAAGCATTTCATGATAATACCTTAACAGAGGAAGAGGCTGAGCAGTATCAAAAATCAGAGGTGTCAATTCAGGAGAGTTTCAATTTGATCTGGATAATTCTCTGGTCGCTGATTACATCTCTAGAGAGGAACAAGTAGCAGAGTTGCCCGAACCGTTCATACCAACCAGAAAGGATAAGGCCTACAATCAGACATATTTTTACATCCTTAGGCTGACACTTATGGAGCATGCATTTCACAGATGACAGATGAAGAGCTGAATAATGAAATTCTGAAATACATCTGTGACGAAAAAGTGGAGAAAGAAGCAGAACAAATGGAAGAGCAAGTGTCTGACCATATTAAAAATCTCATGACTTGAGGAGAAACATCACTGTATTGGGGAGTACACATCGAGGACACCGCCTAGAAGCTTGACAGAATGGCACTCCCATTCAAAGTCAAGCACCATACGAGACCTCCTATTTTTCTTTATTTCCTTTCAGGAGCCATTGGAGCGACAAAGTTTAAAAAGGTGGTACAAGCACTGAATGAGACAAAATCCTTTTTGTCACCTTAACGCTGGAAGAGACCTTTCAAAAGCAACACACATGGGATTGTCCTCAATCGGACATCCAAAACCACGCTGAAGCCTCATTGACGAATGGACTTCAGACACGTCTGGTTGAAGATGATAAATTTAGCGCTAACAGGGAGGCAACCCATGCAAATTTTTTATTTTTTTATTTAAAATTCATTTTTTTGTATTTTGTGTACACTTGTTGTAGAGTTTTTAATTTTATGTGTTATTTTTGCAGGGAAAAATACAGACGGAGCACTTAAAGTAGAGCAAGCCAGAAAAAATAATGTTATCACAGAATAAAGTTTGACAAAATTATGAAGTTACAAAGTCAATTCAGTAGAGACGACGGAGTAAGGAGTCAACTCTTGATACGCGTTCTAATGGATAAATTCGTCAAACGACTCGATTTTGTTATAAAAAAAGTGAGTTTTTTGTTGTTTATTTGTGGCAGTGGCTATTGGTAAATTCGTAGATTTGGGGCGAATCTGATTTTGTAAATTGTTGAAGTGTTAGAAATTTTAGTTTTAAAATTTGGGAAATCTTGAAAATTAGGGGAAATTCTGTCGAAATTTTAAAAAATTAAAATAGCCCCTAAGAGAACGAGAACCTCAGCGGCTGTTTGATCGAGTTACGATGTAACAAAATTTATGTCAGCAACCACTGAGCGATGATATGAAATGGGGATGGGACAAAAAGTCCCGATTATGGACAGGGGTTTTGAGAATAACCCCGGAAAGTTTCCCTAGATTGATAGAATTATCTCCACCAAGCACTGGCATAAGCTTTGCCAACAGCCTAACCCAGTCTGTATACCAGTTGTCCGTGAGTTCTACGCCAATGCTTACGAGCATCAGGTGTAACAGGTGTTAGTGAGAGGTCAACATGTGATGTTTGATAAATCCATTATTAATAGGTATTATAGGTTGCCGGATATGGAAGCGGATGAATATACCGCAACTATGGAGCATTTAGATATGACTCATCTAACACAAACACTTTACATCCCAAATGTTGTATGGGATATGAGTAGCAGTGGGGAATATGTGAAGATGAGTTATTGATATCTTAAGCCTGATGCCAAGATTTGGTTTCATTTATTGACCCGAACATTACTGTCTAGCACCCATATTACCAATGTTATAAAACAACGAATGATTATGTTATATTCTCTGTTGGAGGGATATACCATTGATGTCACTGGGCTGATATCGACCAATATAGCTTGGGCAGCACGTTCTACACAAACTGGCCTGTTGTACTGCAGCTTAATTACAAACCTATGCACGCTGGCCAATGTGCCTATGAACCTTAGGGAAGAAATGATGTAGCCCACCACTGTATTGACCACTCCCATTATCCAACAACTCCAAGTTCTTCCTCATCAGCGCTTACAGCTCCATAGCAACAACCTCAACCAGCACAATGACCATCATGATCTCGCTCCATTTCACAATGTGTAGATCAGTTGGATTTTCGAGTCGACTATATTTCTCAACTGCTTCAGCGAATGGCACATCATCAGAGATTGAGTGATGATCAGATTCTGACCTATCTAGGGGACAACAACGAGGACGACAATGAGGCTGAGGAATGAAGAAACCACGGTACTATTGTTCCCTTATCTTTCTTTTATTTTGTAACGCATTGGGGACAATGCTAGATTTAGGTTTGGGGGTAAGGTTGTTTATGTTTATTTGTTTTCTCCGTTAATTTTTTTCTTTCCTGCATGTTTTTCTTCCCTGCATGTCGTTATTTTGTGTGTTTTGCATGTTTTAATTTTTACTTGCTTTATTTAAAAGAAACAAAAAAATAATTGGTCTAATGATGAGATTGTTTGTCTTAGTAAAAAGTTCTAGGAAAAAATAAATGCTAATTTCACTTTTACCCTATACTTTGAGCCTAATATCTAGGTCAGACTCATATGCACTTACAAAATAGTTCTATAGCAGTTAGATAATAAGGAATTGACAAAGTGACTAGTTGAAATAATACGTGGTTGATGAATGACCGTTGACCTGAATATCTATTTATGTCTACATTTTTATGATGTGTTGTATGATGATGATGAAAAAAAGATAGAATAAATAAAGTTCTTACTTAGTAACCGGGCATCTTGCCTCAGTAAGCAGAGATTGTTCACCTCAAATGGTAGAACTTTTAACATCTGAGATCCGAGTAATTAGGTCCGTAGGGGTATTTTAACACCTAGTGCCCTAAAGCCAACTGGTTTGGGAGTCACTCGCCCAAAGCTCGCTACATGGATTAAAGATGTTATAAAGAAATCACATACCTCACTTTACGTATATTGTAGCAGACATAAAAATTTTAGATAGTTAGGTTGGTTTGACCCATTAACTACTGAGAATTGAGACAAACTCACCTAGTTAATAACTTAGAATCAAATCTGTTTGCAGAGCTATTCACACAAACACTCAGAGTCTGATTTAGATACTTTGTTTAAAGGAATGGATTTAGTTGTAGTATGCATTTTGAAGGTTCCTTTAACTCTGTTGCTAGACATTCTCTGAGGACATTGTATATATATATATTATTTTCATTTATTTTATTTATTTATTTTATTTTATCTTTTTACTTTTGTATGCATTTCATTGACGTTTGTGGGTATCGTCACTGTAAGCCCTCACGAGACTATAACTCGTCCACTAGGGACACATAAAGGTTTAAAGGCTTGTTGCATACGCTAAAAGCAACCGTGATCCCTACGAAAGTGGCTTAGTTTAATTTTATTTTTAAAGTTATTTATTGCATTTTATTTTATTGTTTTGCTCGATAACTAGCATAATGTTAGGTTTGAGGGTGTGATGAACGAAAAATATATCACTATTTAACGCCCCTTTGACCTGATATTTGGTATGGTTTCTCGGTTTTTATGAATATTTTGATGTGTTTTGTGTGTTTTGCAGATAAATAAAGTTTTGGGACTCAATGGAATCAACATGGGGCTAAAACATCGAAAAACTGACAAAATGGTAAAATTGGAATTTCACGTCGTGACGCGCACACTCTTACGTCATGAGGCATCACGGTTACTATTTTTCCGACACTCGTCATCGCCACGTCATCACCACGTCATCACGTGCGTCATCATCACATCATCAAGGCGTCAGCACAATAATTCAGCCTAACGACACATCATCACTTACGCCATCATGACGTCAACACAATAATTCAGTCTGCCGACACACATCATTCCTTACGTCAGCATGATGTCAGCGTCATGACTCCAAGCCTTCACACATCGTGACACTGAGCTAATAATTCAATTTTTCGATAGCCGCGTGCCATGTGTCATCATCTCGGCAAAGCCGTGCACATGTGTCATGAATCAATGGCACGTCGCGACGCGAAAGCTTCACGCATCACGACGCGTAAAGATGAAGTTTGTCTATAAATTGAAGCTGGTTTCATTTTCTAAATTCATACTTTACTTAAGGTTCTTAATAAGGATCTAAGGACTGTATCTTGTTTGTATTTATTTTTAGTATTTTAATTATGTATTTTTATTTCTGGTAGTAATAGTAGTTTATTTACTTTATATTTCTTTTATGTTTTATAGTTAATTTCTGATAGGGGAAGGGTGAAACTTTTATTAAGAAAATTGAGATTAATCTCCCTTAAATTATAATATATAAATTATCTGAAAACCTGACTTAATTGGATACCGTATTTATGATCGGTTGGACTTAATTAAATTGATTTTAACCTGACTTAATTGGATACTGCGTTGGTACTATAATGCAAAATTTATATATTATAATAAGAGAGATTTCTAGATTTGAAATAATAAAGGTGGATCCCCTAAGCCCGGTATTTTATTTTTAATCTAGGGGAAGTGATGAAACACAATATTCATGAGTTTAATAATTGATTTAATTCTATCAGGGTAATACTTTAGGCTTGTTTATTGAGTCTTAAGCTTAATGCTTCGTGTTGCCTGATCACCAATAAGATTGATGTGGTAAACTTAAAATGAACTTGGAAAAGAGATTTTAGGTTTCAGCCTTAGATTCAATATCTCACGATCTCACCTTAGGGTAGATATCACTTAGGTAGATTTCCTTAATCTTAATGAATTCAGATAACTTGGTTTATATAGGAATATAGTTAATTGGGTTATTTTGAGTGTTTACATCTTACCATCGGAAGAGGCTTTTGCATATCTTCGTGTTCCATGTTAACAAACTAATTTATTACACGTATATAAAAGAATCAATTCATCATTAGAATAATATTGTGTGGAATCACAACCCTAGATGTTTGTTTTCTTTATTATCAATTTCCTTTGTTTAATTTTATATTTTTATTTATTTATTTAGCAAATCCACATTCAACCAACCAATCAACAAGCATTCATCTTTCACCCTAAATTAGATACCTGTAAATAAATAGAATCAGTAATTAATAACAACATGAGAAATTAAGTCCTCATGGGATTGATATTTTTATACTACTTGAGCGATACGTGCGCTTGCGTTACGTGTATGATGTTACCGATTAATCGTCCATATGGTGACATGAGAATGGGGCACCTTATATGATATGATCATATAGGACTGGACCCATATATAAATGAGTTTCTTATAATATCCGTTAAATAAAGAAATTCTTTTTAATTTACTAGATGGTAATATTTGGATTGATCTGAATCCTGAGTGTACTGCGAACTCCTGCATGGCAGGCTATGTCTTTTGATTTACAAAGGTGAGGTTGGTATAGCAATCCCAACCAATAGCTACGTACTTTGGGGACATGGTTTGGTGTGTAGCTGTAGACATTTTACATAAATATGAAGTTCACTCCTTCTTAAGAGAAGTATATGAGTATCTTCTTTAAGGGTTGATTCGGTACTTGAACGATTAGAGCGCTCAAGTCTTTCTATTGCTAATAGAAAGATTAACATTCATAATGGTTAGAAATAAATCATTCATTAGTGACTCAATGCTAATTAAGTTAAAAATAATTAGAGGGGTATAACTGACATTATGACATGGCTCTAGTTATGGGATAATCGAGAAGGGCCAATCTGTATGTAATGACTATATCGATGGACACTGACGTAGTTCGGCTTATTTTATCTATCTACGACAACCAAAATGCAGTTTTGGGTTTTTAGTACAATAACCTGAAGTTAATAATCCAAAATGTTTAATTAAAGAGTTTAATTAATATTATATGATTATTGGAGCTCGGAACTATAAGTCCATTTGGTCCTCGTGCTAGCTCGATATACTGTAGCAGATTAAATATAATTGGATAATCTAATTATATACTCATATATTATTATTATTATTATTATTATTATTATTATTATGATAAATAAAATTTTTTTATCACACTTGAAACTATATATTAGTTATAATATATGGTTTTTATAATAAATTATTATATAATAATTGTTTATTATAATTTCCTTTATTAAATTATATGGTATATTTTAATAAGGATTTGGTTTAATAACTATTCAAAAAATATGTTTTGGAAACCCTTTGTTTGGAATAGGATTTAGACATTTTTATTTAGTAACATTATCAATGTCATTATGATGACATTCATCAAAATTTGGATATTACAAATTTCCCTACGATTGGTCGATTTTTTGATGGTGAGAAGAGGAAAGGTTTTTATTTTATTTTGTAAAATAAAACCCTAAGTATAAAAAGTATAAGTGGGTTTTTTTTTACCTTAATTCACTTGTGTGAAACTCTAGCCACCCTAATTCATCCTTTTCTCTCCAGTGTTGAAAGAAAAGAAAAAGAACAAAAAAAAAAAAATTATGGTGTGACAATTTTCATCTCTAAAGTGTTTAGAGGTTTTTTTGTGAGTCTAGCCCACACTAGTTTCTGTTGGTTGCAAATATAGCACAGAAGGCCATTCGGAGTCTAATAAAAAATCTTCATCATCTTCTTGTCTATTACACCACAACGGCAATGAGCAGAAAAAATGCTCACTGCCTTATCACTTTGGGTGTTTACAGGTCTTGGTTTATTTTGTTTCTTGTCCAATAAAATTAAGGAACATTAAGGGATGTTTCAAGAGTCTTCTGGGAATTTTTTAGTGAGAAAAATCAGACCTGAAATACTGCCTTAAGGTACTCATTTAAGGGGCTGATTTGGACGTGAGTTGGGCGCATTTTTGGATGAAACATGGTTCAGATCTGAGCTGCTGTTTGGGGGCTCTTCAGGGGATATTCTAAGCTGTTCGGGGGCTATTCTAGGGCTGAAATATTATTAAAAATAGTTGAAAAATATCAGTCCCTGAGCTCATAATATTCGACTATAGAAAGAGAAGGGAAGGAAAAATTTTCAAGGCCGATCCGGGTGCCTAAGGCATTTCCGCTACTCTAGGAAATCGGTTCCTACATTAAGGATACAATGATACAAACTAGATATCTAATATGGAAAACTCAAAGTCTATGAGTGGCTATGTGCTTACATTGGTAAGTGCAGCTATGTCATGGAAATCCATTAAATAAATTGTGATTGCCAGATCTATTATGGAATCAGAGATCATTGCATTGGATAAATTTGGTGAAGAAGCAAAGTGGTTGCGAATCTTTTTTGAAGGTATTCCAAAGTGGCCAAAACCTGTTGTCACTGGTTATAATTTCCACACCTCAACCCAAATGGCACTTAGTCACTCGACCTTTCAATGTGCTAAATAAGCCTTGTCGCTAGCAGAAACAAGAACAAGTAAGAGAATATTGCTAAAGAATGTTTTAAAGATAACTTACTTTTATTACGTAAGATTTATTTATAAGAGAAGGCTTGTAATGTTGATTTCTCCAACTTGTTATAAATGATGACATTTACTTTATTTATAGGTTAGCATCCTTACAAATGTATGGGAGATTTGTTCTCCTGGAAACTTCACCAAAATATATATTGTTGACGGTGGATTTTGGTCTCGGGGCAATGTGGGAATATCACCTCCGAGGTAATCCTCCTTCAATAGTGAATTTGTTTGGTTATGGGGGACCAAAGGCAAACTTAGCGAGAGACAGATAAACACACCAATCGACAAAGAGATTTAACGTGGTTCGGTGGATTTTGGATCCGACCTACGTCCACGGACAAGAACAGGATGGTACTTTTTATTACTCCAATACGCTTCTCAGATCTTTTTGTGTTTACAAATCAGAGCTTGATGATTCTGATCACTGATTTTTTATGATGCCTTTTACACATACTATGCCCTCCTATTTATAATAACACAGAAATCAGACTCCTATTTGTATAAGAAATCCTAGTTGAACTTTAGTCTTCTTTCCTTGCAAGGATTCCTAGTCTGATTTTCCCTTCTCTTTTCTTATTCCTTTTCGGATTCTGACTTTATTTCCTTGTGAGAGTAGGATAATTCGTTTTATCTTATCCGCAAGAATGGGGTGTCGTCATCTTGAACACGTCTCGCCATCTGGTCGGTCTTCATGAGGTCGGTCATGGCAATCTTTTATGCTGAGAGTGTTTCTGCCGACCTTATAGTGCTCGGTCATCCGAATCAAAGTGGTCGGTCTTTACATGTTGTGGTCGGTCGGCTTTGATGATCTTAACCAGTCAGGGAATTACCCTTCTGTCCTCGTCGTGCTGCCTTAAATGTCATAGTGCCTGAAAACACCATCAACATCTGTCCCCTAGTTCTCGGTTCCAACAAGTGTGCAAGTTGGTGCCGGGAACTATATAAAGATGGTGTTTCTGATTTGCTTTGTTGGAGGTCGGTCCGGTGTCGAGAAATGTTTTGTCGCCTCTTTTCAAGCGCTTTGTCTTGAGACACGCAACAGTCACGTCCGCTTAAATGCCTATCAAATCAACTTTAGGGTTTCTTCTAAGTTCGACACTTGTCAAACATCCGCCGGGTTCCCGCCAAAAAGGAACGAATCGACCGTGTGGAGGCGTCTTCACAGTGGGCTGATCTCAGCCGTCTGTTCAAACTTGGGAGACCTCTTTTGCAGTTGACACCTGGCGTTCATCCGGGTTCTTCCTTTAGATCCAACGGTCATGAGCGTCCTGGTTATGACTATAAGAAGGCGAGGCTTTCACTGTTCCATCTTTTTCGGCAATTTCTCCTTCTTTCCTGAAAACATCTCTGTGATTCGCCCAACTCCGTGTTCTCGAAGTTCAACCGCGGGTTTTTTCTTTTTCTTTGCTGCGAACATAAGGAACGGGCACAACCGTACTGCACAACCTCCTGCTTTTTCCGAGAAGAACAAGTAAGTCCTCTGAACGACCTCTTTCCTTTTTTTTGTGTTTATGAATCTGTGTTTGCTGCTCATTTTTGAGTGTTTGCTAGGGAAAGATTTATGGTTTGCTGGGTTCCGCTTTAGGGCACTTTAGAGACCACCTGTTTTAGCTAATCATGGAAACCGTGAGTAGTTCCTTTTAGCTATAGACTGACTTCCCCTTCCTTCTTTGTTTTTCTGGGTGTCAGTGATGTCTGACAGCAGTTCCTCCTCCTCCCTGAAAAGCCTGCTAAAATCTCAACTCCCCCTGCTGAGGAGCTCTCCTCGGGCTCGGGGGCACCTAGTGTAGAAGACCTTGACACTACGCCTACTCCTTCTGAGATCGAACAAGACTCCTACCATCAGAGGGTTCCTCGGAAGGACCCAGAGCCCGGTGATCTTGGCTCGTCGGCTCTGGATATGAACCGTCCTTCCAAAATAACTGAAGACGATCTTGCCCTTCTTCGACAACGATATAGTATTCCGATAGATATCGCCCTTGAAGTTCCCGGTCCTATGGATCGTGCTAGCCAACCTGACGAGGGCTCGGTGGCACTTCTTCCTGCCTTCTTTGAGTGTGGGCTGCGGCTGCCGATTCAACCTTATTTCTCTTGGATGCTGGTCGAGATGGAGATCGCCCCCTGTCAGCTGAGTCTAAACAGTTGGAGGATTCTGGCCGGGTTGTATGTAGCTTGGCATCGGGCAGGACTTGGCGAGCCTTCCTTTGAAGAGGTGAAGAGGGTATACCGTTTGAAGGCCAACCCAAAGGCTCATCATGGTTGGTACTACCTTTCCGCTTACAACAGTTCGTTAAATGTCGTCCAGAAGCTCCCTGACTCCAATAAGAACTTCAAAGATCTCTGGTTCTGGGCCACTGGGGATTGGGGACGGACCATGAGGTCGGATGAAGGGGAGATCTTGGTACCGGATATCTTCATCTTCAGGGAGGAGTTTAGGAGACCGACCCTTTAGCTTCTCTTCCTTTATCTTTTCTTTGTTTGGATTCTTACCCTTTTTCTTCTATTCTTCCTAGCCTGTTGGAGAGATGCTCCCAAAGTTTCCCATCAGGTCCGGCGGCGAGTATTCTGGGCTCGTCGGTACGCTGCTCACTGGAGGGAATTGGTTAATGATGCGGCCTTTGTTGAGTCGGGCCTTACTCAGACCGTCCCTTCGGAGGTCTCAGGTCGGATAGGTAGATGTTTGCTGACTGTTTAGTTTGATTCCCCTGTTTATTTTAAATGTTTGATGTCTTTGTTATAAGCTCGGGTCCTGACTTCCTTCCCCCCTTTTTTGTAGGCATGTCGAAGAGGCCAAAGTTTCTCGAGAAGTTGGCCGGTACTATGAAGAAAGCCGGTCATGCGGAAACTGGAACTTCCGGGGCACAACCTGAACCTGCTGGGGCAGAGAGGGCGTCTCAAGGGAGAGTTCAGCCGGTTGCTCGGGGTTTATCTTCTCCTGGTGCGCAGTCGTCAGGATCTGCTCGTCTTGTCAGTCCGCCGAAGCCTCTTAGGAAGAGGAGGCGTCAGTTCGGGTCAGAGGAGACCGAGTTGGTTCAAGGGGATGAGGAGGATCATGTCCCGGGCAAGAAGAAAGACGTTCGTCGGGGGAAAAAATCATCCGTGGGCTCCTCCAAGAAGCGAAAGGGTCCTGTAATCCTCGGGGTGGATGATTTGGGAGAAGGCATCCGGGAGGCTACTTCTCATTTAGTGCCGGCTTTCAATGAATTGGCCGAGGTGATTCCCCCGGGGGAGGTTTCGAGATATGAGGACATCTCGCCCGAAGCTGTGGTGACCGAGATGAGCTCTCAAATGGCAAAGGTAGTTTTATTCTTCTCTCTTTTTTATTTATTTTTTTTTGACTTCGGTTCTCGGTCTTCTTCATATCATATCTCGACCCTTTTTTTTTTTGTTTTTTTGTGCAGGCTACTTACCTTATGGCCAAGAACAAAGACCTTCTTCTGAGTCTGTTGTCCGAGGGTGGTCAGGCTCAGAGGCTTCAGAATCGTCTTACAGAAGTGGAAGCTAAACTGGCCGACCGGGAGGAGGTGATAAAGAATCACGAGGCGACCGCCATTGAGAACTTCAAAATTAATAAGGCTCTTAAGGCTGCTGCTGCTGCGCTGGAGCGAAAGCTTGCCGACAATGCTCGGGAGGACTTGAAAGCTGCCGTTTTGAAGGCGAAGGTGGCCAGTGTTGAAACCAAATTGAAGGCCAATGATGAACAAATGGCGCGGGCCCGGGATGATCTTGAGAGGAAAGAGGCCGAGCTCGAGGAAGAGAGGCCGATCTTGAGGCCGAGAAGGAGGCCATCCGTCTTGAGGGGGTTGGTGATTGTGCTGATTTGATACCGATGGTGCTGCCAAGTCTGAACATGGACCCTATTTATGCGGCCATCAGTTTTTGTAAGGGGGATATTTCTGAGGAGGAGTTCGGAAATGGCTCCCTCCTCCTTCCGAGAGGTGATGGATCCTGACCCGATCTCGGTGGTTCCGGCTTCCGGGGGCCCCAAGAAGGACGACTTGATGTTCCTGCCCCCGCGAGGACTGTCTTGAGATCCCTCCTCCCGTCCCTGAAGCAGAGGTCTCTCACGCTGCTGAGGTTGAAGCTGCAGTTCCTCCTTCTGAAGTCGAGCCGATCCTTCCGCTGTCTGAGCAAGCTGACGAAGAGATTCCTGCTCCTGTGCGGGCTGAATGAGAAAGGGTAACCCGACCGGGGCCCTATGTATACTTTAATTTTTTTAATAACATACAAGTTGTATTTGGCATGCACATATATATATATATATATATATTTATGTTATTTCTTATCTCTTTCGCCCTTTTTTTTTTTTTCTTTATGCTTCTTGTTTGTCTGAATATTCTGAGACCTTTCGGGGGTCAACATGAGCCGGAGGGGCATAACCTGGGTCCGAGCTGAGAAAGGAACTTGGACCTGGGGGAATGTTACGTCCCCAGTCCAAAGGGCTGACTCGGTGGGACGTACCCCGACCCCGAGCTGAGAAAGGAACTTGGACCTTGGGGAATGTTACGTCCCCAGTCCAAAGGGCTGACTCGGTGGGACGTACCCTGACCCCGAGCTGAGAAAGGACTTGGACCTGGGGGAATGTTACGTCCCCAGTCCAAAGGGCTGACTCGGTGGGACGTACCCCGACCCCGAGCTGAGAAAGGAACTTGGACCTGGGGGAATGTTACGTCCCCAGTCCAAAGGGCTGACTCGGTGGGACGTACCCCGACCCCGAGCTGAGAAGGAACTTGGACCTGGGGGAATGTTACGTCCCCAGTCCAAAGGGCTGACTCGGTGGGACGTACCCGACGACCCCGAGCTGAGAAAGGACTTGGACCTGGGGGAATGTTACGTCCCCAGTCCAAAGGCTGACTCGGTGGGACGTAACCCGACCCCGAGCTAGATAACCAAGTGGCCTCGGCGGAACGAAATCCAGCCCCGGGCCGACTATCAAGTGGCCTCGGCGGAACGTAATCCAGCCCCGAGCCGACTATCCCCTGGGACTTATTCAGAAGGGAAGTGAATCAACCTTTGAAGCCCTACCGAATCTGGCATGGGCGTCCCCTACCAGACCGGCGGAAAACAAAAACAAGTTTCTGGAAAATAAAAAGGCGGGGGTGACTTAGCACCTATCCCAAAATAAAAAATGTTTTGCAAGCATAAACAATAACATGGATGCCTCAAAACAGCGTCCCGTCCGAGGTCTCCAAAACACAATTCTGAATCTTCCAATTCAGTGTCCCGGCGAACCAGGATTCGGATCAGAAGAGCGTTTGAATGGTAAGGGCACATCCTCTACACGTTGGTTCACTGGGAGCCTGTGTATTGTATGAGGGCTCCTCCTTACCACAGGGGCATAACGCATCCCCGTGCTGTGTCTCCCACAGATCCGGATGATGAATGGATCAAAGAGTGTCCGGGATACTAAGGGTATATTCCTCCTTAGGTCCGGTATCACTGGAGCTAGCAATCGTCACGGGGGTGTCATCATCCCCCGTGCTATGCTTTCCCACGGATCCATTACATCGAGTATGCCCCTGAGGACCCGAGCCAAGAGAGATACTTGGTTCTGGGGGAATGTTCCGTCCCCAGTCCAATGGTATTGACTCGGTGGGACGTAACCCGACCCCGAGCCTAAAACGGCCTCGGCGGAACGAAATCCAGCCCCGAGCCGAATAAACAAACGGCCTCGGCGGAACGAATCCAGCCCCGAGCCGAATAATGAAGAGCCTCGGCGGAACGGAATCCAGCCCCGAGCCGAATAATGAAGAGGCCTCAGCGGAACGGAATCCAGCCCCGAGCCGAATAATGAAGAGGCCTCGGCGGAACGTAATCCAGCCCCGAGCCGATCGAACATTAAGGGTACATTCCTCCTCATGTTATGTTTCTCAAAGATCTGTGCTCTCTGTTTTTTTGTATGGAGTCGGATGATTCTGGTGTGACTCTGTGCATTTTTGTGGTGGTATCTGTGGTCGGGCAGTTGCGAGTTTTGTGTTCTTTAGCTTTGGATCGTTGTCGTGAGCATGTCCCCGAGTTTTTTTTTTTAATATGGTTTCGTAAAGTTTTATTTGAGAGTGTTTGGAAAAAAGAAAGTTTTTTATTCATGCTCGGGGACATAATGCCCTTCTTACAGCTCTCTGTGGGTCATTTTGAGAGAGGCTTTATGTATTTGGATCCCTGTCCTTTTGCTGTAAACAGATAGGAGGAAGGGAAAGATTACTGGAAGTATTTCCTCAACATCTCAGCGTTCCATGGCTTTTTTAATCTTGTGCCGTCCAGTCGCTCTAGGATGTACACTCCCGGTTTCACACCACTTTTACCACCTTGTAGGCCCTTCCCATTTGGCGCCCAGGGAGCCCTCCTCTGGCTTTCGAGTATTTAGGGTGACCTTTCTTAGCACCAGGTCGCCCGGGATGAAAGTGCGTGTTCGAATTCTTTTATTGTAGAAGCGGGCCATCCTTTGTTGGTAGATTGTTGTTTTCATGGCCGACCTTTCTCTCTTTCTTCTTCGATCAGGTCGAGGTGGTTTCTGATAAGTCCTTCATTCTGTTTACTCTCGTAGTGCTGAACCCTATGGGAGGTCACTCCGATCTCTGCCGGGATGACAGCTTCATATCCGTATGCTAAGGAGAACGGGGTTTCTCCCGTGGAGTCCTTATAGGTTGTCCGGTGCGCCCATAGTACCTCTGGTAGTTCCTCGACCCATAGGCCCTTGCTGGATCCAAGCCGAGCTTTTAGGTTGGCCTTGATGGTTTTTTTTGTCGCCTCGACTTGGCCGTTTGATTTGGGATGGGCTGGTGTGGCAAATTTTAGGGCAATCTGGAGGTCCTCGCAGAGTTTTCTGAAACCTTTGCTGTCAAATTGCTTCCCGTTGTCTGTGATGATGGCTCGGGGAATCCCGAACCGGCAGACGATATTTTTCCTCAGGAATTCAGTGGCTCTTTTCTCCGTTATGGTGGATAATGGCTCTGCCTCCACCCATTTGGTGAAATAGTCTATGGCCACGATGGCATACTTCGCCTGCCCTTTCCCTTGTGGCATTGGTCCAATGATGTCCAGTCCCCACTGGGCGAACGGCCAGGGACTGAGTAGCGTGGTCAACTGTTCTGCTGGTGGTGGTGGTGGAGGTTTGCGTTTTTCTGACATCCTTCGCACTTGCGGGCCACTTCTATGCCGTCCTGGTGCATGGTCGGCCAGTAAAAACCTTGTCTTAAGGCTTTGAAAGAAATTGAGCGACCTCCGGCGTGGCTTCCGCAGATGCCCGTATGTATCTCTCTGAGCACATAATTTGCCTCTTCTTCGGCAAGACATCTTAAGAGGGGGACTGAGTAACCCCGTCGGTAAAGTACCCCGTCGATTAGGGAGAATTTGGTGCTTTTGTATCTTAACTTTCTGGCCTCTGTTTTGTCCTCTGGTGTTTCTCTCGTTTCCAAGTATTTTCTGATGGGTTGCATCCATGATGCTTGGCTTTCTTTATCTAGAACTTCCACTTTAGATTCTCCCACGCTTTTTTCCCGGATGTAAATCAAGGGGATTATCCTGGGGTGTTCGGCTTTTGTTGAAGAGGCGAGCCGTGCCAGGGAGTCTGCCTCACAATTGTCTTCTCGGGGGATTTGTTCGAAGCTTACATCTCCCATCTTCCCTGTTAGCTTTCGTACTTCGGTCAGGTAGGCCATCATACTAGGCTCTTTCGCTTGAAATGCTCCTTTCAGTTGCTGAACGGCTAACTGCGAGTCACTCCTTACTACCACATTTTGGATCCCTAGCACCGTGCATAGTCTCAAACCGCCCAGTATTGCTTCATACTCTGCTTCATTGTTGGTTGCTATGAAAGCGAATTTCAGGGCGAGTAGGATTTCTTCTCCTTTGTCGCTTTTTAGGATGACTCCCGCCCCATTGCCTTGTGTGCTGGCCGAACCGTCTACGGACATTTCCCATTTGTCCTCGTCTATAGCCAGGGTCTGGGGGTCGGTACATTCGGCGACAAAATCTGCCAAGGCTTGTCCCTTTACTGCTGCTCTTGGGAGATAGGCGATGTCATGTTCACTTAGTTCTACCGACCACTTTACTAATCTGCCGGAAACCTCTGGCCGCTGCAGAATTTGTTTTAGGGGGTGGCCGGTGTATACCCTGATAGGATGGGCCTGGAAGTAAGGCCGTAATTTTCGAGCTGCCGTAACTAGTGAAAGGGCGACTAGTTCGTGTACTGGATACCGGGTTTCAGCGTCTAAGAGGGCTTTGCTGATATAGTAGACAGGCTTCTGGATCTTGTCGGTTTCCTGTATCAGTACTGAACTTACTGCTCGGTCCGAAACAGCCAGATATAGGTATAATGTTTCACCTGGGAGTGGTTTAGCCAGGAGTGGGGGCTGCACCAGATACTGTTTCAACTGCTGGAAGGCTTCTTCGCACTCTGTCGTCCAGTCGACATCCTTTTTTGCTTTTTGGATTACTTTGAAGAAAGGGTGGCATTTGTCAGTTGCTCGTGATATGAACCGGTTGAGCGCGGCCACTCTACCGGTCAGACTCTGTACTTCTTTTACTGTTTTGGGAGACTTTAGGGCCAGTATTGCCTGGATCTTCTGTGGGTTTGCTTCAATTCCTCGGGCACTTACCATGTAGCCTAAAAACTTCCCTGAAGCTACCCCGAAGGTACATTTTTCCGGATTGAGTTTCAGGTTGTGTTTTCTTAGAAGCTCGAAGGTCCTTTTTAGGTCGTCCATGTGGTTGTTTGGTTCTTTTGACATTGTTATCATGTCATCGACATAAACCAGCATTGTAATGCCGATGAGTGGTTTGAAAACTTTGTTTACCAACCTTTGGAAGGTGGCCCCAGCGTTTTTTAGCCCGAAGGGCATCACTTTATAGCAGTAAAGCCCCTGATCTGTGATGAAGGTTGTCTTCTCTTCGTCTGCCGGGCACATTTTGACCTGGTTGTATCCGGAGAAAGCATCCATGAAGCTCAGTAAGCCTTGACAGGCTGTGGTGTCTACTAGCTGGTCTATGTTCGGCAAAGGAAAGCTGTCCTTTGGGCACGCCTTGTTTAAGTCGGTGAAATCGACACACATTCGCCACTTGCCATTGTTCTTCCTGACCAATACCACGTTTGATACCCAATCCGGGTACCTTGCTTCCCTGATGAGACCCGCCTTTAGTAACTTCTCGACCTCGGCTGCTATTACTTTACTCCTCTCTTGATTGAAGTTCCTTCTCTTTTGCCTGACCGGCTTGCGAGATGAGTCTACTGCTAGGCGGTGATTGATGAATTTCGGGTCGATCCCCGGCATGTCATTGTATCCCCAGGCAAAGACGTCCGGGTATCCCTTCAGGCATTCTAGAAGATCTTGTCGTATAGACTTGCTCAGGCCTCCCCCTATCTTTATATTTTTCCCTGGCCCGTAAAGTTCTATCTCCTCCGTTTCCTCAGCTGCAGCGAGTCGGGCATTTTTGTTTGGCCGGGGCCCTGGGTTTCTGTCTTCTTCTTCTTCTCCCTGGTTCCTTTGTCGTTTTCGGTTGTCTTTTGTGATGCAGAGAGTTTCTCGTGAGAGAGTTGCGAAGCAGCTGCGAGCTGTTTTCTGGCTTCCGCACACAATTCCGATCCCCTCCCGAGTGGGGAATTTCAGTTTCAGGTGGTAGCAGGACATCGCGGCTTTTGTTTTCATCATAAAGGGTCGCCCGACGATGGCCTGGTAACTGCTCATGCAGTCTACTACAGTGAAGTCTGTCATGATCGTCCGGGTCCGAGGATGTGTCCCGACAGTTATTGCCAACTGTATCCTTCCTAGTGGGATGACGGCTGATCCTCCGAAACCGTATAAGGGAGTGCTATCGTTGGTCAGGGTTGCATATTCTACCCCTAGGTCGTCCAGTGCTTCTCTGGAAATTATGTCAACCGCGCTCCCGGGGTCTACTAGGATTCTGTCTACCTCCGACCCGCTGATGACTGCCTTGATTATCAATGCATCGTCATGAGGGAAACTTACTCCTTGGGTATCCTCATCAGTGAACATTATTGGTACCGACCGACCTCCCTGTAGCCCTGTGACCTGCTCTGTTTCTAAGACATCTGGTCCTCGGGTTCTGCTGTAATCTTTCCTTGACCGGTTAGAGTTTCCGGCCAGTGTTCTTCCTCCTGCGATGATATTGATTTGGCGACCACGTGCTCTTTGTCTGGCTGTCATGACCTCGTGGTCAATGTATTTGTTTAGATACCCGTTTCGTGCTAGATCTTCCATTTGTTCTCGCAGATCTTTACATCCGTCTGTTGCATGTCCTTTGGAGTTGTGGTGTACGCAATAAGCTTTTTGGTTCCTTTTGTCCGGGGGGAATCTTCTTTGGTCGGGCTCTACTAAGAGGCCTTTCCCCTGGATCTCCATGACAATTTGTCCCAGTGGTTTCTTTAGGGGAATGTATGCATCTTCCCCGACCACATGGTTTACTTGGGTCGGCGCCCTTCTCTCTTGGTTGTCCCGGTGCAGTGGCTTGAACTCCTTGTGCTTCGGGGGTGGTCTTCTGGATTCTCTTTCCGTACGGCGGGGGGCGCCCTCTCTTGTGGTTCTTTCTCTAATGGTGCTCCCTTTTCGGGATACTTTCTCCTCGTTCTCTAATAAAACGAATTTTCGGGCCACCTCCAGGGCGGTGGCGTAGTCCGGGGTGTCTTGGATCCTTAGGTGGGTCCATAGCCTTCCGACTTTCAAGGCTCCTTTCAAGCTTTCTAGGGCCTCGGGGGATTCGTACCCTCCAACTTCGAGTACCATATTGTGGTATCTTTCAATGAATATCTTCAATGGTTCATCTTCTCCTTGTTTCATAAGCCTTAGTTCTCCAATCGTCTTTCTGGGGATACAAGCCCCCTTGAAGTGTCGTATGAATGACTTTCTGAGTTGTGCGAAGCTGCTGATGCTTCTTGGGGCTAGGCTTCTATACCATAGAATGGCCGGTCCGGCTAGAGTTAAGGGGAACACTTTGCAGATGGCGTCCCCCGTTACCCCTTGCACTTCCATAGTAGGACAAAGCTTTCAATGTGGGTTTTGGGATCGGTATGGCCCTTGTATGGCGTCATGGTGGCATGCTGAATCTTTTTGGGAATTTCTCTGACTTTATTTCTTCTGTGAGGGGGGACTCATCTTTGCTGTCCTGGACATCCCCTCTGTTTGTATTGGGGTATACTCCCCATTTGATTAGCTCCTCCCGTAGCCAAGATTTCATGCTGCTGTCTTTGGTTCCATGCCGCCTCCTGTGGTTTCTTTTCTTTCTGCTATCTCGGGAATGGTGCTTCTCGAGGTCGGCATCTTCTTGTACTCTTTCATTATATTCTTTCCTTCTTCCCTGGGTGTTGTGAGGGCTATCGTGGGAGGAGTCCGGTGACGATTTATCGTCTTCTTCCTCCCACGTGTCCTCGGTCTGGGAATCTCTCTGTACTACCACGGATCTCACTCTATAGGGTTCCCTCCTCCGGGGTCCGTCGTCTTCACTTGTATCGACAATTCTTTTTCCTTCTGCTATGTCGTTCCTTCGTCGGCTAGTCCCGGCCTCGAATTTTCCATTGTGTGCTCCTTCTATCCTTTCCAACCGGTCTACTATGGTCTTTAGCAGAGTTTGGTTTTCCTCCCTTTCTTTCCTAAGGTTTTCCTCGATCTTCTCCATCCAATCTGCAGCCGAGCTCCCTGATGATTGTTGGTTTCCGCCTTCCGCCATTGTCTTACTACGCGAGTTGCTTTTTGTTGGTTATCCCCACAGACGGCGCCAACTGTTGACGGTGGATTTTGGTCTCGGGGCAACGTGGGAATATCACCTCCGAGGTAATCCTCCTTCAATAGTGAATTTGTTTGGTTATGGGGGACCAAAGGCAAACTTAGCGAGAGACAGATAAACACACCAATCGACAAAGAGATTTAACGTGGTTCGGTGGATTTTGGATCCGACCTACGTCCACGGACAAGAACAGGATGGTACTTTTTATTACTCCAATACGCTTCTCAGATCTTTTTGTGTTTACAAATCAGAGCTTGATGATTCTGATCACTGATTTTTTATGATGCCTTTTACACATACTATGCCCTCCTATTTATAATAACACAGAAATCAGACTCCTATTTGTATAAGAAATCCTAGTTGAACTTTAGTCTTCTTTCCTTGCAAGGATTCCTAGTCTGATTTTCCCTTCTTTTTCTTATTCCTTTTCGGATTCTGACTTTATTTCCTTGTGAGAGTAGGATAATTCGTTTTATCTTATCCGCAAGAAGGGTGTCGTCATCTTGAACACGTCTCGCCATCTGGTCGGTCTTCATGAGGTCGGTCATGGCAATCTTTTATGCTGAGAGTGTTTCTGCCGACCTTATAGTGCTCGGTCATCCGAATCAAAGTGGTCGGTCTTTACATGTTGTGGTCGGGTCGGCTTTGATGATCTTAACCAGTCAGGGAATTACCCTTCTGTCCTCGTCGTGCTGCCTTAAATGTCATAGTGCCTGAAAACACCATCAACATATATATATATATATATATATAATTTGCCTCTACCTTGGAACATTATAGAACATGATCTACCTTGAAATTATGGGAAGTTTTGATAACTACTAAGGCAGGAGAGTGATGAGTGTTTAACTTAGCTTAGATTTATACTCGTCCTACATTGCCCTCATTCAGAACTTCAACTTTGGCACTAAGCAATTATAGTGCTCCCATTTTTATCACCTCCCATCATGGTTGGTCAACCTATTGAATAAAATTTGAGTTTAGACCACTTTGGACAATCTCAACCAAAGTGCGGCCCATCACACAAGAAGTATGAAAGTTTCGGCTTATCCCCGTGTTTCTTCTCATTGTATGATTTTTCTGCATTGATCTTGGCGTCAAATTGAGAAGGCAAATGACTTCTCTCCCTTGATGGCCTATAATGGTCTCCCCCACATTTTCCCTTATGGTTTTTCAGCTTCGGGGGCTCATTCTTTTAGAATTCAAACAATATCTTTATTAGACATATCTGTTGACGGCTGATTTTGGTCTCAGGGAATATGGGAATATTACTCCTGAGACAATTCTCCCTCAATAGTGAATTTGTTTGGTTATGGGGGAACCAAAGGCAAATTTGGCAAAAGACAGATAAATACGCCAATCGACAAAGAGATTTAACGTGGTTCGGCGGATCAGTTCCAAGCTACGTCCACGGGCACAAATCGAATGATACTTTTATTACTGAGATATGTTTCTCTGATATCTCTTATATTTACAAGTCTGATGATAATGATCTTGATGCCTTTTACATATGCTTTCCCCTTCTATTTATACTAGCAAAGAAATCAGATTCCTTTTCCCTCAAGGAGTCCTAACCAAAAACTAACTTCTCTTCATTTATCCCATTAGGACACTGACTTGTCAGTTCTTCTCATGAAGATAAGATAACTCCTCATCTTATCCCGTAAAAATAGGGTGACTTATCTTCTAGAGCATATCTCGCCACATGCTCGGTTTTCATGGGGTCAGTCACAATGGTCCTTTGAATCGGGAATGCTACCACCGATCTGATAATGCCCGGTCATCAGAGCTTTAAGTGGTCGGTTACCGATAAAAGTGCTCGGCCCTTTACTGTTTGCTTTATAACACTCATGTGGTCGGATCGGCATTAATGATCCTGACCAAGAAGGGAATTACCCTTTTACCCCTGTCGTGCTGCTTAAATACCATAGTGCCTGAAAATACCATCAACATCTGTCCCATAGTTCTCGGTTCCAATGAGTATATAAGTTGGTGCCGGGAACTCTATAAAGATGGTGTGCTGATCGCCTTGCTGGTAGTCGCTCCAAAAATCTCAGAGAAACTGTCTTCGCCATCAACCAAGTTTTCTGTTTCTATCTTTATATCCTCAGTTATTGAAGATGTTGATCCTATTCAGAACGATTCTTCACCTTAAAGCAAATTCTCACTTGGGTCGTCCCATCAGGAGATGAAATTCCTCTTATCGTCCAAACTAAAAATGACTCCTCCTCTGTAATATCTGTACTAGAGATTTAGAGGTCCTAACCCCTAACTGATCCAATCTCGATTGTGAGGAGAAAATTTTGCCTCTGAGCTAACGATCATGTGCTCGGTGGCATGTGATCCTGTCTTGAGCTGTGAGAGACGCTTGGACCTGGGGGAATGTTACGTCCCTAGTCCGAAGTGCTGACTCGGTGGGACGTAACCCGAACCCGATCGAAGAGAGGCACTTGGACCTGGGGGAATGTTACATCCCCAGTCCGAAGGGCTGACTCGGTGGGACATAACCTGACCCCGAGCGAAGAGAGGCACTTGCACTTGGGGGAATGTTAAGTCCCCAGTCCGAAGGGCTTACTCGGTGGGATGTAACCCGACCCCGAGTGAAGAGAGGTACTTGGACCTGGGGGAATGTTACGTCCCCATTCTGAAGGACTGATTCAGTTGGACGTAACCCGACCCCGAGCGAAGAGAGGCACTTGGACCTGGGGGAATGTTACGTCCCCAGTCCGAAAGAGACAGACTCGGTGGGACACGATCCGACCCAAAGCTGGGAGAAACACTTTGCTCTGGGGGAATGTTACGTCCCCAGTCCGAAGGGCTAGACTCGGTGGGACACAACTCGACCTCGAGCCGAATAACCAAGTAGCCTCAGCGGAATGAAATCCAGCCCTGAGCCGAATAACCAAGTGGCCTCGACGGAATGGAATCCAGCCCCGAGCTGAATAACCATGTGGCCTCGGCGGAATGAAATCCAGCCCCGAGCCAAATAACCAAGTGGCCTCGGTGGAACGAAGCTAGCCCCGAGCCGAATAATCCATTGGGACTTACTCAGAAGGGAAGAGAATTAACCTTTGAAGCCCTATCGAATCTGACTTGGGCGTCCCCTTGTCAGACCGACGAAAAATAAAAACAAATCTTTGGAAAATAAAATTAAAAAGTGTAAACAATAGTACGGATACCTCATAACAGTGTCATGTCCGAGGTCTCCAAAACACAATTCTGAATCTTTCAATTCAGTGTCCCGACGAACCAGGATTTGGATCAAAGAGCGTTTAGAATGGTAAGGGCACATCCTCTATAGTTCAGGTCACCATGGAACCTGTGTATTGTTTAAGGGCTACTCCTTACAACGCTGGAGCAATCATACGCCACGAGGGCATAATCCCTCCTCGTGCTATGCTTCTCACGGATCCAAATGATCAAATAAATAGGGATCAAAGAGTGTCCGAAACATTAAGGGCATATTCCTCCTTATGTTCGGTAACGTTGGAGCAAGCAAACGCTACGAGGGCATAATCCCTCCTCGTGCTATGCTTTCTCACGGATCCAAATGATCAAATAAATAGGGATCAAAGAGTGTCTGAAACATTTAAGGGCATATTCCTCCTTATGTTCGGTAACACTTGAGCAAGCAAACGCTACGGGGGCATAATACCTCCTCGTGCTATGCTTCTCACGGATCCGAATAATCCAATAAATAGAGATCAAAGAGTATCTGAAACATTAAGGGCATATTCCTTCTTATGTTCGGTAACACTGGAGCAAGCAAATGCCACGAGGTCATAATCCCTCCTCATCATATGCTTCTCACAGACCCGATCGACCAAATAGGTAGGGATCAAAGAGTGTCTGAAACATTAAGGGCATATTCCTCCTTATGTTTGGTAACACTGGAGCAAGCAAATGCCACGAGGGCATAATCCTTCCTCGTGTTATGCTTCTCACAGACCCGATCGACCAAATAGGTAGGGATCAAAGAGTGTCCGAAACATTAAGGGCATATTCCTCCTTATGTTCGGTAAGGACCACCATAAATGCTGTAACCAAGGAAAAGTTTCAAGGATATATCTTCCTGTCAGTGCTGAAATGCATACCCTACCTGATCAAAGAAGTTGGTCGAAGTGATAAAATTACTGAAATAATACCTCAACACGGCATAAGTATTGATCATGGTGTTCGTGAGGAAGCAGTGCAGGTCCTGAACCGGATTGTAAGATTCCTTCCTCATCGTCGCTTTGCAGTTATGAGAGGGATGGCCATCTTCATTCTGCGACTTCCTAATGAATACCCTCTTCTCATTCAAACATCATTGGGACGCTTGTTGGAACTCATGCGTTTTTGGAGAGCTTGTCTAATTAATGATAAAGTAGAAACAAATGCTGTATACGCAAAGCGTGCTGGGCAAAAAAAAAATGAAGGATTCAAGAAACCTTCTTTCCATCCAGAACAAGCCATTGAATTCCGTGCATCGGAGATAGATGCAGTTGGTCTCATGTTTCTTAGCTCTTTGGATAGCCAGATTCGGCATACAGCATTGGAGCTGTTGTGCTGTGTACAAGCCTTGATGAATGATATACAAGACCTTACGATTCGTGACCAGCCTGATCATAATATCAGAATTGAAGTTGAACCTATATATATAATTGATGTTCTGGAAGAGCATGTGGATGACATTTTTCAGAGCTGCTACTAGGATTCTGGACGCCTGCTTGACTTGAGACGAGAATCTGATGCTATTCCTCCAGAATTGACTATTCAATCGATAATATTTGAGAGTCCTGATAAGAATAGGTGGGCGCGATGTCTTAGTGATCTTGTCAAATATGCTGCAGAGTTTTGCCCAAGATCCGTTCAGGAAGCGAAGTTAGAGGTTGTTCATCGACTTGCTCATATCACACCTATTGAGTTAGGTGGAAAGACTCATACTTCACAAGAAGTGGACAACAAACTGGACCAGTGGCTCTTGTATGCAATGTTTGTATGTTCATGTCCTATTGATAATGGAGATGCTGGTAGCATAGCGACAACCAAAGATCTTTACCATCTTATTTTCCCCTATTCTCTCCATCTATTCTGCTATTGAACTCCCTGTTGACCGATGATTTCCACCTTCTGCCATCGTCTTACTACGCAAGCCGCTTTTTGTTGAGTTCCCTATAGACGGCGCCAACTGTTGACGGCTGATTTTGGTCTTAGGGCAATATAGGAATATTACTCCTGAGACAATCCTCCCTCAATAGTGAATTTGTTTGATTATGGGGGAACCAAAAGCAAATTTGGCAAAAGACAGATAAATACGCCAATCGACAAAGAGATTTAACGTGGTTCGGCGGATCAGATCCAACCTACGTCCACGGGCACAAATCGAATGATACTTTTATTACTGAGATATGTTTCTTTGATATCTCTTATATTTACAAGTCTGATAATAATGATCTTGATGCCTTTTACATATGTTTTCCCCTTCTATTTATACTAGCAAAGAAATCAGATTCCTTTTCCCTCAAGGAGTCCTAACCAAAAACTAACTTCTCTTCATTTATCCCATTAGGACACTGACTTGTCAGTTCTTCTCATGAAGATAAGATAACTCCTCATCTTATCCCGTAAAAATAGGGTGACTTATCTTCTAGAGCATATCTCGCCACATGCTCGGTTTTCATGGGGTCAGTCACAATGGTCCTTTGAATCGGGAATGCTACCACCGATCTGATAATGCCCGGTCATCAGAGCTTTAAGTGGTCGGTTACCGATAAAAGTGCTCGGCCCTTTACTGTTTGCTTTATAACACTCATGTGGTCGGATCGACATTAATGATCCTGACCAAGAAGGGAATTACCCTTTTACCCCTGTCGTGCTGCTTAAATACCATAGTGCCTGAAAATACCATCAACAATATCATAGATTTATAGGATAAGTTCTAAGAACTCTTTATCATATATATCCTAGATTTCTAGAATTAATTCCGAGAACTCTTTTATATATTCATCGATAGACCATTTGTGGCGGAGTATTGCACATGTTTCATGTTCGAAATTGTTAATATAGAATGGTTTCTTGAGTTCTCGTTTAAAGTCTGCCCAAGAATTCTTGATGAACGTACCTTGTTCAATGTCAACATGTCCTCTCCTCTGCCATAGCATAATCGGATCTACCAAAGAAATGGAGCCATCTAGATTTTGCGCTCATCGTCTACAATGCCCATTGCCTCAAAGTATGTTTCCAAGCTCCATAAGAAATTATTGAGCTCTTAGAAATTCATTGAGCCTGTATAACTTCTAGGTCTCAGGATATCAATCTTAGGATAGGGCTGAGTAGTAATCGTTGTTGGACAATTATGACCCATAGCATCACTATTTGTAAAGAACATTGTGTTTTTGTACAAATTAACTATGTGACAAAAGGAAATTGCTATTTTATCATTATTGTAATTGGATTACTTGGATATATATATAATGATAAGAGTCCATATGGTTAAATCAGATTAATAAAATATGAGACAGTATTAATCCACAAACGGTTTAATCATTAAATATCCATAGTCGTAGTATTATCGAGACTGGACATCGATAATACGGAATAAACTAGTACTACACTTGTGCGCGTTATGAAAGCTTAACGACATAGTTCTCATATATTTAGGTATTAGATACTTATGCAAGTGTAATGAGAGGTTCTGTTAGCCGTTAGACCAGGAACAGTTTCGCTCTGGATAGACCCACTCGGAATCTCATTGGTAGTATGACTATGTGTCTATGGGAATCCGAATCAGGGTAGGTGCATGTGATCTTTAACCTAAGACTTGTATCGCTATTGCTTGCGACAATCAGTTTACTTTGGTATTGGTCGTCTGGAGCTTTAATAGGTTCTGTATACGCCTCTATTTGGTTCACTGAGAATCATAGTGTATTGGGTGTGATGTCAAGATGGGAGTATCACTTCAGTCATATGGAGATGATGGTCATACAGGATACGAAACTAGTACTCTTAAATGCTGTAGCTATCGGGATAGTAAGACTAGGTCATGATTATCCGATTACAGAGACTAGTTATGCGGGATCCAATATATGCTTCGTACGGGACAGACACATCGCCAGCCCTAGGCCTAGCATGTGACATCCAATATTGGATCGTATTACGCATTACAATGTATTACTACACCTGATACATATTAAATTCCTCGACGAATATTTCTGGAGAATTGGGTAGGCACAGTGCTTTGCTAGAAGCCAACCATGTCTTATAAATCGGTGAGAACGTGGTACGGGGTACACACATATTCGGATAGTCCGATGACCGTATTTACTACCAACATATCCAGAAATCTCTTGGGTCGCTTCCCAAAGATTCACCAATGACATTTGACTCGAATAGAATTAATATGAGATTAATTATGAGAGAGAAAATTAATCTGGGATTAATTACGGTAAGAATTAATCTAGGATTAAATTCGTATAGAAGAGAGAACGCGATTAATTTAGAATTAACCGATAAAATAAATTTAATAGTTAAATTATATTTTTTCTATTTAATTTATTTATTTGGGCTAAAATAATATATTAGATATATTAATTGAAATTGGATTTAAATACGAAATTAAAATTGGATTTTAATTCGAGCGAATTAATTAATTTAGAATTAATTTGTAAGCGACTATCGTAATAATTTTGCGAGGCACAATTATTTAATTAAATAGGATTTAATTATGTAGCGACGGGAAATTCGTTTAATTCAGAATTAAACGAACCCGGGCCCAAGTCTAGTTGGGTGTTGGAGAAGCCAACTTAAATTTGGAATTTAAATATGGTGGGACCAATGACTTACATCACTTGTCACTAATTGATGGAAGTTGTTGGCCTTAATAAATTAGATTCTTTTCAACACAATAACCAACCAATTTTTGGAAAATTGAAAACACTATCTCTTCCTCCTCCTTGCAATTGCCGCGAGCTACTCTTTTATGGAGAAAAGTTTTACTTCAATTTTTCTTCAAAGCTAGCACTTGGAGAGTCTTATAAGGTGTTAGGGAAACTCACCCAAGGTAGAAATAACAAATCAAAAGCTTGGAGCTTCATCCTACAAGTAAATTTTTGAAATTTCTCAACAAATCAATGTAAGTATTTCCGTAACTTTACTTGATTAGTTCACAATCAAATCATGTTTAGAGATCTTGGAGCATGTCTTAGAGACTAACAATGGTATCAGAGCCTTGCCAAACTTGATTTGAATTCTAGGATTTATGAACTTTAATTTGGGTATTTTTGCTTGGAGCATGAAATTTCTAAATTGAGTGTTTGGTTGATGTTTTTTGATGATAACTTAGAGTTGTGCATCATTGGATTGTTAAAAATTGATTAGATCAAATTTTCCCCAAATCCTTAACCTTGGCCGAAACTACCCTAGGATTATCTCATGGTGATTTTTTAAAATTAGACACTTGGATGTTTTAATGGCATGAAATAAATATTGAATGTTGATTTAATTGGATTGAAATCAAATTGGATGTTATTTTCATGTAATTGTCATGAATGAGCATGTTGTTGGAAGACTTGATTTTGCTTCAATTTGTGTTGGACATGAATTGGAATGATAAAGCACTATTAATTAGATTAATTAATATTTTGGAAATATTAGATTAAATAATTAGTTGTGTTAATTACACTTAAATTGAATTAATGAAATATTTGGATTATTGTATTAATCTAATTTGGTTATATTTGGGCTAATGGGATTGGTTGGGCCAAGTTTGGTTTTGGACAATTGGGTTGGATCCAATTGGGCCTAAACCATTTCCATAAAAGTCCAAAATATGACTTTGGGCCTTTTAATAATTTAATTGGGCCTAATGGGCCAAAATTAATTTTTGGCATACGGTGATTCCTAAATGGGCCAAGGCATTATAGGTTTGACCTATAATGGCAAAAATCAATTCCTAAAGAATTAATTAAGGCCCATTTGACCTAATAGAATTGGCATTGGATGCCAAATGCGCCTTTGAGACCCACTTGGATTGGATTTGAATCCAAGTCTAAAAAGGCACTATAATAAGTGTAATTATTTAATTTGGAATTACACATGAAATAGTATTGGATACAATTTAAATTGGATTTAAAATTGTAGTTCGATATTGTTGACGGCTGATTTTGGTCTCAGGGCAATATGGGAATATTACTCCCGAGACAATCCTCCCTCAATAGTGAATTTGTTCGGTTAAGGGGGAACCAAAAGTAAATTTAGCAAAAGACAGATAAATACGCCAATCAACAAGGAGATTTAACGTGGTTCGGCGGATCAGATCCAACCTACGTCTACGGACACAAACCGAATAATACTTTTATTACGGAGATATGTTTCTCTGCTATCTCTTTGTGATTACAAGTCTGATCGCAATGATCTTGATATTTATTCTGATGCCCCTTAAGCATACTCTACCCTCCTATTTATAATAGTGCAGAAATAAGATTCCTTCTTTTACAAGGGTTTCCTAGTCGAATTAATCTCCTTCTTCCACAAGGATTCCTAATTTAAAACTACATTTACTTCTCTTGTCCTATTAAGACATTAATTCATCAATTCTCCCCATAAAAGTAGGATATTTTGTCATCTTATCCGAGAAAATAGGATGCCTTATCTTCCTGAGCACGCCTCGCTATCTGGTCGGTCTTTATGAGGTCGGTCATGATAGTCCTTTGAACTGAGAATGCTTCTGCCGATCTGATAATGCCCGGTCATCCGAGCCAAAGTGGTCGGTCACCAATCATCAAGTGCTCGGTCTCTACCTGTTGGCTTTATAACACTCATGTGGTCGGGTCGGCATTAATGATCTAGATCAAGAAGAGAATTACCCTTTTTACCCCTGCCGTGCTCCTTAAATAACATAGGACCTGAAAACACCATCAACATCTTTCCCCTAGTTCTCGGTTCCAACAAGTCATACAAGTTGGTGCCGGGAACTATATAAGAGTGGTACGGTTGATGAACTGGTAGCCGATCTTCTGAAGGAGAAGTTTCGTCGGCCCATACTTACATCCTAATCGGTCTGACTCAGGTGTTCGGCCTGACTTTCTTCCTACCGAGGTGAAATCCCCTTATTGCCCTTCTGTAATTTTACCTCTCGAGACGCGCAACTGTCACATCCTTTTAAATGCCCATCCGATCACTTCTAGGGTTCAACGGGAGCCTGCCACTTGTCAACCATCCATTTTTTTCCCGCCCAAAAGCGAACAATCTGACCGCTATTGTTAATGCAAAAGACGTCCAATCTCATCCGTCCATTTAATTTTGGAAGATCATTTTAAAAGACGACACGTGGCATATATCTGACGCTTTCGTTCAATCCAACGGCCACAAACACACCGAACAGATTATATCAAAACGGAGAAAACACTGTTGCTTTCTTTTAGGAACACTTCGACTTCCTTAATCGTGAGAACTCCTCCTTCCCAACTGTGACCAGTGAACTCGAAGAACAACCAGATCACACCGGGCAAACTTTCATCTTTCTGAAAGAAACAAGTAAGTTTTCTAACCATCCTCCTTGCTTTGCTTTTTCATGAGTTGCGAGTCCTATTTGTTGTTGTTTTTTTTTTTTGTGAAGCATGTCTGGATTTTTGGGATTTGGAGACTCTTAGGTCTGTTTTTTGTTTACTTCGATGTCGCTAGAGAGTGATTTATGGTTTGATGGATATCGTTAGGGCGTTTAGAACCCACAGGCTCTAGTTTTAGAAATTAGCTGTAGACTGACCTCCCTCATTTTTCTTTTATTTCTCGGATGTCAGGGATCTCTGACACCAGGTCTTCCTTTGCAAACCTTGCTAGACCTCCGACCCATCTTGTTGAAGAGCTCTCCTCGAGCTCGGGGGCACCAAGCATGGAGGACCTCGACACTACCCCCATCTATTCTGAAATTGAACAAGATACTTATCATCAGAGGATCCCTCGGAAGGACCCAGAGCCCGGTGATTTTAACTCCTCGGCTCTGGACATGGACCGTCCTTCAAAGATAACTGAAGACGACCTCGCACTACTCCGGCAATGATATGACATTCCGATAGATATCGCCCTTGAAGTCCCCGGGCCAATGGATCGTGCTAGCCAACCTGATGAGGGTTTGGTGGCCCTTTCTTTCGGCTTTCTTTGAGTGTGGTCTTCGGCTACCACTTCAACGTTACTTTGCCTGGATGCTGGACGAGATTGAGATCGCCCCTTGCCAATTGAGCCTGAATATCTGGAGGATTCTGGCAGGGCTATATGTGATTTGGAGTCGGGCGGGGCTCGGCGAACCCTGTCTTGAAGAAGTGAAGAGGTTGTATCGACTAAAGGCCAACCCAAGAACGCACCATGGTTTGTACTACCTCTTTGTTTATCCCGACTCGTCAAATATTGTCGGCAAACTCCCCGAATCCAACAAAAACTTCAAGGATTTATGGTTCTGGGCCACCGGAGATTGGGGACGGGTCATGAGATCTTATGAAGAAGAGGTTTTTGTCCCGGATATCTTTAGAGCGGGAGGTTAGGAATCTAACCCTCAGTATTCCTGCTTTTGACCTTACGATAGATATCTAACTGCTTTGACTCTTCCTAACTTGTTGGAGTGATGCTCGTAAGGTTTCCCCCCAGGTCCGGGTGCGGGTGCGCTGGGCTCGGCTATATACCGATCATTGGAAGCAATTGGTCAACGATGAGGCCTTTATTGAGTCGGGCCTGATTCAGACTGCTCCCCCAAAGGTCCCGGGGCGGATAGATGGCATTTACTAATCTTCTAACCAGTCTCCTTGTTTGCTTAGCATGATGATAATTTTAATTTTCTTGCTCAGATTCTGGACTGACCACTCTTTTTGTTTTCGCTTTCTTCCTTCTTTTTTTTTTTGTGTAGGCATGTCAAGAAGGCCAAAATACCTTGATCAACTGGCTGGCGCAACAAAGAAAACCGGCCAGGTTGGGACCAGGCCCTCTCGGAGACGGCCAGCGACTACTGAGGCCAGATGAGTGACTGAAGAGGCGGCCCCATTGGCTATCCAAAGCTTATCTTCACCTTCCATGATATCGCCAACAGTCTCCGCCCAACCTGCCAGCCCATCAAAACCTACTAGAAAAAGGAAGCGTCCATTCGGGGCGGAGGAAGCCGAGCGGGTCCGGGAGGCGGAAGAGGAACGGGTCCTGAGCAAGAGGCAGCCTGTTCGGAAAGTGAAAAAAGTGTTGGAGGGTTCCTCTAAAAAATAGAAAGGCACCGTGATTCTTGGCGTAGACGACCTTGGTCAGGACATTTGGAAGGCCACTTCTCATCTGGTGCCGGCAATCAATGAACTGGCTGAGAGTGTCCCTCCGGCCAAAATTCTGAGATACGAAGATCTCTCTCCCGGGGATGTGGTTACCCTATTGTGTTCTCAGATGGCAAAGGTAGTTATTATTCCCTTATTCCCGCCGCCAAAATTCTGAGATACGAAGATCTCTCTCCCGAGGATTTGATTTTTGATTTTCTGTTTCTTTTTGGCAGGCGACCTATCTTGCGGCCAAGAATAAGGATCTCCTCCTGAGCCTTCTGTCCGAGGATGGCCAAGCCTAGAGGCTTCAAAACCGACTCTCTGAAACGGAAGCCGAGCTGGTTTGCAAAGAAGAAAACATAAAAAATCTGGAGCTGGCTGCTGTTGAGGCTCATACAACAAACAAAGCTCTTCGGGCTACTGCCTCTTTAGAGAGAAAAAATACTGATGCCGCCAAGAAGGACTTGGAGGCTGCCCAGGCTGATAATAGGATCCTGCAAGTGGAAGTGCGCAGTGTTGAATCTAAGCTGAGGGCCAAAGACGAGGAGTTGGAACGGGCCTGTACCGAGCTTAGGAGAAGATAACTTGAGTTGAAGGTCGAGAGGGACTCCATCCGTCTCGAAGGGGTTGGTGATTGTGCTGAAAATATTTCGATGGTACTGCCCAGCCTTGATATGGGGCCTATCCACGCGGCCATCCGCTTCTGCAAGGGGGAAATCTCAGAATAGGAGTTTAAAGAATGGTTGCCCCCTTCTTCCGAGGAAGTGATGGACCCTGATCCTATTTCGATCGCCCCGGCTCCTAAAGAGGACCGATCTGAGGCTCATACTCTTGAAGAGGTCCAGCCTGAGGTTCTCCTGTTCCTGCTCTAAAGCCGTAACTTTTGGGGCCTCCCAAGTTGTCGATGTATGAGCTACTATCCCACCTCCCGAGGCCGAGCTGAGCCATCCGTCATCTGAGCCTGCTGAGGAAGAACCGCCTGCCCCTGTATGGGCTGACTGACAAGGGGTAACCCGAACAGGGCCCTGTGTAAACTTTACTTTTCTTGTAATAACATTTCACACTTTATTTAAATGTATTTTATGTGTTTCTGTTCTTTTCTTCTGTTTTTCGTAATTTGCTCTGCACGACTCCCTTCAGATGAACACTTGAGACCCGTACGAATTGAAAACGAAATCATTCAGTGGACGAGAATCGATTCTGAGCTAGTCGAAATACTTTATTTTGGGGGAATGTTACGTCCCCCGTTTGATCAGACAGACCCGGTGGGGCGTAGCCCGACCTCGAGCTGTGAGAAACATTTGGCCCTAGGGGAATGCTATGTACCCTGTCCAAATGGATGGACCCGGTGGGACATGACCCGACCCCGAGCCGAGAGAATTACTTGGCTTTGGGGGAATGTTGCGTCCTCAGACTAAAATGATGGACTCGGTGGGACATAACCCGACCCCGAGCTGAGAGAATCACTTGGCTCTGGGGGAATGTTGCGTCCCCAGCCAAAAGGATGGACTCGGTGGGACATAACCCAACCCCGAGCTGAGAGAATCACTTGGCTCTGGGGGAATGTTGCATCCCTAGACCAAAAGGATGAACTCGGTGGGACGTAACCCGACCCCGAGCTGAGAGAAACAAAGTGGCCTTGGCGGAACGAAATCCAGTCCCGAGCTGAATAACCAATTGGCCTCGGCGGAACGAATCCAGCCCCGAGCCGATTAACCATGTGGCCTCGGTGGAACGAATCCATCCCCGAGCCGATTAACCAAATGGCCTCGGCGAAACGAATCCAGCCCCGAGCCGATTAACCAAATGGCCTCGGCGGAACGAATCCAGCCATGAGCCGATTAACCAAGTGGCCTCGGCGGAACGAATCCAGCCCCGAGCCGATTAACCAAGTGGCCTCGGTGGAACGAATCCAGCCCCGAGCTGATTAATCCTTGGGATTTATTCAGAAGGGAAATGAATCAACCTTTTGAAGCCCTACCGAATCTGGCACGGGTGTCCCCTTGCTAGACCAGAGAAAAACCGAAACAAAACTCTGGAAAATAAAATTAAAAGTCGGGGGCGACTTAGCACTTATCCCAAAATAAAATGTTAAAGTTTAAACAACAACATGGATTACTTAAGACAACGTCCTACCCGGGGTTTCCAAAACACAATCCTGAATATTTCAATTCAGAGTCCCGGCGAACCAGGATTTGGATCAAAGAGCGTTTAAAATGGTAAGGGCACATCCTCTATACTTCAGGTCTCCATGGAGCCTGTGTACTGTTTGAGGGCTCCTCCTTACAACGCTGGAGCAAGCATTTGCTACGAGGACACAATCCCTTCCCGTGCTATAATTCTCTTGGATCCAAATGATCAAAGAAATAGGGATCAAAGAGTGTCTGAGATGTTGGTTTCTATTAAGGTCCCGGATCGATTATAAGCATGAAAACATTGCGAATACACATCGACGAAGTTGCGGAATACTTACATCGATCGGTTGAGCGACGCGGAGACAACAAAAACAGATTTTGCTCGACAGTGGACTGCTCACTGCAGTGCAGTGAATTTCCTCACTGGTTTCGGTTTTGAGCTCCAAGAATCAAGCTCCAAGCTTCGTCGAACGGTTCCCGGCTCATGGGTGAGCTTCCCTATCACCTTCGCATGTCTCGTAAGTGTGCTAGCACTTGCGATTTTGCCACAAAATCACACTCCAAGCTTCCCACACAGCTCACTGTTTTTGTCAAAACCAGTAAGCTTATTTCAGCCCCTTGGGCGTGAGTTTAAGAGAGAAAGAGAGAAGGAGAGATGTGTTGAATTGAATGAAAAAATGGTATATGTTTCCTTTATATATTTTCCAAAAATATATAAATGATTTACCAAATAATTTTACAAAAGTCAAATGGTGTAAAATCAAATAATTGATTTCAAAAATCAAGTCATATACCAAACATTCCAACCACTCCACTAACTCACATCATGTCATATCACTCAATCAAATTGTCACATCACTCAAAGTGACATGATTTGATGCTTGATGTGACGCTAGATGCGACTATCGATTTGACGCTTGATTTGACGTGTCGCACTCGAATTCGAAATGCGAATGCGCTCGCAAATAATTCGTTGCGTCGTAATTAAATGATTACGCCTAGCGAAGTCACTATTCACGTCGCTAACGAATTAATTCTAAATTAATTTGCTCACCCGAATTAAAATCTAATTTTAATTCCGTTCGAAATCCAATTTCGTTTAATATATCAAATATATTAATTTAACCGATGAATTCCAAATTAATCGTTATCTCTCTTTAATGGATATTTTATCCCAGATAAAATATCTCCGCAATTAATCCCAGATTAATTTTCTCTCTTCTAATTATCCCAGATTAATATAGAGTGCGAGTTATACGTCATCGGTGAATCTTTGGGAAGCGACTCATGAGATCCCCGGATATGTTGGCAGTGAATTCGGTCGTCGAACTATCCGAACACGTAAGTACCTCGTACTACGTTTATACCGAATTATAAGACAAGGTTGGCCTCTAGCAAAACGCCATGCCTCCCAATTCTCCGAAAACATCCTTACAGGAATAAGGATCTATATCAAGCGTAGTATATCGTAGTATTGTGTATTTTTGTCCAGCATCGGATGATCACGTGCTAGGCCTGGGGCTGGAATTGTGTCTGCCCCGTACGAAGCACATATCGGATGTCTGGTAACTAGTCTCTATATTGGATAACTATGACCAAGTCATATTATCCCGATGGCTGCAGCACTTTAAGAGAACCAGTACCGTATCCTACATGACCATCATCTCCATATGACTGGAGTGACACTTCCGTCTTGACATCACACCCAACACACTACGATTCTCAATATACCCAATATTGGCGTACAAAGAACCGGTTAAAGCCCTAGACGACCTCAACCAAAGTATATTGATTGTCGTATGCATTAGCGGTGCAAGTCTCAGGTTAAAACCAAATACACCTACCCTGATTGCAGACTCTCATAGACACATAGTCATACTACCAATGGGATTCCGCGGGGTTCTTATCCAGAGCGAAGCTGTTTCCCGTACCATCGGTAAAACACAACCTCCTATTGCACTTGCATGAGTATCCTATACCCAAATATATGAGAACTACGCCGTTGTGCCCTCACAAACGCGCACAAGTGTAATACTAGTCTTTTACGTATTTATCGATGTCCAATCTCGATAATACTCTGACTAGGGATATTTAATGATTTATCCTACGTGGACTGATACTGTATCATATCATTCTCCGTCCAGGAACAAATCATAAGGACCTCTCATCATTTATACATCTAGGTGATCTAATCACAAATGACAAGAGTGGAATCTCCTTTGTCACATAGTTAATTTGTACAACAACACCATGATCTGTACAAATAGTGACGCTATTGGTCATAACTGTCCAACAATCTCCCACTTGGCCTATAGCCAGTCACTCGAGTGCTTGACACCCGAACTATGTACGGTTGGCTCAAATTGCTGAGAAAAGGTTTTCGTCAGCGGATTTGCATGATTATCGTCTGATGCGATTTATACAATCATCATATCGCCACGATGTATGATCCGAACAGATCAGATGAATAGTCGAAGTATATATCTGGATCGTTGATGAGACCATTAATTCTTTAGCCTGTGCTGACGCCTAACTCAGCTGCTAACAGAATTATAACTAATCTAATTAGATTTGTTTATCGACCCAGAAGGCTTCTATTGCCGCCTCAGCTGTAGCAATTAACCCGCATTTGTTGTTTATTCGGTAACAGTATCTTGCTTGGAAGATTTCCAGCTCACTGTACCGTTATTCAAACTTTGTAGTACCTTTTGTGACTTTTAGTCGTCTTTATCGGTTTAGGAAACTTGCTACATTGATCACAGTCACTTCAAGTTCTCCTTCTCCATAGATTAAGATAGCATCCTTAGTTCTCTAAGATACTAAGTATGTTCTTAACTTCAATCCAGTGACTATCACTCGGATTGGCCTGTTTGTGAATCTATATGCTCAAAGTGTATGAGACACCAGGTCACGTACATTTTTCAATGTACAATTTCTCAGAGAGTGTTAACAACTCTAAATTTATCCCAGTAGATCTTTATTCCTAGAATAAAGGTTGTTACTCCTAAGAATTCTACGGAGAATTTTTGAAAGCCAAGCTTTCACCGATAGTTATTTTATGGGAATATCATTTCCAAGAAATGACGTATTATCATTATTTATAGGACAGCCACTGTCAGTGCGCTCCCACTAACCCTCTTATATACACAAGAATCATTTTTGTTTTGAATTAAACCATAAACTATTTATGATTACATCAAAACGATAATTCCAAGAACATTTGTTTGCTTCAATCCAAACATGGATCGAATAACCCGCAAACCTTGTTTGCTAGTTTTGGTACGAAAAAACTGCCAGGATGTTGTAAACAACCTCCAAAAGGTTTCCTTTTCAGGAAAGCGATTTTCCGTTAAGCTGACATATTTCATACATGAAACATGCAGCTTTAGCAAGCATTATCCAAATGGATATGTCGTGGCAACAGGTAAAAGGTTGAATCGTAATCAACACAATATTGATAATGATACCTTTCCGCTAAAAGCCTAGCTTTACACGTTGGTATGTTTCCATCCATGTATGTCTTCCTTGAAAAGTGATAAAGTACCAGTAGGCACAATGCCTTGCGGTACATCAACGAGTATCAAAACTTGTTGATATACATGAAATCCATTTCGGACTCATGACACTTTGTCATAATAGGGAGTCGATACCTTATATCACTACCTCATACGTAGTCAGTTGGTATACCTAAATAAGATAGACATCTTTATGAGGTGAGATCAGAAACCCATATCCCAGGTTGTTTTCTGACTCTCTCCGACATACTCGGTTCTTGTGTATACGACGATTAATGGTAATAGTTTCATCCTTGATGAAATATTTGTGTTCCATTAGGATTCGATGCCTGGACAATATTACTCCGATTTTCATCGAGTTTTACTATCCTCCCACTTACCACTGCATATCGGTATTCCTTTTAGGAAAACCGCATGGTGAGCAACAATCTAATTGTTCTCTGGTGAGATGTATACATACAATACTTTTGGTATCCCTAGAATAACCTATAATTGGCACTTATCCACATTGGGTTTTAGTTTGGTATCATCCAAACATATGCCTAGCATTCCCAATTATCAGGAATGTGAAACCCGTTTCTTTCCTGTTCATATCTAATATGATATATGTTAAACAGATTTTAATGGAACCTTATTCTAAATAAGTTCTTGCACTGTTTATGCTTATCCGTTGAAGGAAATGGTAGCTCAGAGCGACTCATGATTAACCTTATCATGTCCAACAAGATTCGGTTTATCCTGTTCGGACACACCGTCAACTTGACGTGTTCCGGGAGGAGTCCTCTTTTGAAAGAATAATTTACTCTTTCAAGTATATGAGAAACTTATTGCTTAAGTATTTTCCATTACGGTCTTACCGTGACGGTATAATACTTTAGCCGATCTGTTTTTCTATTTCGTGTCGAAACTTAAAAGTTTCTGATTTGTGTTCTTCAAAAGAAACACTCAACCATAACGAGATGCCACATCCGTATAGGTCACGAAATATTCATATCCACATCTAGCCTAGCTAGACATGGGCCCACTTGCTTCACTATGAACTAGGGCTAACAAATATGTGGCATTTACACTTTTACCAAGTAAATAGTGTTTTAGGCACTTTGCCCAATTAACTAGATTCGTAGACTTTATTTGAATGGAATCAAATTAGTCCGAGTATCCACTCTTCAAAAGTGCGGATATACGAGTCTTGTTTAATTGTGTCCCAGACATCAATGCCACAATTAAGTTTCATCTGATCAAATCAGTTGAGCTATTTATTTGTCATATATATATTCGAGATTTATTTATATTCAAAATATAAATTCTGTTATTCACATCTAATGTGCTTATCTCAATATCATCTTTATATAATAAAACACTTTAGTGTTCTAGAATATAAAGGTTCACCCGCAGCGGGTTAAACACTGATATAGAGATCATGTATCTAGTCAAACTAGTTACATTATAATAGTTCCTAATTTAAGTACACACCCGAAGGTAGTTCCTAAACTTAGGTATCTGCGGTTAAAACAGCAACTTTCGTCCCGTTTCCAAATCGCAGATTAAATCTCAATTGAAGTCAGTATCCTGTTCAAAACAGATTCTGAACATCAATATATATTTGTGTACCACACTAAGTATTTAAAATCTAATTTTAATACTAGCTGTGAACATAATTATGACAATCATTTTTGAAGTCAGAGCCTTGCTCGTCTTCAATTCCTTCTTGGGATATGTCCTTTATCTTCCTAGAAGATTGTAATGATTTTGCCTTTGCCCTTTTCATATTCCAGAAGCCTTTGGCCAAGCCTTGGCCTTCTAGAATATCGAAGTAAGGTGCGCCTTGCGCTACTTGCGTAATTGCAAACTTTGACTTATCTCCTTGAGATTAGTCATTAACCCTCCAAGAGTTAACTTTCGCAATTTTAGTACTTCTAAAATCTAAGTTAATAGATTTATGAAGATCCTTCAATTTCAGTATCATACTTTAAGAATCTAATCCTTAGTTCTGATAAAGAAATTAAAGAGTCTATATGACAAGTATAATGGATTAAGCACTAAAGTTATCATTACATGAATATTCCAAATATCATGTTCCACTTATTTGCTTAACTCCGGGCTTAGGCTTAATATATTATTTTATCAAATAAAATAACTTATTATATTTCCAGGACCATCCTGAAATTTATTCCCAATTTTAAAATTAAACCATTTAAATACAATTTCCACAGGATTATGTTTTAAATGACAATCTTTCAATTTTATCTTGATTTTAATAGTCCAACTATTTAATCATCGATTTAGGTACTATTTAATATAATGATTACTATAGTCCGACTATATAATCAACTATACTATAATATATTAAATTCAATTATATTGATTACTATAATTCAATTATAAAATCAACTATAAATGAATAGTTTGAATATATAGTCCAAATATTTATTAAAAACAACAATTTAAATATTAGTCCAACTAATACTTTTAATTTATTTGACGAGTGATATTTGTTTGAGCGCGTATGGCGAGTAATTGAACGAATATTGCAAATTCAATTCTTGCCTCCCACTATTTTTCGGCGAGCCTCTAACCCTCTGTCGAGTACTCGGGAAACCGCGTTTCCTAGTGGGCTAGGATCCCGTTAAATATCACACAATCTTGACTTTGGCCAACAAATTGTATGATAATTAACTAGGTAGATCTCTAAGATCGATTGGATCCGATCTAATTCCTAGATCCGGTAGGGGGACATCCAAGTCTGAAACATATATCTTATATATGCCAATACATCCAATGTATTACCTAACCTATTTCCTCTGAATCAACTAAGCCTTGGCTTTGGCACAACAAACTTAGTGATCCCAGTCAAGCGCGACCCATTGACCATGGAAAGCTTCGTAATCAATGTCAATGGACAAGAAGTGGTCTTGACTTTGGCCAACAAACCTCGACTTGGACATGACACTGACATGTAACAAAGCCTTCGTGATTCAAACACATCTTCGACAGACAAAGGCCTTGACTTTGGCCAACAAACCAATGCTGTCTCGGATCTTGAGTGAGAATCACTCAATGGAAGGAATTACACTTAATATATTGCGAGGGTTTTTCGAGTGCCAATTGGCAACCAATTTATTATCTTTGTTAAGGTCTCATCATCATACACCCTTAAACATGCATTCTAAACACATAATAAAGCGCGTATGTAAAATAATAATGACATGCGGATGGATACTTTACACATCGATCCTAGATCAAATCTCTCTCTTTCTCTCTCCCGCTAGCACAAGTATTACTTCTACCCGTTACACTACACTTCTAAAGAAACCTCATTTACATTGAGGGGAATAGGTGAGAAGAGAATACAAAGAGTATAGAGGTGATAAGGCTGGACACGCAGGTCCAATTTAATAAATCGAATTTATTACAATAATTTCTAAAATTGTCCCACCCGACTAATATCCATCCGATATACATTATTCATTCATCACAACCATGTATTCACACAAGCATGTTATCAATCAATCTAATCAAATTAATTAATATGATAATTAGTGATCATCCAATGTTCAAACAACGATTTGATTTTGTGCGAGTTAAACTCGTCTTTGCGAATAAGTACTCAAAGTATGAATTCTCGAATTAAATTAAACTACACCATTAAATCCAATTTAATATGCATTCAATTCTAATTCGTTATTTAATTCCAAATTAAATACTACACACTTTATTAATGAATTTTACGACTTAAATTCCAAATTTAATCGCAACGGGTTTCAAAACCCGATTAACGTCCAACGTCAATTTAATTAAATTTCAATGGGCTTTTAATTGATTTCTTAAGGCGTGGACTTTTGGTCAACTCGGGTCAAACCGAAAACCAAAGTCCAATCCAGGAGTTACCCCATAAGCCCATAAATCAATTTTGGCCCATTATGCCCAATTAAACTTTAAAGTCCATTAAGTCGCATTTGGGCTTTATGTTGGCGGTTTTGGGCCCAATTGGATCCAATCCAATTTGCCTTAACCCAACTTTGTACAACAAAGCCCATTAAGCCCAATAACAACACTAAAGGCCCAAATCCAATTTTAAGCCCAAATAATTAAATTACCAAATTCCAAATTTCCAATTTTATTACCAAAGTGTATAACATGATTAATTACCCAAATTAACATTTCTAAAACATCAATCTACACAATTAATCATGCTCATTTTCATCATCACATGTCCAACATATTTTGATTAAAATCAAACCCAATTCATGCTCAACATGTCTCGGCCAAGGAGGGATAATTTTTGTCCGATTCGGTTTCAATCCAATTAAACTCACAATCGACATTAAATCATCATCCTAATTGATTCATACTCATCCAATGAATTACAAATCAAAAAATCCAAGACATTATAGGGCTATATGTATTCGGCCAAGTAAGGAATTTTGGGGATTTTTGTTCAATTCAAAAATCAATCCAATTAATTTCAAATTAACATTATCCATCATGATTCCAACTCATCCAATGAATCAAAATAAAAAATTCCATGATTCCACATGAACCCTAACATTCGGCCAACACAAATATTTGGGGAAAATTATTCCAAATCAATTTTTCATGAAATTGATCCAATCAATATTCAATTAAACATGTTTTAAGCATACTCATTCATCCAATTTAACAAAATCATGCTTGAAAACAAATTACCCAAATTTTTAGCCCTAAATATTTTCATGCTCAAACCTAGGCTCTGATACCATTGTTGGTTTCTATTAAGGTCCCGGATCGATTATAAGCATGAAAACATTGCGAATACACATCGACGAAGTTGCGGAATACTTACATCGATCGGTTGAGCGACGCGGAGACAACAAAAACTGATTTTGCTCGATAGTGGACTGCTCACTGCAGTGCAGTGAATTTCCTCACTGGTTTCGGTTTTGAGCTCCAAGAATCAAGCTCCAAGCTTCGTCGAACGGTTCCCGGCTCATGGGTGAGCTTCCCTATCACCTTCGCATGTCTCGTAAGTGTGCTAGCACTTGTGATTTTGCCACAAAATCACACTCCAAGCTTCCCACACAGCTCACTGTTTTTGTCAAAACCAGTAAGCTTATTTCAGCCCCTTGGGCGTGAGTTTAAGAGAGAAAGAGAGAAGGAGAGATGTGTTGAATTGAATGAAAAATTGGTATATGTTTCATTTATATATTTTCCAAAAATATATAAATGATTTACCAAATAATTTTACAAAAGTCAAATGGTGTAAAATCAAATAATTGATCTCAAAAATCAAGTCATATACCAAACATTCCAACCACTCCACTAACTCACATCATGTCATATCACTCAATCAAATTGTCACATCACTCAAAGTGACATGATTTGACGCTTGATGTGACGCTAGATGCGACTAGCGATTTGACGCTTGATTTGACGTGCCGCACTCGAATTCGAAATGCGAATGCGCTCGCAAATAATCTCGGGCTCGGGTTTGCTAATTCCAAATTAACGAATTTTCCGTTGCGTCGTAATTAAATGATTACGCCTAGCGAAGTCACTATTCACGTCGCTAACGAATTAATTCTAAATTAATTCGCTCGCCCGAATTAAAATCTAATTTTAATTCCGCGTCGAAATCCAATTTCGTTTAATATATCAAATATATTAATTTAACCGATTAATTCCAAATTAATCGTTATCTCTCTTTAATGGATATTTTATCCCAGATAAAATATCTCCGCAATTAATCCCAGATTACTTTTCTCTCTCTGCTAATTAATCCCAGATTAATATAGAGTGCGAGTTATACGTCATCGGTGAATCTTTGGAAAGCGACCCATGAGATCCCCGAATATGTTGGCAGTGAATTCACTCGTCGGACTATCCGAACGCGTAAGTACCTCGTACTACGTTTATACCGAATTATAAGACAAGGTTGGCCTCTAGCAAAACGCCATGCCTCCCAATTCTCCGGAAACATCCTTACAGGAATAAGGATCTATATCAAGCATAGTATACCGTAGTATTGTGTATTTCTGTCCAGCATCGGATGATCACGTGCTAGGCTTGGGGCTGGAATTGTGTCTGCCCCGTACGAAGTACATATCGGATGTCTGGTAACTAGTCTCTATATCGGATAACTATGACCAAGTCATATTATCCCGATGGCTGTAGCACTTTAAGAGAACCAGTATCGTATCCTACGTGACCATCATCTCCATATGATTGGAGTGACACTTCCATCTTGACATCACACCCAACACACTACGATTCTCAATATACCCAATATTAGCGTACACAGAACCGGTTAAAGCCCTGGACGACCTCAACCAAAGTATATTGATTGTCGTATGCATTAGCGGTGCAAGTCTCAGGTTAAGACCAAATACACCTACCCTGATTGCAGACTCCCATAGACACATAGTCATACTACCAATGGGATTCCGCGGGGTTCTTATCCAGAGCGAAGCTGTTTCCCGTACCATCGGTAAAACACAACCTCCTATTACACTTGCATGAGTATCCTATACCCAAATATATGAGAACTATGCCATTGTGCCCTCACAAACACGCACAAGTGTAATACTAGTCTTTTACGTATTTATCAATGTCCAATCTCGATAATACTCTGACTAGGGATATTTAATGATTTATCCTACGTGGACTGATACTGTCTCATATCATTCTCCGTCCAGGAACAAATCATAGGGACCTCTCATCATTTATACATCTAGGTGATCTAATCACAAATGACAAGAGTGCAATCTCCTTTGTCACATAGTGAATTTGTACAACAACACCATGATCTGTACAAATAGTGACGATATTGGTCATAACTGTCCAACATGAGATATTAAGGGCATATTCCTCATATTGTTCGGAAACACTGGAGCAAGCAATCACCACGGGGGTATCGTCCCTCCCCGTGCTATGCTTCCCACGGATCCGAATGATCAAGGTAATGGGGATCAAATAGTGTTCGAGACATTAAGGGCATTTTCCTCCTTATGTTCGGTAACACTGGAGTAAGCAATTGCCACGGGGGTATCATCCCTCCCCGTGCTATGCTTCTCACAGATCCATTAATCAGGTAGGTGAGGATCAGAGAGTGTTCGAAACATTAAGGGCATTTTCCTCCTTATGTTTGGTAACACTGGAGTAAGCAATCGCCATGGGGGTATCATCCCTCCCCGTGTTATGCTTCTCTTGGATCCATCGGGTAGGCAAAACATATGGTAACGCATTCCTTGCGTTTGTATCTCCCAAACTGGTCAGGCAGGTTATCCTACGGGGGCACTCCCTCCCCGTGATTACCATCCCGGAATGTCCCCGGTACATATAAGTTGTGGGGTAGTTGTGCTCTGGCTACTGCGAAAGGTTCTCGTGCTCTTTTATACCTCTTCCCCCTTGATGTGGTCTTGATCTTTGAAAGTGGAGCGAGTTAGGTCGGATTGTCTGTGCCCGGGATTTTTATGTAGCACTTTGTGATTGGTATGTCATGGGTTTGATGCCTCGACCTCTGATCATCCCTTCATATCGAGTATGTCCCCGGAATTTTGAATATGGCTTTCAATTTTAATTAGAAGAGTGGGTGGAATTTTTGAAAAGAGAAAGTTTTATTCATATTCGGGGACATACTGCCCTTCTTACAGCTCTCTGTGGGACATTTCGAGAAAGGCTTTACATTGAGCTCCTACCCCTTGTCGGGTTGCTGCAAAAAAAGAATCTACTGAAAGTATTTTCTTAACATCTCGGTGTTCCAGGGTTTCTTTAATCGCGTGCCGTCCAGATGTTCTAAGATGTAGACCCCTGGCCTAACCACCTCTACAATTTTATAGGGCATTTCCCACTTGGCTCCTAACGAGCCTTCTTCCGGCCTTCGAGTGTTCAGAGTGACTCTTCTTAATACCAGGTTGCCTGGGAGAAAGACGCGAGTTCGAACTTTTTTGTTGTAGAAGCGGTCCATCCTTTGTTGATAAACTGCTGTCCTCATGGCCGACTTCTCTTTTTTTTCCTCGATCAGGTCGAGGTGGCTTCTGATAAGCTCTTCATTCTTTCCGCTCTCAAAATGACGGACCCTGTGGGTAGTTATTCCGATCTATGTTGGAATAACTACTTCACACCCGTATGATAAGGAAAACGGGGTCTCCCCTGTAGAATCTTTATAGGTCGTCCGGTGTGCCTAGAGTACTTCCGGCAATTCCTCGACCCATAAGCTCTTGCAGGATCCGAGCCGAGCTTTAAGATTTGCCTTGATGGTTTTGTTTGCCGCCTCAACCTGTCCGTTTGACTTGGGGTGGGCTGGTGAGGCGAACCTTAAGGCGATCTGGAGGTCTTCGCAGAGTTTCCTGAATCCCTTGCTATCGAACTGTTTTCCGTTGTCGGTGACGACAACCCGTGGGATTCCGAACCTGCAGATAATATTCTTCTTCAAAAACTCTGTGGCCTTCTTCTCTGTGATGGTGGATAGGGGTTCGGCCTCCACCCATTTGGTGAAGTAGTCTATGGCCACAATGGCGTACTTCGCCTGTCCACGTCCCTTTGGCATTGGTCCGATGATATCTAGTCCCCACTGAGCGAATGGCCAGGGACTGGACAGGGTGGTTAACTGCTCTGCTGGTTGGTGGTGAATATTGGCATTCTTCTGGCATCTTTCATATTTCCGGGCTACTCTCATGCCGTCCTGATGCATAGTTGGCCAATAGAACCCTTGCCTTAAAGCTTTAAAGGCCATCGATTATCCTCCGGCGTGACTCCCATATATGCCCGCGTGAATTTCCCTGAGTACATAATCGGCCTCTTCTTCCGCTAAACATCTTAGGAGGGGTACTGTGTGGCCCCTCCGGTAGAGCACTCCTTCGATCAGGGAGAACTTGGTGCTTTTGAATTTTAGTTTCCTGGCTTCCTTCTTGTCCTCGGGTGTCTCCCCTGTTTCCAAATATTTCTTAATTGGCTGTATCCACGAGGTTTTGTCTTCCTCATCCAATACTTTTACTTCGAGTTCTCCCACGCTCTTTTATCGAAGATGCGAGCCGTGCCAAGGAGTCTGCCTCGCAGTTTTCTTCTCGACTGATTTGCTCAAAGTGTACGTTCCCATTCTTCCCACCAACCTTTTTACTTCAGCCAAGTAGGCTATCATACTCGGCTCCCTGGCTTGGAATTCGCCTTTCAGCTGCTGAACAGCTAGCTGAGAGTCACTTCTTATTACTACATTGTGGACTCCTACCACCGCGCATAGCCTAAGACCGGCCAGAATTGCCTCATACTCTGCCTCATTGTTTGTGGCCTCGAAGGCGAACCTCAGGGCGAACAATACCTCTTCACCTTTGTCACTTTTCAATATGATTCCAGCTCCCTTGCCTTGTGAGCTGGCAGATCCGTCTACTGACATCTCCTATTTTCCTTCCCCCACTGTCAAGACCTGGGGTTCTGTGAATTCTGCGACAAAATATGACAAAGCCTGCCCTTTTACTGCTACCCTTAGGAGGTAAGAAATGTCGTGTTCACTTAACTCCACCGACCACTTCATTAGCCTGCCCGAAACTTCTGGTTTTTGTAGAATCTGTCTCAGAGGATAATCGGTGTAAACCCCAATAGGATGGGCTTGGAAGTAGGGTCGTAATTTCCGGGCTGCAGTAATGAATGACAGGGCGACCAGTTCATGTACCGGATACCGGGTCTCAGCATCTAACAGAGCTTTGCTGACATAATATACTGGCCTTTGGACCTTATTGACCTCTTGTACCAGCACCGAGCTTACTGCGTGCTCTGATACATCTAAGTACAAGTATAAGGTTTCTCTCGGGAGTGGCTTTGCTAGAAGCGGGGGCTGTGTTAGGTATTGTTTTAACTGTAGGAAAGCTTCCTCGCATTTCGGCGTCCAGTCGATTTCCTTTTTGGCCTTCTTGATGACTTTGAAGAAAGGGTGGCACTTGTCTGTTGCTCGGGAGATAAATCGGTTGAGCGAGGCCAATCTACCGGTTAGACTTTGCACTTCTTTTACCGCCCAATGAGACTTTAAGTCTAGTACGGCTTGGATCTTCTGTGGATTGGCTTCTATGCCTCGAGAGCTTACCATGTAACCCAAAAACTTCCCTGAGGCTACTCCGAAAGCACATTTCTTCGGGTTGAGCTTTAAATTGTGTTTCCTTAGTAATTCGAAGGTTTTCCTTAGATCGGTCACGTGGCATTCTGGCTCTTTGGACATTGTTATCATGTCGTCAACATATACCAACATTGATGTGCCAATGAGCGGTTTGAAAATTTTGTTGACCAACCTTTGAAAGGTTGCCCCTGCATTCTTCACTCCGAAAGGCATTACTCTATAACAGTAGAGCCCCTGATCGGTGACAAAAGTTTTTTTTTCCTCGTTCGAATGGTGCATCTTGACCTGGTTGTATCCTGAGAAGGCATCCATAAAGCTTAGCAGTCCCTGGCAGGTTGTTGTATCTACTAGTTGATCTATGTTTGGCATTGGGAAGCTGTCTTTCGGGCATGCCTTGTTCAGGTCGGTGAAATCCACACACATCCTCCACTTTCTGTTTGACTTCTTCACCAGTACCACGTTTGATACCCACTCCGGGTATTTTACTTCTCTGATGAAACCAGCTTTCAATACTTTGTCCACCTCGGTCGCTACTTCCCTGCACCGTTCCTGATTGAAGGTTCTTCTTTTCTGCTTGACTGGCTTGTGTGACGGGTTTACTGCCACTCCTTTAGACACCTCAGCTGGCCCTGTTTCAGGGTTCCGTCTAAGTTTCCCCTATCTTTACGCTCTTCCCAGGTCCGAAAAGTTCTGTTTCATCTAGTTTTTCGACCGCCCCTAATCGGGCAACTTTATTTGGCCGAGGACCTGTGTTCCCCATTGCTTCTTCTTCATCTTCATTCACTTGTCTTTTTTGGGTACCTCTTTCAACTCAGAGGGTTTCCCGTGAGAGGGTGGCAAAACAGCTCCGGGCTATCTTCTGACTCCCGCACACGATTCTGATCCCTTCCCGGGTGGGGAATTTTAACTTTAAGTAATAGCAGGACATTGCAGCCTTTGTCTTCATCATGAAAGGTCGACCGATAATGACTTGGTAACTGCTCATGCAGTCCACCACTGTGAAGTTTATCATGATCGTCCGAGTCCGGGGACGAGTTCCGATCGTCATTGCGAATTGTATTCTCCCTAATGGGACGACCGTTGAACCCCCGAAGCCGTATAGGGGAGAGCCATCATCGGTCAGAGCTGCATACTCCACTCCAAGGCCCTCCAGAGCCTCTTTGGAGATTATATCCACTGCGCTCCCGGGATCCACCAGGATTCTGTCTACCTCTGAACCGCCGATTGTTGCCTTGATTATTAACGCATCGTCGTGGGGGAAACTCACCCCTCGGGCATCCTCGTCAGTGAATATTATTGGCACCGACCGACCACCTTGTATTCCCGAGGATTGTTCCGCTTCCAGTACCTCTGACCTCCGAGCCCGGCTGTAGTTTTTTCTGGACCGGTTAGAATCTCCGGCCAGTGTTTTCCCTCCTGCGATGATATTTACCTGTCGGCGCTGTTCCCTTTGTCTAGCCGCCATAACCTCATGGTCAATGTATTTATTTAAATATCCATTCTGAGCCAGGTCTTCCATTTTTTCCCGCAAGTCTTTGCACTCGTCCGTCGGATGTCCTCTCAAATTATGATGCACGCAATAGGACGTTTTATTTCTCTTATCTAGGGGAAATCTCCTGAGGTTAGGTTCTATCAAGAGGCCTTTTTCCTGGATCTCCATGACGATTTGTCCTAGTGGCTTGTTCAGAGGAATGTATGATTCTTCCCTGATTACATGGTTTACTTGGTTCGGAATTCCTCTTTCCTGGTTGTTCCGAGGTATTGGCTTGAATTCCTTGCGTCTCGGGGGTGGTTTTTTGAACTCCCTATCAGGCCGGCGGGGGGCTTTTGCCCTTATTGTCCTATCTCTGATAGATGTCCCTCTCCGGGAGATTTTCTCTTCGTTCTCTAACAAAACGAACTTCCGGGCTATTTCCAGGGCGGTTGCATAATCCGGCGTATCTTGGATTCTTTGGTGAGTCCACAGCTTTCCGACCCTTAAGGCCCCATTTAAACTTTCCAAGGCCTCGAGGGACTCATATCCCCCGACCTCGAGCACCATATTATGGTATCTTTCAATGAAGGCCTTCAGGGGCTCGTCATCTCCCTGCTTCATGAGTCTTAACCCCCCAATTGTCTTCTTAGGAAAGCAGGCCCCTTTGAAGTGTCACACAAATGATTTTTTGAGTTGCGTGAAGTTGCGGATGCTCCCTGGGGCTAGACTTCTGTACCATAGAATGGCGGATCCGCCTAAGGTTATTGGGAATACTTTGCAAACGGCATCCCCCACTACTCCTTGGACTTCCATTAATAGGACAAAGCTTTCAATATGGGATTTTGGGTCAGTATGGCCCTTTTAGGGTGTCATGGTAGGCATGTTGAATCATCTCGAGAATTTTGCCGACCTTATTTCTTCTGCGATGGGGGATTCCTCCTCACCGTCCCGGGCATCTCCTGCATCGGTCTTGAGGTTTACTCCCCACTTGGCCATCTCTTTCCTCAACCAAGACCTCATGTTACTATCTGAGTTGCCATGCCACCCCATGCGACCTTCTTTGTGTCTATTTCCCCGGGCGTGGCGCTCCTCATGACTTGAGGTCTCTCATTCAGCCTCGTCATACTTTTTTTTTCCCTTCTGATGTTTCGGGGGCTATCATATGAGGAATTTGGCGGCTGTCTTCCCTCTTCTTCTTCCCATGTGTCCTCTGTTTGTGAATCTTTTTCTACCACTACGGATTTTATCCCGTAGGGGCCCCTCCTTCTGGGTCTATCGTCTTCACTTGTATCTACAACCTTTTTCCTTCCGCCATCTCACCTCTTCTCTGAATGGTTCCGGCTTCAAATCTCTCGTTGTTCCTCCCTTCCACCATTTCTAGTCGGTCCATCATGGATTTCAGAAGGGCTTGGTTTTCCTCCATTTCTTTCCTCATGTTTTCTTTTATCTTCTCTACCCAGTTTGTAGTTGGACTTCTTGATGATTGGTGATTTCCGTCTTCTTCCATTGTCTTACTACGTGTGCTGCTTTTCATTGAAATCCCCACAGACGGCGCCAACTGTTGACGGCTGATTTTGGTCTCAGGGCAATATGGGAATATTACTCCCGAGACAATCCTCCCTCAATAGTGAATTTGTTTGGTTAAGGGGGAACCAAAAGTAAATTTAGCAAAAGACAGATAAATACGCCAATCAATAAGGAGATTTAACGTGGTTCGGCGGATCAGATCCAACCTACGTCCACGGACACAAACCGAATAATACTTTTATTACCGAGATATGTTTCTCTGCTATCTCTTTGTGTTTACAAGTCTGATTGCAATGATCTTGATATTGATTCTGATGCCCCTTAAGCATACTCTACCCTCCTATTTATAATAATGCAGAAATCAGATTCCTTCTTTTACAAGGGTTTCCTAGTCGAATTAATCTCCTTCTTCCACAAGGATTCCTAATTTAAAACTACCTTTACTTCTCTTGTCCTATTAAGACACTTATTCATCAGTTCTCCCCATGAAAGTAGGATAATTTGTCATCTTATCCGAGAAAATATGATGCCTTATCTTCCTGAGCACGCCTCGTTATCTGGTCGGTCTTCATGAGTTCGGTCATGATAGTCCTTTAAACTGAGAATGCTTCTGCCGATCTGATAATGCCCGGTCATCCGAGTCAAAGTGGTCGGTCACCAATCATCAAGTTCTCGGTCTCTACCTGTTTGCTTTATAACACTCATGTGGTCGGGTCGGTATTAATGATCTCGATCAAGAAGGGAATTACCCTTTTTACCCCTGATGTGCTCCTTAAATAACATAGCACCTGAAAACACCATCAACAGATATAATTCAAGAATACTTACTTTGAGTATTTATTCTTAAACGAGTTGGACTATCACAAATCAAATCGTTGTATGAACATTGGATGATCATTAATTGAAGAATTAATTAATTGAATTAGATTGATTGATAACATGCTATGTGTGAATACTTGGATGTATTTGTTGAATAATGTATATCGGATGGATATTAGATGGGTGGGGGTAATTTTGGAAATTATTGTAAATATGGTATTTATTTGAAATTGGACCTGCGTGTCCAGCCTATCACCTCTCATTCTCATTGTATTTCTCTTCTCACCAATTCCCCTCAATGTAAATGAGGTTTCTTATAGTATTATGTAATTGGGTATAGAAGAATATTAAGTGCTAGCGGGAGAGAGGAAGAGAGAGAGTGATTTGTTCTAGGAATAAATTGTGAATATCCATCCACATATCATTATTAAATTTATCGCGCCTTATTATGCTTTTAGAATACCTGTTTAAGGGTGTATGATGAGACCTAATCAAAGATAATAAATTGGTTGCCAATTTATGAAAACGCCCTCACATTTAATATTAAGTGTTTCCTTCCATTGAGTGGTTCCCTCTCAAGATCCAATATTGGCTTTGATTTGTTGGCCAAAGTCAAGATCATTGTCTATCACGGATGTGTTTGAACAATGAAAGCTTTGTTATACATCGCATGTCTTGGGCAGTTGTGACTTGTTGGCCAAAGTCAAGGTCACTCATGTAGATCGACGTGGATTACGAAGCTTTCCCACTGTCAATGGGTCACGCTTAACTAGAATCATTAAGCTTGTTGAGCCAAACCCAATGCTTAGTTGATTCAGAGGAAACATGTTAGGAAATATATTGGATATATGTTTTGGACTTGGATGTCCACCTACCGGATCTAGGAATTGGATGGGATCTAATTAATCTTATAGATCTACCTAATTAGGTTTTATACATCTTGTTGGCCAAAGTCAAGGTTGTGTATTATTTAACGGGATCCTAGCCCCCTAGGAAACTAGGTTTCCTTAGTACTCAACAGAGGGTTAGAGGCTCGCCGAAAAATAGTGGGAGGCTAGTATTAAATTTGCAATTTCGTTTAATACTCGCTAAAATACAGGTTCTTTATTATTACTTTTCGTTATTGTTTATATTAGTTGGACTAATATTATTTTATTGTTTTCTTTGAACAGTTAGACTGTACTCAACACTACTCCATTTGTAGTTGGCTATATAGTTGGACTATAGTAACCATTGCATTTGAGTGTACCCGAAACATTTGATTGGATAGTTGGACTATGGTAATCAAAATGGCTGGAAAGATTAGTGTTAGGGACATAATTATAGGTGAGAATGTCTTTAATGGCACAAATTTTCCAGACTGGGAAATGAATCTCAGGATAGTCCTGGGAGCTGAGAAGTTACTCTATGTTATAGAGAAACCTCTTGGCCCTGAGCCCGGACTTGAGAAGCCAGTAGAGCATGAGCTTTGGAAGACTCATTGTGATGATAAATTTACTGCTCAATCTATTATGCTTGCTGTAATGACTCCTCAGTTTTGTCGTCAGAACAAGGGATTGGATCCTTATAACATGATGTTGAAATTGAATGATCTTCATAGATCTAATCTTAGATCTCATAAGTATGATTTGCAAAAGAAGTTCTTTCGCTCTTGTATGTCAGAGGGTACATCTGTCGAGCACTACGTGTCGTAGATGATTGCTGACATCGAACAGCTAGGTCAGCTGGGCATTACCTTCGAGGCCGAGACTTCCATAGATTTGATCTTACAGTCTCTGCCCGATTGCTGGGGCGGGTTCGTCATGAACTATAATATGATGAACCAAGAGAAAACTCTTGGAGAGTTAATGGCTATGCTGAAAGAGGCAGAGCTAGAGCTTCTGAAAGGCAAGAAACGTGAGGCGCATCTTACTTCGACATCCAAGAAGGCAAAGGCTTGGTCGAAGGCTTCTGGTGGTGTGAAGAAAAAGAAAAAGAAGGGCAAGGCTAAATCGTCACAGTCTTCTGGGAAGACAAATGACATATCCCAAGACGTCTGCCTACACTGTGGTAAACGGGGTCACTGAAAGTGTGACTGCCGTATGTACAAGGCGAACTTGAAGGAAGCGAAGGCGGGCAAGGCTCCGGCTTCATGTATGTTTGTTATTGAAATAAACATGTCTACTACTGGTTTTAAAAATTGGATTTTTGATACTGGATATGGTACTCACATATGTACTGATGTGCAAGATCTACAGATTAACAGAAGACTGGCTTCAAGTGAGATCGACCTACGAGTTGGAAATGGGACGAGAGTCATTATTTTGGCCGTTGGCACCTATGTTTTGAATCTTCCCTCGGGGCATGTACTTACATTAGGTGACTGTTATTTTGTACCTAGTTTGACTAGGAACATCATCTATCTATCTAGTTTAACCCGATGCAGGTATACCTTTGTATTCAGGAACATTTGGTGTTTCGTATATAAAGATGATATTTTGATATGTATAGCAGATGTTAATAATTGTCTTTATATTTTGAATATAAACGAATCTCAAACATATAACATGTCAAACAAAAGGCTCAAATTGAGTAAAACATATGAGACTTATTTGTGGTATTGTCGTCTGGGACATATTAATAAGACTCATATATCCACTCCTTCGAAGAATGGATACTTGGACGGATTTGATCCTAATTCATATGATGTCTGCGAATCTTATTTGTTGGGCAAAATGCCTAAAACACCTTTTAGTGGTAAATGTGTATGTGCCACTGAACTGTTAGCCCTCGTTTATAGTGACGTATGCGGGCCCATGTCTAGTCAGGCCAGAGGTAGATACGAATACTTCGTAACCTTTACGAATGATGCATCAAATTATGGTTATGTGTATCTTATGAAACACAAGTCGAAAACTTTTGAGAAATTCAAAGAGTTTCGATACGAAGCAGAAAAATAGACCGGAAAAAGTATTAAAACATTGCGATCGGACCGTGGTGGAGAATACTTAAGCAATGAGTTTCAAGATTACTTGAAAGAATATGGTATTCTTTCACAATAGACTCCTCCCGGAACAACTCAATTAACGGTGTGTCCAAACGGAGAAACCAAACTTTGTTGGACATAGTAAGGTCAATGATGAGTCGCACAGAGCTATCAATTTCCTTATGGGGATACGCATTAAACAGTGCAATACTTATTTTGAATAAGGTTTCGTCAAAGTCTGTTGGACAGACTCCGTATGAGATATAGACAAGAATGAAATCGAGTTTCTCATTCCTGAAGATTTGGGGATGTTGGGCATATGTTAAATGTTTGGATGGTACCAAACTAGAATCAAAATCGGATAAGTGCCTATTTGCAGGTTATCCAAAGGAAACCAAAGGATATTATTTCTACAACCCACAAGAGAACAAAATATTTGTTGCTCTTCATACAGTTTTCCTAGAAAAGGAATTCATGAATGCAGTTGTAAGTAGGAGGAAAGTAGAACTCGATGAAAATCAGAGTGATATTGTTCCTAGCACCGACCCCCTCACGGAACACAAACAGTCCATCAAGGATGACATTGTTCCATAATCTTCTAATACGGAAGAACCGCGTAAGTCAGAGAAAGTCAGAAAATAACCTGAGAGGTATGGGTTTCTGATCTCACCTCATGTCGACATTAATCTTATTGAGGAAGATGAACTGGCTACGTATGAGGAAGCGATACAAGGTATCGACTTTGCTTTATGGCAAGAGGCCATGAAGTCCGAAATGGATTCCATATATACCAACCAAGTTTGGACATTGGTTGATGCACCATAAGGTATTAAACCTATTGGTTGTAAATGGGTATTCAAAAGGAAGACGTACATGGAAGGCAACATATAAACGTACAAAGCCAGGCTTGTAGCTAAAGGGTATCGCCAATGACATGGTGTCGATTACGATGAAACTTTTTCACCTGTTGCCATGATGAAATCCATTCGGATAATGCTTGCTATTGTTGTATATTTCGATTATGAAATATGACAGATGGATGTCAAAATCGCTTTCCTTAACGAAAACCTTTTGGAGGATGTTTATATGCAACAACCTAACGATTTGTCGTACCAAAACATGCAAACAAGGTTTACAAGTTAAACCGATCTATTTATGAATTAAAGAAAGCATCGCGTTCTTGGAACCAACGTTATGATGAGATCATAAAAAGAATATGGTTTCATTCAAAACGAAGATGATTTTGTGTATATAAGAAGGTTAGTGAGAGTGCACTGACATTCATTGTCCTATACGTTGATGATGTATTACTTCTAGGCAATGACATTACCATGCTACAATTGGTGAAAGTTTGGCTTTCATTCAAATTCTCCATGAAAGACCTGGGAGAGGCAGCCTTTATTCTAGGAATAAGGATCTATCGGGATAGATCTAGAAAGCTGATGGCTCTCTCCTAGAGCTCGTACATTGAAAAATGTTGAAGAGATTCAACATGGATCAGTCTAATATGGGGCTGCTTCCGGTGTCACATGGCGTCTCTCTATCTAAGGATATGTCTTCTAAAACTTAAGATGAGAGAGATGCAATGATTCAGATGTCGTTTGATTCCGCAGTCGGATCGATCATGTACGCCATGATATGTACGCGACCTGATGTCTCATATGCTTTGAGCATGTGCAGTCGCTATCAGGCCGATCCAGGTGATGGTCACTGGATTGCTATAAAGAACATCATTAAGTATCTTAGACGAACTAAGGATGCTTTCTTAGTCTATGGGAATGAGAACTTGAGGTGACTGGGTTTGCCGATGTAAGTTTCCAAACAAATAAAGATGACTGTAAGTCGCAATCGGGGTACATATTTTGTTTGAACAATGCAGCAGTGAGCTGGAAATCTTCCAAGCAATAGACTATTGACGATTCAACAACAGAAGCGGAATATATTGATGCAGCTGAGGCAGCAAAATAAGCAGTTTGGATCCGTAAATTCCTAATTGGATTAGGAGTAGTTCCGTTAGCAGCTGAGCACGTACCTCTGTTTTGTGACAATAATGGGGCTATAGCAGAGGCTAAGGAACCACGGTCTTATCAACGATCCAAACATGTACATCGACGATTTCATCTGATTTGTGAGATCATACATCGTGGCGATGTGAAGATCGAGAAGATCGCATTAGATGACAACATTGCAGATCCGCTAACGAAAGCTATTTCTCAGCAAAAGTTTGAGCGACATGTACATAGTTCATGTGTTAGATACCTGAGTGGTTGGCTATAGGCCAAGTGGGAGATTTTTGGACAATTATGACCCATAACATCACTATTTGTTAAGAATATTGTGTTTTTGTATAAATTAACTATGTGACAAAAGGAAATTGTTATTTTATCATTATTGTAATTGTATTACTTGGATATATATATATAATGATAAAAGTCCATATGGTTCAATCGGATTAATAAGATATGAGACAGTATTAATCCATGAACGGTTTAATCATTAAATATCCCTAGTCGTAGTATTATGGAGACTACACATCGATAATGCGGAATAGACTAGTATTACATTTGTGCGCGTTATGGAAGATTAACGGCATAGTTCTCATATATTTAGATATTGGATACTTATGCAAGTGTAATAAGAGGTTCTGTTAGCCGTTGGACCAGGAATAGTTTCGCTCTGGATAGACCCACTCGGAATCCCATTGGCAGTATGACTATGTGTCTATGGGAATCCGAATCATGGTAGGTGTATGTGATCTTTAACCTGGGACTTGCATCGCTATTACTTGCGACAATCAGTTTACTTTGGTATTGGTCGTATAGAGCTTTAATAGGTTCTATGTACGCCTCTATTGGGTTTACTGAGAATCGTAGTGTATTGGGTGTGATGTCAAGATGGGAGTATCACTTTAGTCATATGGAGAAGATGGTCACACAGGATATGGAACTAGTACTCTTAAATGCTGCAGCTATCGGGATAGTAAGACTAGGTCATGATTATCCGATTACAGAGACTAGTTACGCGGGATCCGATATATGCTTCGTACGGGGCAGACACAGCGCCAGCCTTAGGCCTAGCATGTGACATCCGATACTGGATCGTATTACGTATTACATTGTATTACTACGCCTGATACAGATTATATTCCTCAAAAAATATTTCTGGAGAATTGGGTAGTCACGGTGCTTTGCTAGAAGCCAACCATGTCTTGTAAATCGGTGAGAATATGGTACGGGGTACGCACGTGTTCGGATAGTCCAATGACCGTATTTACTGCCAGTATATCCAAGAATCTCTTGGGTCGCTTGCCAAAGATTCACCAATGACATTTGACTCGAATAGAATTAATCAGGGATTAATTATGAGGGAGAAAATTAATCTGGGATTAATTGCGGCAAGAATTAATCTGGTATTAAATTCGTATTGAAGAGAGAACGCGATTAATTTAGAATTAATCGATAAAATAAATTTAATAGTTAAATTGGATTTTTTCTAGTTAATTTATTTATTTGGGCTAAAATAATATATCGGATATATTAATTGAAGTTGGATTTCAAAACGAAATTAAAATTGGATTTTAATTCAAGCGAACGAATTAATTTATAATTAATTCGTAAGCGACTATCGTAATAATTTTGCGAGGCACAATTATTTAATTACATTGGATTTTATTATGTAGCGATGGGATATTCGTTTAATTCAGAATTAAATGAACCCGGGCCCAAGTCTAGTTGTGTGTTGGAGAAGCCAACTTAAATTTGGAATTTAAATGTGGTGGGACCGATGACTTACATCACTTGTCAATAATTGATGAAGTTGTTGGCCTTAATAAATTAGATTATTTTCAACATAATAACCAACCAATTTTTGGAAAATTGAAAACACTCTCTCTTATTCCTCCTTGCAATTGTCGTGAGCTCATCTCTCATGGAGAAAAAATTTACTTCAATTTTTCTTCAAAGCTAGCACTTGGAGAGTCTTATGACGTGTTAGGGAAACTCACCCAAGGTAGAAACAACAAATCAAAAGCTTGGAGCTTCTTCCTACAAGGAAATTTTTGAAATTTCTCAACAAATCAATATAAGAATTTCCGCAACTTTACTTGATTAATTTACACTCAAATCATGTTTATAGATCTTGGAGCATATCTTAGAGACTAACAATCGTACCTTGTGTAATGGCAGTTTTACATAAAGACAAGTTGGTCTTAACCTCTTTGAGCTCCTAATGCATGGTTACAAGTTTGACATTGATCTTGTCTTGTAGGGTGTAAAATTCATTCCTCCACCATTTGATTACTTGATTGAAGGCACCTTGCATCTGTTGGGTTTCTAATGTCAAACCAAGATCGATTTAAGCGTAAAACATGTGTGAATACAACAAAGTTAAGTTGCGGAATACTCACTTTGATCGGCTTTTGCGATGCGAGGAACAACAAAAATTCTTCAAGCTTTTCTTCCAAGGTTCGGCCATGGCTCCTTTTTGTGCTCCAAGTTGAATCTCCAAGCTCCAAGCTTAGTTTGTAGATTCCATGCTCATAGATGGGTTTCCCTATCACCTTTGGATGACTCCTAATGTGTGCTAGCACTCTTTAAAAATTGCCACAATTTTTCTATTCCCCTTGTTAAACTTTCGGCCATGAAAGAAATGGAGAATGAGAGAAAATGGCCCTTGGCCAAGAGGTAGGAAAAGGAAGAAGGAGAGAATGAGTTGGTTAATTTGTGAATTTTGGTTTTCCAAAAACTAATACCAAAATTCAAATCCAAAAGTAAAAGCATTAAAGCCTTCAACCACTCACTTCACTCATGAATAATGACTAGTTGTCAATCACTCAAAGTGACAAGACATCCATCACTTGAATGACAAGTGATGTGACTCGTGATGTAACTTGTGGGCCGCACTTGAATTTGAAATGTGAGTGGGCCCGCAAACACTCCCGGGCTCGGGTTCGCTAATTCCGAATTAACGAATTTTCCGTTGCGACGTAATTAAATCAAATTTAATTAAATAATTACGCCTAGTAAAATTACTATTCATGTCGCTAACGAATTAATTCTAAATTAACTCGTTCGCCCGAATTAAAATCTAATTTTAATTTCGCGTCGAAATCAAATTTCGTATAATATATCGAATATATTATTTTATCGATTAATTCCAAATTAATTGTTCTCTCTCTTTAAATAATATTTTATCCCAGATAAAATATCTCCGTAATTAATCCTAGATTAATTTTCTCTCTCTTAAAATTAATCCCAGATTAATAATGTGCGAGTCATACGTCATCGGTGAATCTTCGGGAAGTGACCCATGAGATCCCCGTATATGTTGGCAGTAAATCTGGTCGTCGGACTATCCGAACACGTACGTACCAAGTACTATGTTTTTACCGATTTACAAGACATGGTTGGCTTCTAGCAAAGCACAGTGCCTACCCAATTCTCCAGAAATATTCTTAAAGGAATATGTAATCTTTATCAGGCGTAGTATACGTAGTATTGCGTATTGCGATCCAGTATCGGATGTCACGTGCTAGGCCTGAGGCTGGAATTGTGTTTGCCCCGTACGAAGCACATATCGGATCTCTGGTAACTAGTCTCTATAATCGGATAAACATGACCTAGTCATAATATCCCGATAGCTGCAGCATATAAGAGCACCAGTTCCGTATCCTACGTGATCATCATCTCCACTATGACTGGAGTGATACTTCCATCTTGACATCACACCCAATACACTACGATTCTCAATATACCTAGAAGAGGCGTACACAGAACCGGTTAAAGCCCTGGATGACCAAAACCAAAGTATATTGATTGTCGCAAGTATTAACGGTGCAAGTCTCAGATTAAGACCAAATACACCTACCCTGATTCGGACTTCCATAGACACATAGTCATACTACCAATGGAATTCTGAGGGGTCTATCCAGAGCGATGATGTTTCCGTACCATCGGTAAACACAACCTCCTATTACACTTGCATGAGTATCATATACCCAAATATATAAGAACTATGCCGTTATGCTTCCACAACGCGCACAAGTGTAATACTAGTCTATTCCGCATTATCGATGTCCAATCTCGATAATACTATGACTAGGGATATTTAATGATTAAACCTTCATGGATTGATACGGTCTCATATCATCTCAATCCGGAACTAATCATAAGGACCTTTTATCTTTTATATATCTTGGTAATCCAATTACAAATGATAATAGTAATTTTGCTAGGCGTAATTATTTAATTAAATTTGATTTAATTACGTCATAACGGAAAATTCGTTAATTCAGAATTAGCGAACCCGAGCCCAGGAGTGTTTGTGGGCCCACTCGCATTTCGACTTCAAGTGCGGCCCACAAGTTACATCACGCGTCACATCACTTGTCATTCAAGTGATGGATGTCTTGTCACTTTTAGTGATTGACAACTAGTCACTATTAATGAGTGATGTGAGTGGTTGAAGGCTTTAATGCTTGTACTTTTGGATTTGAATTTTGGTATTAGTTTTTGGAAAACCAAAATACACAAATTAACCAACTCATTCTCTCCTTCTTCCTTCTCCTACCTCTCGGCCAAGGGCCATTTTCTCTCATTCTCCATTTCTTTCATGGCCGAAAGTTTAACAAGGGGAATAGAAAAATTGTGGCAATTTTTAAAGAGTGCTAGCACACATTAGGAGTCGTCCAAAGGTGATAGGGAAACCCATCTATGAGCATGGAATCTACAAACTAAGCTTGGAGCTTGGAGATTCAACTTGGAGTATAAAAAGGAGCCATAGACGAACCTTGGAAGAAAAGCTTGAAGAATTTTTGTTGTTCCTCGCATCGCAAAAGCCGATCAAAGTGAGTATTCCGCAACTTAACTTTGTTGTATTCACACATGTTTTACGCTTAAATCGATCTTGGTTTGACCTTAGAAACCCAACAATGGTATCAGAGCCATGATTTAAGCATGAAATTGGAATTTTGGTAAAATTGATTTGAGCATGTTTTGATGAAATTGATTGTTTGAATATGCTTGAATGATGATAACATAGTGTTATGCATGATCAATTTGATGAAAATTGAATTGGATCAAATTTTCCCCAATAATTTGGCTTGGCCGAAAGTTATGTGTTACCCTAAGTCATGGTGATTTTTGTTTTTGATCATTGGATGAGTTGAAATCACTTGGGATATATTGATTTAGGATTTAATTGGATTGAATTCGGAATCGGACAATAAAACCCTACAATTGTCGTGACTAGTGGCATGGAAAATGATATGATTTTTGATTCAATTGTGTTGGACATGTGTTGATGATAATTAGCATGATTAATTATGTAAATTGGTGTTTTGGAAATATTAATTTGGTTAATTAATTATGGCTATACACTTTAGATTAATTTAATTGTGAAATTTGGAATTTTGTAATTTAATTAATTGGGCCAAATTTGGAATTGGGCTTGTAAAGTTGTATTTGGGCTTAATGGACTTGGTTGTGCCAAGTTTGGTTTGGGTTAATTGTTTAGATCCAATTGGGCCCAAAACCATATCCATAAAGTCCAAATATAATTAAATGGACCTTTAATATTTTAATTGGGCCTAATGAGCCTAAATTGGTTTCTTGGCTAATAAGGGTGATTCCTTAAATGGGCTTTGGTATTTGGGTTTGACCCATGTTGACCAAAGTCCAAGCCTTTAGAAATTAATTGAAAGCCCATTGGACTTTAATTAAATTGACATTGGATGTTAAATGGGCTTTGAGACACGTAAAGATTAGATTTAGAATCTAAGTCGTAAAGGCACATTAAAAAGTATAATTATTTAATTTAGAATTAAATATAGAATTAGTATTAAATACAAATTAAATTGGATTTAATGTTGTAGTTTAATATAATTATTTAATTTGGAATTAAATAAATGAATTAGTATTAAATACAAATTAAATTAGATTTAATAATTATAGTTTAATATAATTCAAGAATTCGTACTTTGAGTACTTATTCGCAAAACGAGTTTGACTCGCGCCAAATCAAATCGTTGTTTGAACATTGGATGGTCATTAATTTCAGATTAATTAATTGAATTAGATTGATTGATAACATGCTTTGTGTGAATACATGGATGCGATGTATGAATAATGCATATCGGATGGATATTAGATGGGTGAGGGCAATTTTGGAAATTGTTGTAATAAATTTAGAATTTATTAAATTGGACCTGCGTGTCCAACCTATTACCTCTTGACTCTTTGTATTTCTCTTCTCACATATTCCCCTCAATGTAAATGAGGTTTCTTTAGAAGTGTTATGTAATTGGGTAGAAGTAATATTTGTGCTAGCGGGAGAGAGGAAATGGAGAGATTTGTTATAGGAACAAAATGTGTTAAGTATCCATCCGCATATCATTATTATTTTATTTATACGCGCCTTATTATGTTTTTAGAATGCATGTTTAAGGGTGTATGATGATGAGACCTTACCAAAGATAATTAATTGGTTGCCAATTACGCGAAAAACCCTCAACATATATTAAGCGTTTTTCCTTCCATTGAATGATTCATTCTCAAGATCCAAGATTGGCACTGGTTTGTTGGCCAAAGTCAAGACCTTTGTCTATCACGGATGTGTTTGAATCATGAAGGCTTTGTTCCATATCGGTGTCTTGTCCTAGTTGTGATTTGTTGGCTAAAGTCAAGATCACTTCTTGTCCATCGACATCGATTACGAAGCTTTCCAAAGTCAATGGGTCCCGCTTAACTGGAATCATTAAGTTTGTTGTGGCAAAGCCAAGGCTTAATTGATTCAGAGGAAAAAGGTTAGGGAATATATTGGATATATTGGCATATATAAGATATATGTTTCGGACTTGGATGTCCACATACTGGATCTAGGAATTGGATGAGATCCAATTGATCTTAGAGATCTACCTAGTTAAATATCATAAAATTTGTTGGCCAAAGTCAAGATTGTGTGTTATTTAACGGGATCCTAGCCCACTAGGAAACAAGGTTTCCCGAGTACTCAATAGAGGGTTAGAGGCTCACCGAAAAATAGTGGGAGGCAAGTATTACATTTGCAATTTCGTTTAGATACTTGCCAATACGCGCTCATTTCAATTTTTGGTCAATACATAAATATTTATTAGTTGGACTATTTAATCGTTGTTTTAATTTAACAGTTGGACTGTATTCAAACTACTTCAAATTATAGTTGATTATATAATTGGATTATAGTAATCAATATATTTGAATTTAAATAATCAAATTATAGTTGATTATATAGTTAGACTATAGTAATCATTATATTAAAATAGTACCTGAAATCGTTGATTGGATAGTTGGACTATTGCAATCAAGATAACTGAAAGATTAGCGTTTAGAACATAATCCTTGGTGAAAATGTTTTTTAAACGGCTTTAATTTTCAAATTAAGACTAAAATTTCCGGATAATCCTGGAAGCTGAGAAGTTACACTATTTGATAGAGAAACCTCTTGGGCCTAAGCCCGAAGTTGAGCAAATAGTAGAACATGATCTTTGGAAGATTCATGTGATAATAACTTTAGTGCTCAATCCTTTATACTTAATGCAATAACTCTTTAATTCTGTCATCGGAACTAAGGATTAGATCCTTGTAACTTGATGATGAAATTAAAGATCTTCATAGATTTATTGTTAGATCTTAGAAGTACAAATTGCAAAAGAAGCTTTTTTCACTCGTGTATGTCAGAGGGTACATTTGTCGAGCACTAGGTGTCGCAGATGATTGTTGACATCGATCAGCTAGGTTAGTTGGGCCTCACCTACGTGGCTGAGACTACCAAAGATTTGATCTTATAGTCTCTACCCAAAAGTTGGGGCAGGTTCATTATGAACCAATAGAAAATTCTTGGAGAATTGATGGCTATGCTCTAGGAGACAAAGCCAGAGCTTCTAAAAGGGGCAAAGGCAAAATCATCATAAGTCTTCTAGGAAGACAAAGGACAAATCCCAAAATATCTGCCTAAAACTGTGGCAAACGGGGTCACTGTATGCGTGACTGCCGTATGGACAAGGCACACATGAAGGAAGTAAAGAGGGGCAAGGCTCCGACTTTAAATATGTTTGTCATAAACATGTTCGCTACTAGTATTAAAATTGGATTTTAGATACTAAGTGTGGTACATAAATATATACTGGTGTGCAGTATCTGCTGATTAGCAGGACACTCACTTCAGTTGAGATTTATCTGCGAAATGAAAACGGGACGAAAGTAGCTGTTTTAACCGTAGAAACCTAAGTTTAGGAACTACCCTTAGGGTATGTACTTAAATTAGGAAACTGTTATAATGTAACTAGTTTGACTATAAACATTATCTCTATATCAGGGTTTAACCCGTTGCGGGTATACCTTTATATTCTATAACACTAAAGTGTTTTATTTTATAAAGATGATATTGAGATAAACATATTAGATTGAATAACAGTATTTATATTTTGAATATAAATGAATCTCAAACGTATAACATGACAAACAAATAGCTCAAACTGAATTAATCAGTTGAGACTTATTTGTGGCATTGTTATCTGGGACACATTCAAATAAGACTCGTATATCCACACTTTTGAAGAGTGTATACTAGGACATATTTGATTCTATTCAAATAAGGTCTACGAATCTAGTTTATTAGGCAAAGTGCCTAAAACACCTTTTACTTGGTAAAAGTGTAAACGCCACCGATCTGTTATCCATCGTTCATAGTGACGTAAGTGGGCCCATATCTAGATAGGCTAGAGGTGGATATGAACACTTCGTAACATTTACGGATGTGGCATCGCGTTATAGTTATATGTTTCTTTTGAAACACGAATCAGAAACTTTTGATAATTCAAAGAGTTTCGACACGAAGTTGACAGATAGATCGGCTAAAGTATTAAAACATCACGTTTGGACTGTGATGGAAAATACTTAAGCAATATGTTTCTCAATTAATATTTGAAAGAGTATAGTATTCTTTCATAGTGGACTCCTCCCGGAACACCTCAATTGAGCGGTGTGTCCGAATGGAGAAACCGAACCTTCTTGGACATAGTAAGGTTAATAATGAGTCACTCTGAGCTACCATTTTCCTTCAAGGGATACGCATCAATCAGTGCAAAACTTATTTTGAATAAGGTTCCATAAAAATATGTTTGACAGATTTCATATTAGATATGAAAAGGAAAGAAACCGGGTTTTCTCATTCTTGGTAATTTGGGAATGCTAGGCATATGTTTGGATGATACCAAACTAGAACCAAAATCGGATAAGTGCCTAAATCGTGGGTTATCCTAGGGAAACCAAAGTATAGTACTTATACAACTCACAAGAGAACAATGTAATTGTTGCTCGCCATGCGGTTTTCCTAAGAGGAATACCTATATGCAGTGGTAAGTGGGAAGAAAGTAAAACTCGATGAAAATCGGAGTAATACTATTCCAGGCACCGATTCCTTAATGGAACACAAATATTTCATCAAGGATGAAACTATACCAATAATCTTTGAATACACAAGAACTGCGTAAGTCGGAGAGAGTCAGAAAACAACCTGGGGTATGAGTTTCTGATCTCACCTCATAAAGATGTCAATCTTATTGAGGAAGAATAACTGACTACGTATAAGGAAGTGATACTAGGTATCAACTCCCTATTATGGCAAAGTGCCATGAAGTCCGAAATGGATTCCATGTATACCAATCAAGTTTAGACACTGGTTGTTGTACCAAAAGGCATTGTGCCTATTGGCACAATATAAGTCTTCAAGGAAGACATACATGGATGGCAACATACCCATGTACTAAGCTAGACTTGTAGCGAAAAGGTATCGTTATTAACATTGTGTCGATTACGACAAAACCTTTTACTCGTTGCCATGGTTAAATCCATTTGGATAATGCTTGCTAAATGCTGCATGTTTCATTTATGAAATATGGCAGCTGAATGTCAAAACCGCTTTCCTTAAAAGGAAACCTCTTGGAGGATGTTTACAACATCCTGACGATTTTGTCGTACCAAAATGAGCAAACAAGGTTTGCAAGTTAATTCGATCCATTTATGGATTGAAGCAAGCATAGCATTCTTGGAACCATCGTTTTGAAGTAATCATAATGGTATATGATTTAATTCAAAATGAAAAAAAAATGATTCTTGTGTATATAAGGAGGTTAGTGGGAGCGCACTGACAGTGAATGTCCTAAATAATGATGACATGTCATTTCTTGGAAATGATATTCCCATAATACAATCGGTGAAAGCTTGGCTTTAATGAAAATTCTCCGTAGAATTCTTGTGAGAAACAACCTTTATTCTAGGAATAAAGATCTGATGGGATAGATCTAAAGGTTGTTGACACTCTCCGAGAACTCGTACATTGAAATATATCTACGCGACCTGGTGTCTCATATGCTTTGAGCATATGGAGTCACAATCAGGCCAATCTAAGTGATAGTTTTGGATTGATGTTAAGAACATCCTTAAGTATCTTAGATGAACTAAAGATGCTTTCTTCAGTTATGGAGAATGAGAACTTGAAGTGACTGGGTTCACTACTGCAAGTTTCCAAACCGATAAAAATGACTATAAGTCGTAACAAATGTACTATATAGTTTGAATAACGGAACAGTGAGCTGGAAATCTTCCAAGCAAGATACTGTTACCGAATAAACAACAAAAGTGGAATATTGTTGCAGCTGAGGCAGCAATATAAGTCTTTTGGATCTATAATAATCCTAATTAGATTAGGAGTAGTTCTGTTAGCAACTGAGCTAGGCTACATCACAGGCTAAAGAATTAATGGTCTCATCAACGATCCAGATATATACTTCAAATATTCATCTGATTCGTTCGGATCATACATCGTGGCGATGTGATGATCGAATAAATCACATCAGATGATAACCATGTAAATCCGCTGACGAAAGCTTTTCCTCAGCAGATGTTCGAGCGAACCGTACATAGTTCAGGTGTAGGACACCTGAGTGATTGGCTATAGGCCAAGTGGGAGATTGTTGGACAATTATGACCCATAACATCACTATTTGTACAGATCATGGTGTTGTTGTACAAATTAACTATGTGACAAAGGTGATTGCACTCTTACCATTTGTGATTAGATCACCAAGATATATAAATGATAGGAGGTCCCTGTGATTTGTTCCTGGATTGAGAATGATATGAGACAGTATCAGTCCACGAAGGATAAATCATTAAATATCCCTAGTCAGAGTAAAAGACTAGTATTACACTTGTGCGCGTTGTGAGGGCACAACGGTATAGTTCTCATATATTTTGGTATAGGATACTCATGCAAGTGTAATATGAGGTTGTGTTTTACCGATGGTACGGGAAACAGCTTCGCTCTAGATAGACCCCCTCGGAATTCCATTGGTAGTATGACTATGTGTCTATGAAAGTCCGAAATCAAGGTAGGTGTAATTTGGTCTTAACCTGAGACTTGCACCGCTAATACTTACGAAAATTAATATACTTTGGTTGCGGTCGTCCAGGGCTTTAGCAGGTTATATGTACGCCTATTCTGGGTATATTGAGAATCGTAGTGTGTTGGGTGTGATGTCGAGATGGAAGTATCACTTCAGTCATAGTGGAGATGGTGATCGCGTAGGATACAGAATTTGTTCTCTTTAATGCTCGAGCTATCGGGATATTCTGACTAGGTCATGTATATCCGATTATAGAGACTAGTTATAAGACATCTGATATGTGCTTCGTACGGGGCAGACAAAATTCAAGCCCTAGGTCTAGCGCGTGGTCATCCGATACTGGATCGAAATACGCAATACTAGGTATATTACGCCTGATATAGATCACATATTCCTATAAGGATATTTCTGGAGAATTGGGTAGGCATGGCGCTTTGCTAGAAGCCAACCTTATCTTGTAAATCGGTATAAATGTAGTACTAGGTACTTATGTGTTCGGATAGTCCGACGACCATATTTACTGCCAACATTTCTGGGGATCTCATGGGTCGCTTCCCGAAGATTCACCGATGATGTATGACTCGCACTTTAATTAATCTGGGATTAATTTGATGAGAGAGAAAATTAATCTGGGATTAATTACGGAGATATTTTATCTAGGATAAAATATTAATTAAAGAGAGAGAACGATTAATTTGGAATTAATCGATAAAATTATATATTCGATATATTATACGAAATTGGATTTCGACGCGGAATTGAAATTAGATTTTAATTCGGGTGAACGAGTTAATTTAGAATTAATTCATTAGCGACGTGAATAGTGATTTTGCTAGGCATAATCATTTAATTACGTCGCAACGGAAAATTCGTTAATTCAGAATTAGCGAACCCGAGCCCGAGTGTGTTTGCGAGCGCATTCGCATTTCGAATTCGAATGTGGCACGCAAGTCACATCAAGCATCAAATCGCTAGTCACATCAAGCGTCAAATCACATGTCACTTTGAGTGATGTGACAATTTGATTGATTGATTGAGTGATTGATGTGGTAGTTGAAAAGCATTAATTGGTTTTTGCTTTTTTACTTTTGGTAAATGGAAAAGGGTTTTGTTTTTTGATTCTTTTAATAAATCAAAATATAAAAACAAAACACTTTTTCCTTCTCTCTCTCTAACCACTTACGGTATTCTCTTTTTCCCTCCTCTTCTCTCACGGCTTGGAGCCAATTTCTTTCTTCTTCCATTTATGGTTCTGCCGAAAGACAAAGAGAAGCAAGAGAGTGATTTTGTTGCAAAATCAAGTCCTAGCACACACATAGAGTTATCCTAAGGTGATAGGGCAATGATTTCGTGAGCTTGGAATCCATTTTGGAAGCTTGGAGCTTGGAGCTTCAATGAAGGACATCCATGGCCAATTCTTGGAATCCATTTTGGAAGCTTGGAGCTTGGAGCTTCAATGGAGGACATCCATGGCCGATTCTTGGAGGAGCCAAAGCAGCAAATGTCGAGCAGTCCACTGCCCAAAAGCTTCACTGTCGAGCCATCTTGGAGGAAGAAAAGGCTTGTGTTCATCGCGTCGCAAGATCCGTTCAATGTGAGTATGATTCCGCCATTCTCCTTTGTGTATTCACATGCGTTTTTGTGCTTGATTTCATTCTTGGGACCTAATTAGAAACCAACACCAACAGCATCCCCACTTGGAGTTCTTCTCGTCCCTCCTCAAGCTTCTTGATACTTTTAACAAAAGCTTTGATAACCAACTGTCACGTGGTTATAATTTCCACACTTAACCCATGCGACACTTAATCACTTGACCCTTTCGACGTGCCAAGTAAGTGTTAAGGTTTTCTCAAATAGGCAGCGGAAGCGTTGTTCGGGCGAAATCGTAAATTTAAAAATTTTTAAACTTTCCGAATAAATTATTCAATATCAAATATTAATAATTCATTCATATTTTACCTAAACATATTAATTTTTTTTTATTAAATAACAATATAAATAATTTAGAAAATATAGCGAAACTTTTACGAAAATATTTTTCTGCAAAATGGCATAAAATACGTTTTTGCCCGAACCGACCAACCAATACACATGGGGGCTGCCTATGTCAGTTCCAGTAGTACTTGGGCAGTTCTTGGGCTGTCTAAACAGTGACCAATTCGCTGTTTGGACAGCCGTTACCCAATAAGCCCAAAACTCACCTGGTAACGCTGTTTTTCGTTGTTTTCACATATTTTCACTCTGAAACACTTTCTGCCAATTGTTCCAATGCCGAATACAAATCCAATACATTTAAATAACATATTTTTCATCCCCAAAATTCCAGAATTTCCATATCTGATCTGGGTGCCGAAAATATCATTTTTCATTTTTTAAATCCAATTTTCTCAACATTAATCATATTAATATTTACACCAATCAAAGCCACCACCAATGAAAAACTCAAGAATAATTCTAGGAGTTATAAGAGTGGTCATAACACTCTGAAATAGTAACAAGTCATCAAATGATAAAATTAAACAAATATTACATTAATATTACTCAATCTAACTTCACACATGCATCTAGCCTCCAAATCCATCCTCAAAATCAAAAAAGCCCCAAAATTTAAGAAAGGAAGAAACCCTAGAACTATTCTATATACTCAAGAATAAGAAACAAACTTTCTAAGATTAAGAATATTGAAAATTACCCCAAAATCTCCTAACTTCCTTAAGCTTTCTTCTTGATTTCTTCACTTTCTCTACAAGTTTCTTCAAGAAAAAATTTGGGAGCTTTCTATGGAGATGAATTTCGACCAAGGCTTGTTATGAAAGAGAAAACAAATTTTTTCACTTGATATAATAGGGCTTGGACGAAATTTAGGACATTTTGGTCATTTTGGTTGATTTAATCTAATTAAATATTAAGCTTTAAGTTACTTATTCAATTTTAATACTCCAAGCTTAAAAGTCATGACATTTGTTACCATAAAATAATTAACACTTGTAATAATAATTATTACAAATAAATATTATTTAATCTAATTAAACATTAAGTTTAAAGTAGACAAAATCAAATTGAATACTTCAACCTTAAAGTTTAATATTATTAGTAACCAATAATAATGAAACATATTACATAACAATTATGTAATATATATATATATATAGATATATATATATATATATATTATTTAATTATCTAAATATTTAACATTTAAATATCTAAATAAGTAATTAATATAATTTTTATTAAATATGTATTTTTATATAAATAACAAAATACATATATTAATGACATGTGTCAAAATCTCATTTGATAATTAATTAATATCGCCGGTTTCAATCCTAAGCACTATAGTAGGTAGGAAATCTATTTTAAGGAGAGTGTGATACACAAGGCGCGGAAATTCCATGTTGAATTTGATTTTGTTTTTTTGAATTTAGTTTATTTTCATTGTTATTCTTTAATGTAAATATTGTTACTGCTTTTATGTAATATCATCGTGTCAGGTTAGGATTTCGATATTTTAACATAATTATTGAATGAGTAGTATTAGGTGAGTTTGAGTTTGACAAGACATTAGCACCATCTATTAACTCATTTTGCCGCCTCTTATTCTAACCCTTTTATATTTTTTATGTTATGTAATGTCAGATGTGTTGTAAATCCTCTAATATATAATATTAGTGTAGGAGAGACATGTTCCTTAAGTAGTATCGTATGGGAAATGCATAAAGATGAAGGGACATATCGTCTATTTTGTAAGGAATGTGTCTTTACGCCTCAAAGGGTATAAGGAAGAGGTATAACCCTTATGAGGGTTACACCCTAAGCCAAAGGGTGCTCTCAAATACACCATTTCATGCCTATATAAAGGGGGCCTTGGATTCATTCTTAAGCATCCATAAATTCCAACATTTCTTAAGAGTTAGATAGTCAAGTTTAAGAGAGAGTTTCCTCCATTTTCCTTGTTCAAGTTCTTGTGAAAGGAGTGCCCCTTCTAAAAAAAGCATCCAAGTAATCCTAGGAGAACGTTAGCCACAAGACATTTGTCGAGTACCAAGGTGGGGCTACTAAGTTCTTAAGGACATAGGTAACTCGACTTGGATTCAGTTTCAATCATTTTTATTCATCATTTTCAGGTTTTTCTTGGTACTTATATTCTATGTTTATATTTTATATTAAGAATTTTGATTGCGTGATGCATGTTAAATTTATTTAATAACATATAAATTACAACAATCTTAAGAACTTGTTACTTTATATGCGTTGTTAAATCAAATTTTACATGTTTTAATTGTCTTCTTCCTGAAAATGTGTTTTGTGCATGAAAACTATGCATGGGCGTTCGAACGCGTGACGAACGCGTAAGTGAAAATTCTATTTTATGTAGTTTCGTTCGAACACGTCTTCAAACGGAACTTGAACGCAAGTCTTTTGGAAAGGAATGTTTGAATGTGTATTCAAATGCAACTTGAACGCCAGTCCAATGGACAGTTTCGTTCGAACATGTTTACAAACAAAACACGAATGTGAAGTCACTGGAAAGGTTCGTTCGAACGGCTGAACGAACGTGACACTAACACAATTAATCCTGGAGTTATTTTTAGATTCAAAAATAATAACAAAGACTTAGATTAATTATATTATAGTATGATATACATGGAATTGGCTTTATGGAATTTATGCAGTAATGTTAACTTCGTAAAATCATATACTAAATTTTATAAACTTGGTAGTATAGGACTATGTTAATATTTGGGTGTTCAATTATCACAAGCATACACATAGTATATAAATGTGATAAAGTTGAAAACTAATTATATGTTGCATACTTGGCTGAGAATTAAAAGTGTAATTTACGCAAAAATTTTCATCCAAGCTTGATTGAATTCTACACATATAAATTTACATATATTTATTATTGTATTTGTGAATTGAAGTGAATACTAAGATTGAACGTCTAATATATTCTATTGAGAAAGTGTTTAAAGAAATTCTGTCAACAAGACGTTAAGAGCCTAAATGGTAGGGATTTAAATGGTTACACCAGACCACCTTCGTCCTCTGAGAATTTTCCTTTATTCACTTATCATAACAAACCTTAGACATAAATTCAAGGACTTGTGTTATATGGTACTACTGTCCAATATAACAACAAGTGGATTCTTAGTGTATCACTTAAACAAGATCATATGTTTGATTTTTGTGTGATTTGTCTTTTATACACTTATTGATTACTGTGATGAGTGGTATTTATATCACTATTTCCCACTCATTTAATCTAATATTTTGAATAGTTTCTTGAGTTTTGTGAACGTTTTGATGTGTTTTGTGTTATTTTGTAGAAAAATAAAGTTTCAGGACATTCTGGAGGTTATTTGGAGTAAAACAGTGAAAATTGGCGAAAAAGGGCATTTTGGTAATTTCCAGCGTCGCGCCGCCCAGACATTCAGCGTCGCGACGCCCCGCGTGAGCCGAATCTGCTAACATGCGCCTGGTCAACGGTCAACAATTTGAGAAGTTTTGACTTTGCTAAAATGCGCCGTGCCACGTGTCACCATCACATCGAATCTGCTAACATGCACCGTGACACGTGTCAACATCATATGCTGCCGACACTCAGACTTGACACGTGTCGCCTCGTCATCAGCCACATCATCGGTCAACAAGTCAACCTTGCCACGTGTCGTGCCACATCATCAGCCACGTCAGCAAGTCAACCGAGTCAACTTGCCACGTCAGCCTCAGCCAATCACAGCATGACACGTGTCGCCACGTGTCACAATCCTATTGTGCCGACAATTGGAACACACGTCTTCGCCACGTCATCGCCACGTCATCAATGACGTCATCACAATAATTGTGTCTAGCCGCCTTGCCACGTGTCGCCTTCTCACCATGCCACGTGTCGCCCTCTCAGCATGCCACGTTTTCACTGTACCCAGCGTCGCGACGCTAGTGCAATTTTGGCGTCGCGACGCTGGAGCAAAAATTCCTATAAATACCGCGCGAATTTTCATAATTCAGTGTGCCTTTCTCTCTCTCATCTCTTTGATGAAGAGAGAGTTTCTCTCTCTAAAAAATATTTTATTTTTATTATATTTTTTAGTTTGTAATTTATTTTAATTACTTTTATAATAATAGTAATTTAATTTTTACTTTTTACTTTTTACAGTTTTTACTATTCACCATGTTGAAGTAACTTTTTCAGCTAGGGTGAAAGGTAATTATTTTACTATTGCTATTTAGATTAATCTCCCTTAAAAATAATATATTAACTATTTAAAATATTGACTTAATAAGGGATACCGCTATATTGGTCGGTTGGTAATTTAATTTAAATCTGGTTTAAACCTGACTAATCACGGATACCGCCAGACTGGTCGGTTGGTAAATTTATTTTTGGTTCCGCCTTAATGGCTGGTTGGACTTAATTTGACTTAATCAGGATACCGCCAGACTGGTCGGTTGGTAAATTTAACACAAGTTTATATATTATTTTATGGGAGATATCTAAATTAGTAGTAGTAAAAGTAATTCCTTTTACCTTAGCATTTTATTTTATTGTAATTTATTTTTCAGCTTTTTACTTTATGTCTTTTACTTTTATGTATTTACTAGTCCTAGTTATGTGTTAGTTTTCTGAGGTTGTGATGACTTTTAATATCACCGGTTATAAAGGGTTAAATTATAATTTGGGTAATATAAAGATTTATTTATTGAGTCTTAATCTTAATGCTTTTTATTAACTGGCCACTAATAAAATTGATAAGGTAAACTTAAAATGAACTAGACATAGGGATTTTAGGTTAAAACCTTAGACTCAATAACCCACGATCTTCTTTGAGGATAGATAACCCTTTAATAGATTTCGTTACAGGATAGGAATATACCTGTTGGGCGGGGGTAGCCATAATTGGAACTTAATATTAATGAATCCAGTTAATTTGATTGACATAGACATATGGTTTAATTAAGTTAAATTGGATATTTGTAATTGACCATCGGAAGAGGCTTTTACATAATTTAGTGTTCCAAGTTAATAAATCAATATTTTACCCAATTATAAGATAACCACTTCATCTTTAAAATAATATTAAAAGAAATCACAACCCTAGATCTTTGTGTCTTTTGTTATTTTCCTTAGTATTTTCTTTTGTCTTTTTATTTATTTATTTATTTTGTAAAACCACTTTCAACCAATCAAACAATCATTCTCTTCTTCATTTAATTAGATATCTGTAAATAAATAGATTCAACAATTAATAACAACAGTAGGAATTAAGTCCTCGTGGGATCGATATTTTTATACTACTTGAACGATACGTGCGCTTGCGTTATACGTGTGTGTTTACGCCGGTCAAGTTTTTGGCGCCGTTGCCGGGGACTTATATTTCTTGAGTTGTTAATTTTGAAGCTATCTAATTTACTTGTATCTAATTTTCTTTATTTTTATCTGTAATTTTTATTTCTTTCTTCTGTTTTCAGGTGACTTAAAATGGAACATTACTGGGAGATTGAAAGATTACGTGCTTTACAAGAAGATACACCCAACATCTGGGAGCAACAGTCCGGTTTTCTGAGGCCTGTTGTTGAGCCCAACAATTATCACTGGATACCAGAACCAAGCAACCCTACATTTGCTCAACAGAATTCAATGTGGATATGTGACATATGTAATGGTGACCACCCAAGCGATTATTGCGAATACAACTACCATCCAGGGTGGCAGAACTATCAAGATCATTCATGGTACGAAGAACCATCACATTTCACAGAACCACATTTTTCATCTTATCCACCATCTTCATTCGATCCTTATCAACAACCAGAACCATCCGAGGAAGATCAATTGATTCACATATTCAAAGAACAAGCAGCTCAATTTGATGCACAAATTCAGAGTCAAACAGAATCCATACAGAGAATGACAGATCAGATCAGACAATTAACAGAAAACCAGAACTATATACCTAAAGAACCAATTCCATATGACATTGATGAAGCCATCGAGTACCAATCATTTTATAATGACATTTCAACAGAGGAGGAGGCTGAGCAGTATCAACAATCAGAGGTACCAGTTCAGGAACTTGAATCGGCAAAGTCTCGATTTGATTTCTATTATTCAGATTCTGACGAGGATGAAACTGAAATATTTGTACCAACTGCATCAAAAATTGAGGATGACATTCTGTGTCCTCAAAACGAAGATCTTGGAGATTCCATTTCACAAATGTTTGAAGAAGATCAACTTGAGCCATCCAATCCAGTCATATCAGAGGATGAAGACCTAAAATCTAACATTTCTTTTCATTCTCAGGTTGACAATTTTGAAACATGTATTTCACAGATGACAGATGAAGAGCTGAATGCAGAAATTTTCAAATACATCTGTGAAGAAAAGGTGGAGCAAGAAGCAGAGCAAATGGAGGAGCAACTGTCAGAACTTAATAAAAATCCAGAGCATTCAGGAAAAACATCGCTGTTTTGGGGAGTACAAATCAAAGATATCACCCAGAAGTTTGACAGAATGGAACTTCCATTCCAAGTCAAACACCATACGAGACCTCCTGATTTTCTTTCTTTCTTTTCAGGTACTACTGGAGCAACAAAAGTCAAAAAGGTGGCACGAGCACTGAATGAGACAAAACTCATTTTGCCACTTTACCGATGGAAGAGACCATTCAAAAGCAACGCTCACGGGATTGTCTTTAATCGGACATCCAAAACGACACTCAAACCTCCTTGACATATGGATTTCAGTCACGTCTGGCTGAAGACGAAAAATTTAGCGCTAGCAGGGAGGCAACCCTGTAATTTGTTGTAATTTATTTTTGTGTGTAAACTTTTTAATTTGTTTGTTATTTTTGCAGGAAAAATTTAAAATGGAATTTATCAGGACAAAGCAAGCCAGTGCAAGCGGGATTTTCAAAATAAACATTTGACAAAATCACGAAGATACAAAGTCAATCCAGAAAAGACGGCCGAATAAGGAATCAGCTCTTGAGAGGCGTCCCTATGGATTTATCTGTCGCAAGACATGGTTTTGCCAAAAAAAAAAAAAAAAAAAAAAAAATCCCGAGTCAAAACCCTAACCCTAAAAGACCGAGTGTCGCGACGCTAGGCAATATTTGGAGTCGCGACGCTGACTCAAAAAAAAGAACATAAGCAGAGGCACCACAGATCTCATTTTTACTTCTTCTTCTTCCTCAAACACCTCCAACAGCCGCAACCTTCACCGAGACTGCAACCATCTCACCAGAACGACCACCACCTCCAACGTGAGCAAACCAATCACCACCCACCACGCACGATCCAGCCATTGCCGAAGATCTACCAGAAAACCAAAACCCATATTTGCCACCATCGAGACAAACCGAGATCCACCACCGTGAGACCGCCAAATCCACGACCGAAACCGCAACAACTCACGACCGAGATCCACAGCCGCAACCTTCGCCATGTCAAACACCAGTCTTTACCGAGCCACCAGAACCGAACCAGCCATCATCACCGCGAGCCACTACCTTCATCACCGTGACCGAATCTTAGCCAACCAAGATCCACCACCGTGAGCCATCGCAGAGATCAACACCATCTTCATCCTTGCCGAAACCTTCATCGCCGGTTCTGAGCCCACCATCTGGCCGAAACTACCCACACGAATCCATTACCGGAGCTGTGACCACTTCCAAGACATCACAGAATCGCACCAACATCGCCGGAATCAACCACAGCCGACCAAACTGAGATAAACCAGCCCATTGCCGACACTTCACCGTCACAATCATCGAATCCACCAAGCCACTGCCGTGTCTCTCTGTCACCAAGCCGGCCGACCAGAAACCCAATCCAAAACCAACAGAGCCGAGGGAGAGTACCACTGCCAAAATCAGAATTTGAGAAACGGTAATAATTTGATAAATTTGATTTGATAATTGGTAATTAATTGGGTAATTAGGTTGAATTGTGGTGTGTTTGATTTGGGAATTTTGAATTGCGAAGTGTTGGATTGTGATTAATTTGATTCGTAGTAATTGGGGGCGAAGTGCGGTGATCGATTGATTTGGAGTGTTTGCGGTAATTTTGTTGTTTTGTGTTGTTGAGGATTTGAGGAAAACAGAGGAGATTCTGACGAAATTTCTGAAAAATGCCACCGAAGAGATCCAGAGCGTCAACATCTGCTGAACCCAGTTTTGACACTACAAAATTTGTCTCAGCAGCTGCAGAACAGCGCTATGAGAGGGGACTGACTAAGAAGGTCGGAATCATTGAGAGAGGCTTTGAGATTCCCTCTGGATTATTTCCAGATATAGACAGGGTGATTGCCGACAGACACTGGCAGAAACTTTGCCAACAACCCAAACTGGCGAGCATCACAGTTGTCCGAGAGTTTTATGCGAATGCTGCTCAGCATGTCGCTTTTCATACTATGGTGAGAGGGAGACAGGTTTCCTTTGACTCAGTGACAATCAATAAATTCTATGGGATCCCTGAGATGGAGGTAGATGAATATACAGAGTCGAGGAATGGGATTGAGATATCGCAACTGACTGATGAGTTGTGTATCCCCAATGCTACATGGGAGATGAGCAGCAGTGGGGAGTACATGAAGATAGAGTTCTAGATTTCTTAAACCAGATGCGAGAGTTTGGTTTCACTTCCTCACGAGATCACTCATTCCAGGTACCCACATCACTTTTGTCACCAGAGAAAGGATGGTTCTATTGTACTGCTTGATGACAGGACTAGCCATTGACGTGGGAGTGCTTATTTCTACAAATATTGCTTGGGCTGCTACCCAATCGCAAGCTGGACTGTATTACCCTTACTTGATCACTTCCTTATGCACTTTGGGTATGGTTCCAGTTGACCCGCAAGAAGAACCAATGCAACCCATGACAGCCTTAACAGCCCGCATAATCCAGCAACTCCGAACAGAGAGACAAATACCTACTGGACCATCTTCCTCAGCACCTGCAGCTGCTCCACAGCAGCCACCCTCACAGTCACGCAGAGCAACACAGTCTCATACCTTGCCTGAGAGAGTCGCCAGAGTGGAAACGAAGCTGAGATATTTGGTTCAACTGCAGCAAAGAATGGCACGACATATGGGAATGCAGGAGAATCAGATGCCACCATATCCACTTTCAGATAGCGACGAGGACGAGACTGACGCATAAATTCGGTACCATTGTTCCTACATTTTGTTTATGTTTTGAACGCATTAGGGACAATGCTTAATTTAGGTTTGGGGGCGCATAACTTTTATGTTAATACTTTCCGTTAAAATTTTTCATTTATGCAACAAAATTCCGTTAAAATCAATAGGAGTTCTTTAATTAATTAGTACCTTGTTTTTAGTAGTATGTTATTTTTATTTTTAGTTCAAAATTTTTCGAAAAATACAAAAAAATTGAAAAATTTTCAAAAATTACAAAAATATTTGTGTTTTTATTTTGACTAAAAAGGTGAAATTGGTAAAAGATAGCCGAGTAAGGAATTTCCACTCCTGAGACGTATCTCAAACCTATTTCGAAATAAGTTAATTTTTGTTTATTTCATTTTGAATTATTTAATTTGTGAATTCTCCTTAACACTGACTAAATTGGATCTTCATATGTTCAGTTGACAGGTATTATGAACTTACATGGAAACATACGGACATGAGCTAAAATTGAAAAGTTTGTAATATTCCGTGCTATAGTGTAATTGGAGGAAGCATCTCTAAATAGTGATGGAGTAAAAAATAAAAAAAAAAAAAAAAAAAAAAAAAAAAAAAAAACGTCTGAGATCCGAGTTATTAAGTCTGTAAGGGTATTTTAATACCTAGTGCCCTAAAACCAACTGGTTTGGGAGTCATTGGCCCAAAGCTCGTTACATGGATCGAAGATGCTGCAAAAATATATATATATCTGAAGTCTGAGTAATTAAGTTCATAGGGGTGTCTTAACACCTGGTGCCCTAAAGCCAACTGGTTTGGGAGCCACCGACCCAAAGCTCGCTACATAGACGGAAGGTATTGTATATAAATAAAAAATAGAGAAAAAATCAAAGAAAAAATCAGAAAAATCAGAAAAATTATTCCATTGCTACACAAAGGTGTGAAATCTGATAGAACTTTAGGACAAAAATATTACTCTCTTATCAACTGCACTTATGACTGTTGTGGGCAAAAATGAGTTGATTAATATTCTGTTGGCTGTATATATGGAGAATGGTAAAAATAATCGGAGAATTTACTTATTCGGTAATTTAGAAAGAAACAAAACAACTAGTAACTTGGAGTAGAATTTTCACCTGATTAGTCACTATCTTTCTTTATTCTCTTTTCGCTTGTCTTTTTTGCTTTTGTGTGCATTAGTTTTAATACATTTTTACTTTTGTAAAATGTTTGTGGGTATCATTGCTGTAAACCCTCACGAGACTAACTCGTCCACTAGGGACACCTAGGGGTTTAAAGGCTTGTTGCATATGCTAAATGTAACCGTGATCCCTACGAAAATGGCTTAGTTAAATTTTATTATGTTATTTTATTCTGTATTTTGCTCGAGGACTAGCAAAATGTTAGGTTTTGGGGGTGTGATGAGTGGTATTTATATCACTATTTCCCACTCATTTAATCTAATATTTTGAATAGTTTCTTGAGTTTTGTGAACGTTTTGATGTGTTTTGTGTTATTTTGTAGAAAAATAAAGTTTCAGGACATTCTGGAGGTTATTTGGAGTAAAATAGTGAAAATTGGCGAAAAAGGGCATTTTGGTAATTTCCAGCGTCGCGACGCCCCGCGTGAGCCGAATCTGCTAACATGCGCCTGGTCAACGGTCAACAATTTGAGAAGTTTTGACTTTGCTAAAATGCGCCGTGCCACGTGTCACCATCACATCGAATCTGCTAACATGTACCGTGACACGTGTCAACATCATATGCTGCCGACACTCAGACTTGACACGTGTCGCCTCGTCATCAGCCACATCATCGGTCAACAAGTCAACCTTGCCACGTGTCGTGCCACATCATCAGCCACGTCAGCAAGTCAACCGAGTCAACTTGCCACGTCAGCCTCAGCCAATCACAGCATGACACGTGTCGCCACGTGTCACAATCCTATTGTGCCGACAATTGGAACACACGTCTTCGCCACGTCATCGCCACGTCATCAATGACGTCATCACAATAATTGTGTCTAGCCGCCTTGCCACGTGTCGCCTTCTCACCATGCCACGTGTCGCCCTCTCAGCATGCCACGTTTTCACTGTACCCAGCGTCGCGACGCTAGTGCAATTTTGGCGTCGCGACGACTGGAGCAAAAATTCCTATAAATACCGCGCGCGAATTTTCATAATTCAGTGTGCCTTTCTCTCTCTCATCTCTTTGATGAAGAGAGAGTTTCTCTCTCTCTAAAAAATATTTTATTTTTATTTTATATTTTTTAGTTTGTAATTTATTTTAATTACTTTTATAATAATAGTAATTTAATTTTTACTTTTTACTTTTTACAGTTTTTACTATTCACCATGTTGAAGTAACTTTTTCAGCTAGGGTGAAAGGTAATTATTTTACTATTGCTATTTAGATTAATCTCCCTTAAAAATAATATATTAACTATTTAAAATATTGACTTAATAAGGGATACCGCTATATGGTCGGTTGGTAATTTAATTTAAATCTGGTTTAAACCTGACTAATCACGGATACCGCCAGACTGGTCGGTTGGTAAATTTATTTTTGGTTCCGCCTTAATGGCTGGTTGGACTTAATTTGACTTAATCAGGATACCGCCAGACTGGTCGGTTGGTAAATTTAACACAAGTTTATATATTATTTTATGGGAGATATCTAAATTAGTAGTAGTAAAAGTAATTCCTTTTACCTTAGCATTTTATTTTATTGTAATTTATTTTTCAGCTTTTTACTTTATGTCTTTTACTTTTATGTATTTACTAGTCCTAGTTATGTGTTAGTTTTCTGAGGTTGTGTGACTTTTAATATCACCGGTTATAAAGGGTTAAATTATAATTTGGGTAATATAAAGATTTATTTATTGAGTCTTAATCTTAATGCTTTTTATTAACTGGCCACTAATAAAATTGATAAGGTAAACTTAAAATGAACTAGACATAGGGATTTTAGGTTTAAAACCTTAGACTCAATAACCCACGATCTTCTTTGAGGATAGATAACCCTTTAATAGATTTCCTTACAGGATAGGAATATACCTGTTGGGCGGGGGTAGCCATAATTGGAACTTAATATTAATGAATCCAGTTAATTTGATTGACATAGACATATGGTTTAATTAAGTTAAATTGGATATTTGTAATTGACCATCGAAGAGGCTTTTACATAATTTAGTGTTCCAGGTTAATAAATCAATATTTTACCCAATTATAAGATAACCACTTCATCTTTAAAATAATATTAAAAGAAATCACAACCCTAGATCTTTGTGTCTTTTGTTATTTTCCTTAGTATTTTCTTTTGTCTTTTTATTTATTTATTTATTTTGTAAAACCACTTTCAACCAATCAAACAATCATTTCTTTTCATTTAATTAGATATCTGTAAATAAATAGATTCAACAATTAATAACAACAGTAGGAATTAAGTCCTCGTGGGATCGATATTTTTATACTACTTGAACGATACGTGCGCTTGCGTTATACGTGTGTGTTTACGCCGGTCATACTGTCATTTTCCGAGTTACACATAGTTAGCGGAAATATCATTGTACCTGTCGTTAATAGAGAAACCATATAAGTTTGATGCATAAAAATTCAAACAGTGGCAAAGTAAAATATTGTTCTACCTGTTAACACTGCAGTTAGATAAGTATCTCAAAGATCTTTCGGGTCTTGTGGAGTGAAAAACGGAAATAGCCAAGCAACTACGAGGAGAGACATGGACTTCAAACGAATTCCTGTGTAAGAACTACCTCTTGGGAGGACTTGACAATACCCTGTACAATGTGTACCAAGGCATGACTTCTGTGAAGATTCTCTGGGAATCTCTCGAGAAGAAATACAAAACCGATGATATCGGACAGAAGAAATTTATCGCGAGTAGGTTCTTAGACAACAAGCTGGTAGATTCAAGGACAATGATGTTTTAGTTGAGTGAACTACAGTTGATCATTCATGAAATATTAGATGAGGGAATGAAACTCTGCGAGACGTTTCAAGTTGCACAATTAGTGAAAAATTGCCTTCATCATGGAAGGACTTCAAGAGCTATTTGAAACACAAAAAGAATCAGATGGGTCTTGAAGACCTTAAAGTTCGATTGAGGATCAAAGAGGACAACATGAAGTCCGAGAATGTGATGAGTGGTAATTATATCACTATTTCCCACTCATTTAACCTAATATTTTGTATAGTTTCTTGAGTTTTGTGAATATTTTGATGTGTTTTGTGTTATTTTGTAGATAAATAAAGTTTCAAGACTCTCTGGAGGTAATTTGGACCAAAACAGTGAAAATTGGATGAAAATGGAAAAATGGTCATTTCTCGCGTCGCGACGCGCAAGCCTATGGCATCGTGACGCCTAACATACGCCGAACAGTGCTAACATGCGACGGGTCCACAAGTCAGAATCTGAGAAATTTGACTTTGCTAACGTGCGTTGTGCCACGTGTCACCATCACAGCCGATCTGCTAACGTGCACCGTGCCACGTGTCACCATCCTACGGTGCTGACAGTGGCCATCGCCACATGTCGTCACGTGTCACTCCACCTGTCAGCCATGTCACCATCCACATCACCGGTTGACCGAGTCAAAATGCCACGTCATCGCAACGTCATCATCAACCAATCACAGCGTGCCACGTGTCGCAATTCTATGGTGCTGACAGTCATAATCGCCACGTCAGCGCCATGTCAGTGCCACGTCAACACTAATTATTGATTCAATTATCCGAATGACACGTGGCGGATAAGAATCTGAAATCAGCCAATCAGAACCGCCACGTGTCGCAATAATTGAGATCCCAGCCACCTTGCCACGTGTCACATTTTCACCTTATCGAGAATCGCCACGTGTCATTACCTCAGCATGCCACGCCATAAAGCGGTGGCGTCGCGACGCCAAAGGCTTTGGCGTCACGACGATCCACGCCTATAAATTCAGCTCGATGTCAGAATTCAAATCATGCATTCCTTGAGTTTTGTAAGGACTTTAAGGATTGCATCTTGTGTGTTTAAGTTTTTGTAATTTAAATAAAGCATTTTTACTTTTAGTATTTTCAATTATGCACTTTTACTTTTTGTAATAAAATTTTATTTTATTTTCTTTTTCTTTTTTTATGTTCAATAGTTAATTTACCGCTGGGGTAAAAAGGTAAACATTTAATATATTATTTAGGTAAATCTCACTTAATTATAATTATAAATTATAATTTAACCGGATTAATTAATGTCAGAATTTATTATCGCCTATATGGTCGGTCTAAATATAAATTATTTTACCGCCTATATGGCTGGTCTTTATGTGACAGATAATTACCGCTTATATGGCTGGTGTAATTGGACTAAATGGATTACCGCCTATATGGCTGGTTTAAATGTTTACATTATTATTTCCTGAGAAAGCAGAACTTTAAAATTTTATATTTTATAATGAGGAGATTCCTAGATAAGAAATATTAAATGTGGATCCTCTAACCCCAGCATTTTATTCTATTCTAGGGAAGTGATGAAACACAATATTACTAGGCTAATATTGATTTTTATTTTATTGGGTGGGTAATTCTTTAGTTGGTTTATTGAGTCTTCAGCTTAATGATTCTTGTTGTCTGATCACCAATAAGATTGATATGGTAAACTTAAAGTGAACTAGACATAGGGATTTTAGGTTTCAGCCTTAGATTCAATAACCCACGATCTTCCTTGAGGATAGATAACTCTTTAACAGATTTCCTTACATGATAGACATATACCTGTCGGGTGGGGGTAGCCATAATTGGAACTTAATCTTAATGAATCCAGGTAATTTGGTTGACATAGACATATGGTTCAATTGGGTTATACTGGGTATTTGCGTCTGACCATTGACAGAGGCTTTTGCATATTTTCGTGTTTCAGGTTAGCAAACTGATTTATTACACATATGTAAGAGAATCAATTCATCTTTAGAATAATATTGTGTGGAGTCACGACCCTAGATCTTTGAGTCTTTTCTTTTATTTTCCTTAGTATTTTCTTTTGAGTCTGTTTTTATTTTAATTAGCAAATCCACATTCAATCAACAAAAACAATCATTTTCTTCTCCCTATAATTAGATACCTGTAAATAAATAGTATCAATATTTAATAACAACAGTAGGAATTAAGTCCTTGTGGGATCGATATTTTTATACTACTTGAACGATACTTGCGTTTGCGTTATACGTGTGTGTTTATGTCGGTCAAGTTTTTTGGCGCCATTGCCGGGGACTTATTTTTCTTGAGTTATTAATTTTGAAGCTATATAATTTACTTGTATATAATTTTCTTTATTTTATTTTGTAATTTTTATTTCTTTCTTTTGTTTTCAGGTGATTGAAAAATGGAACATTATTGGGAGATTGATAGATTACGAGCTTTACTAGAAGAAGATACACCCCAAATCTGGGAGCAACAGTCCGGTTTTCTGAGGCATGTTGTCCAGTCCAACAACTATCACTGGATGCCAGAACCAAGCAATACCACATTTGCTCAACAAGACGCAATGGGGAGATGTGACATATGTAATGGTAACCACCCGAGAGATCATTGTGAGTGCAACTACAATCCAGGGTGGCAGAGCTATAAAACTCCTTCATGGTATGAAGAACCATCACACTTTCCATCTTATCCACCACCCACCTACAATGATCTTCATCAAGAACCAGAACCATTAAAGGAAGAACAATCGGTTGACATGCTCAAAGATTTATTTAAGAAACAAGAACAAAAGTTGGATACAATTCTTGAAACATACCAGAATCAACTCGAAAGTATTCAAAGACAATCAGCATCCATTCAGAGACTGACAGAGCAAACAAGACAATTAATAGAAAACCAGAACTACATACCTCAAGAACCAGTTTCAGAAGACACTGATGAAGCCTTTGAGTACCAATCATTTCACAATGAAACTTCAACAGATGAGAAGGCTGAGCAGTATCAACAACCAGAGGTATCAGTTTAGGAGCCCAAACCAGCGAAGTCTCTATTTGACTTTTATTATTCAGATTCTGACGAGGATGAAGCTGATTTATTTGTACCAACTACACCAACAACGGAGGATCAAACTTTCAATCCTCAAAATGAAGATCTTGGAGCATGCTTTACCATGATGTTTGATGAAGATCTACCTGAACCATCCATTCCAGTCGTATTAGAGGATGAAGTCCTAATGTCAGAAACATCTTTACATCATCAGGCAGATACTTATGGAGCATGCATTTCAAAGATGACAGATGAATAATTGAATACGGAAATTTTAAAATTCATTGTGAAGAAAAGATGGAGCAAGAAGCAGAGCAAATGGAGGAGCAAATGTCTAAACATATTAAAGATCCAGAACATTCAGAAGAAATATCACTATTTTGGGGAGTACAAATCAAAGATATCACCCAGAAGCTTGACAAAATGGAACTCTCATTCCAAGTCAAGCACCATACAAGACCTCCTGATTTTCTTTCTTTCTTTTCAGGAATCACTGGAGCAATAAAGATTAAAAAGGTGGCACGAGCACTGAATGAGACAAAAAAAATTTTACCACCTTACCGTTAGAAGAGACCCTTCAAAATAAACGCTCACGGGATTGTCTTTAATCGGACATCCAAAACGACATTGAAACCTCTTTAACAGATGGATTTCAGTCACGTCTGGCTGAAGACGAAAAATTTAGCGCTAACAGGGAGGCAACCCATGCAATTTGTTGTAATTTCTATTTTTATATTTTGTGTATACATGTTGTAGAGTTTTTAATTTTGTGTGTTATTTTTATAGGGAAAAGATCAACCAAAGCATAAGACAGAAGGAATGGTGTTTGGCAAAGATAAGAGAAAATTCATTAGCGATGGCTGAGTAAGGAATGGATTCTTGAGACGCATCCTAATGAATTTATATTAAGCGAATGGCGTATTCCGTACATAATTCCATTGCCTTAATTATTGCTTTGATTTGTTTTTTTTGTTGTAATTATCTTTATTTTCGTAGACAGAATCCAGACTTTTTGACCTTTCATGATTTCTTTTTTAGCTAACAATCGTCCTTTGGAAGATACTAGTGCTATTATTACTCACCCTTTTTCAAGTACTATAAATTCAGCCCGTCATTGCACTTTTGAAGACATCCAGAGTAAAACATGGAAGCCACTTCAAGAAGATGAGTTGAAAGCATCTGTGTGTTTTGCGGTACTAGTGTTGGTACTAAGCCACAATACGTAGAAGCATCACAGGAATTGGGTCGAGTCTTAGCTGCAAGGAATATGCACTTAGTAAATGGCGGAGGCAATCTTGGACTAATGGGGATCGTTTCAAATGCCGTACAGGAAGGAGGCAGTCACATTTTGGGAATCATCCCAAAACCCTTGGCAGAGGCAAATCTTATTGGACAATCAAACGGAGAGGAACTTATTGTGCTATGTATGTCCGAGCGACTAGTGGAAATGATTAACCGTGCTGATGTTTTTATTGCTTTGCCAGGTGGCTTGGGCACATTGGAGGAAATTTTTATAGTGTTATCTTGGGCGAACCTGAACATACACCAGAAACCAATTGGGTTGTTTAACGTTGATGGATTTTATGATTTTCTTGTGTGTGTTTGTGATGATGCTCGGAGAAATGGGTTCGTGTCAAAACCTTTAAAAGAACTCCTCTTCACTGCCAGAACTGCTCCGGATCTAATTGACCAAATCTTAGCCTATGAACCACAAGTTGACCCTATCCTTTCAAAGATAAATTGGTCCGAGGACGATCGTGGTAAGAGGCATCGGATTAATCTGGATCTTAACCTTTAATTTTCTGTAGAATTTCAGCTAACCAGGTATTATCTATAAACTCTTCTTCTATTGTTTAAGACATTGGGGACAATGTCTCATTTTGGTTTGGGGGAGGGATTTAGTTGATCAGTACCTTGTTTAAAATTGTGTGTTGTTTTTATTTTCAGTCCAAAATTTTTCGAAAAATACAAAAAAATTTCAAAATTACTAAAATATTTTGTGTTTTTTTATTTTGACTAAAAAGGTGAAATTGGTAAGAGATGGCTGAGTAAGAAGTTTTCACTCCTGAGACGTATCTCAAACTTATTTCGGAAAAAAATTAATTTTTGTTTATTTCATTTTAAATTATTTAATTTGTAAATTCTCCATAATACTGACTAAAATGGATCTCAATATGCTCAGTTAGCAGATATTATCAACATACATAGTAACATACGGACATGAGCTAAAATTGAAAACTTTGTAATATTCAGTTCTCTAGTTTAATTGGAGGAAGCATCTCAAAAAGTGATGGATTAAAAAAAACGACTGAGGTCCGCGAGTTATTAAGTCTGTAAGAGTGTTTTAACACCTAGTGCCTTAAAGCTAACTAGTTTAGGAGTCAGTGGCCCAAAGCTCGCTACATGGATCAAGGATGTTGCAAAATATATATATATATATATATATATATATATATATCTGAAGTCTGAGTAATTAAGTCTGTAGGGGTGTCTTAACACTTGGTGCCCTAAAGCCAACTGGTTTGGGAACCACCGACCCAACACTCGTTACATAGATGGAAAATATTGTATATAAATAAAAAAAAAACAAAAAATCAAAGAAAAATGAGAAAAATTGTTCCATTGCTACAAAAAGGTGTGAATTTCGATAAAACTTTAGGATAAAAATATTACTCTCTTATTAACTGCACTTGTGATGTTGTGGGCAAAAATGAGTTGATTAATATTGTTGGCGGTGTATATGGAGAATGGTAAATATAATCGGAGAATTTTATTTATATCAGAATTTAGAAAGAAACAAAACATAAGTAAATTGGAGTAGAAGTTTCACCTGATTAGTCACTAACTTCATTATTTTCTTTTCGCTTGTTTTTTGCTTTTGTGTGCATTAGTTTTACTACCTTTTTACTTTTGTAAAATGTTTGTAGGTATCATTGCTGTAAACCCTCACAAGACTACAACTCGTCCACTAAGGACACCTAGGGGTTTAAAGGCTTGTTGCATATGCTAAATGTAACCGTGATCCCTACGAAAGTGGCTTAGTTAAATTTTATTTTAAAGATGTTTATGTTATTTTACTCTATGTTTTGCTCGAGGACTAGCAAAATGTTAGGTTTGGGGGTGTGATGAGTGGTAATTATATCATTATTTCCCACTCATTTAACCTAATATTTTGTATAGTTTCTTGAGTTTTGTGAATATTTTGATATGTTTTGTGTATTTTGTAGATAAATAAAGTTTCAGGACTCTATGGAGGTGATTTGGACCAAAACAGTGAAAATTAGATGAAAATGACAAAATGGTCATTTCTCGCGTCGTGACGCGCAAGCCTATGGCATCGTGACTCGTAAAGTACGCCGAACAGTGCTAACGTGTGTCGGGTCCACAAGTCAGAATCTGAGAAATTTGACTTTGCTAACGTGTGTCGTGCCACGTGTCACCATCACAGCCGATCTGCTAACGTGCGCCGTGCCACATGTCATCATCCTACGGTGCCAACAGTCGCCGTCGCCACGTGTCACTCCACCTGTCAGCCACGTCATCGTCCACATCACCGGTTGACCGAGTCAAAATGCCACATCATCGCCTCGTCATCATCAACCAATCTCAGCGTGCCACATGTCACAATTCTATGGTGCCGACAGTCACAATCGCCATGTCAGCAATAATTATTGATTCAATTATCCGAATGACACGTGGCGGATAAGAATCTAAAATCAGCCAATCAGAAGCTGCCACGTGTCGTAATAATTGAGATCCTAACCACCTTGCCACGTGTCACCTTATCACCTTATCCAGAATCGCCACGTGTCATCACCTCAGCAGTCACGCCATAAAGCGCTGGCGTCGCGACGCTGGAGGCCTATCCGCGCCTATAAATTCAGCTCGATGTCAGAATTCAAATTACGCCTTCCTTGAGTTTTGTAAGGACTTTAAGGATTGAATCTTGTGGTTTAAGTTTTTGTAATTTAAATTAAGCATTTTTACTTTTAGTATTTTCAATTATGCACTTTTACTTTTGTAAAAAATTTATTTTATTTTTCTTTTTCTTTTTTTATGTTCAGTAGTTAATTTATCGTTGGGGTAAAAGGTGGAAACATTTAATATAATTATTTAGGAAAATCTCAATTAATTATAATATAAATTATAATTTAACCGGATTAATAATGTCAGACTTATTACCGCCTATATGGTCGGTCTAAATATAAATACTTTACCGCCTATATGGCTGGTGTAATTGGACTAAATGGATTACCGCCTATATGGCTGGTTTTAAATGTTTAACATTATTAATTCCTGAGAAAGTAGAACATAAAATAATTTATATTTTATAATAAGTGAGATTCCTAGATAAGAAATATTAAATGTGGATCCTTTAACCCCAGTATTTTATTTAATTCTAGGGAAGTGATGAAACACAATATTACTAGGCTTAATAATTGATTTAATTATTTATTGGGTAATTCTTTAGTTGGTTTATTGAGTCTTCAGCTTAATGCTTCTTGTTGTCTGATCACCAAAAAGATTGATATGGTAAACTTAAAATGAACTAGACATATGGATTTTAGGTTTCAGCCTTAGATTCAATAACCCACGATCTTCCTTGAGGATAGATAAACCTTTAATAGATTTCCTTACATGATAGATATATACCTGTCGGGCGGGGGTAGCCATAATTGGAACTTAATCTTAATGAATCCATGTAATTTGGTTGACATAGACATATGGTTCAATTGGGTTATACTGGGTATTTGCATCTCACCATCGATAGAGGCTTTTGCATATTTTCGTGTTCCAGGTTAGCAAACTGATTTATTACACATATGTAAGAGAATCAATTCATCTTTAGAATAATATTGTGTGGAGTCACGACCCTAGATCTTTGAGTCTTTTCTTTTATTTTCCTTAGTATTTTCTTTTGAGTCTGTTTTTATTTTAATTAGCAAATCCACATTCAATCAACAAAAACAATCATTATCTTCTCCCTATAATTAGATACCTGTAAATAAATAGTATCAATATTTAATAACAACAGTAGGAATTAAGTCCTCGTGGGATCGAGATTTTTATACTACTTGAACGATACTTGCGCTTGCGTTATACGTGTGTGTTTATGTCGGTCAAGTTTTTGGCGCCGTTGCCGGGGACTTATTTTTCTTGAGTTATTAATTTTGAAGCTATATAATTTACTTGTATATAATTTTCTTTATTTTATTTTGTAATTTTTATTTCTTTCTTTTGTTTTCAGGTGATTGAAAAATGGAACATTATTGGGAGATTGAAAGATTACGAGCTTTACTAGAAGAAGATACACCCCAAATCTGGGAGCAACAGTCCGATTTTCTGAGGCATGTTGTCCAGTCCAACAACTATCACTGGATGCCAGAACCAAGCAATACCACATTTGCTCAACAAGACGCAATAGGGAGAGGTGACATATGTAATGGTAACCACCCGAGAGATCATTGTGAGTGCAACTACAATCCAGGGTGGCAGAGCTATAAAAATCCTTCATGGTATGAAGAACCATCATACTTTCCATCTTATCCACCACCCACCTACAATGATCTTCATCAAGAACCAGAACCATCAAAGGAAGAACAATTGGTTGACATGCTCAAAGATTTATTCAAGAAACAAGAAGAAAAGTTGGATACAATACTTGAAACATACCAGAATCAACTCGAAAGTATTCAAAGACAATCAGCATCCATTCAGAGACTGACAGAACAAACGAGACAATTAACTGAAAACCAGAACTACATACCTCAAAAACCAGTTTCAAAAGACACTGATGAAGCCATTGAGTACCAATCATTTCACAATGAAACTTCAACAGATGAGGAGGCTGAGCAGTATCAACAACCAGAGGTATCAGTTTAGGAGCCCAAACCAGCGAAGTCTCTATTTGACTTTTATTATTCAGATTCTGACGAGGATGAAGCTGATTTATTTGTACCAACTGCACCAACAACGGAGGATCAAACTTTCAATCCTCAAAATGAAGATCTTGGAGCATGTTTTACCATGATGTTTGATGAAGGTCTACCTGAACCATCCATTCCAGTCGTATTAGAGGATGAAGACCTAATGTAAGAAATATCTTTACATCATCAGGCAGATACTTATGGAGCATGCATTTCACAGATGACGGATGAAGAATTGAATATGGAAATTTTAAAATTCATCTGTGAAGAAAAGATGGAGCAAGAAGAAAAGCAAATGGAGGAGCAAATGTCTGAACATATTAAAGATCCAGAACATTCAGAAGAAACATCACTGTTTTGGGGTATACAAATCAAAGATATCACCCAGAAGCTTGACAAAATGGAACTCTCATTCCAAGTCAAGCACCATACAAGACCTCCTGATTTTCTTTCTTTCTTTTCAGGAACCACTGGAGCAATAAAGATTAAAAAGGTGGCACGAGCACTGAATGAGATAAAATTCTTTTTTACCACCTTACCGTTGGAAGAGACCCTTCAAAAGAAACGCTCACGGGATTGTCTTTAATCGGACATCCAAAATGACATTGAAACCTCCTTAACAGATGGATTTCAGTCACGTCTGGCTGAAGACGAAAAATTTAGCGCTAGCAGGGAGGCAACCCATGCAATTTGTTGTAATTTCTGTTTTTATATTTTGTGTATACATGTTGTAGAGTTTTTAATTTTGTGTGTTATTTTTGTAGGGAAAAGATCAACCAAAGCATAAGACAGAAGGAATGGTGTTTGGCAAAGATAAGAGAAAATTCATTAGCGATGGCTGAGTAAGGAATAGATTCTTGAGACGCATCCTAATGAATTTATATTAAGCGAATGGCGTATTCCGTACATAATTCCATTGCCTTAATTATTGCTTTGATTTGTTTTTTTTGTTGTAATTATCTTTATTTTCGTAGACAGAATCCAGACTTTTTGACCTTCATGATTTCTTTTTAGCTAACAATCGTCCTTTGGAAGATACTAGTGCTATTATTACTCACCTTTTTCAAGTACTATAAATTCAGCCCGTCATTGCACTTTTGAAGACATCCAGAGTAAAACATGGAAGCCACTTCAAGAAGATGAGTTGAAAGCATCTGTGTGTTTTGCGGTACTAGTGTTGGTACTAAGCCACAATACGTAGAAGCATCACAGGAATTGGGTCGAGTCTTAGCTGCAAGGAATATGCACTTAGTAAATGGCGGAGGCAATCTTGGACTAATGGGGATCGTTTCAAATGCCGTACAGGAAGGAGGCAGTCACATTTTGGGAATCATCCCAAAACCCTTGGCAGAGGCAAATCTTATTGGACCATCAAACGAAGATGAACGTATTGTGCCAGGTATGTCCGAGCGACTAGTGGAAATGATTAACCGTGCTGATGCTTTTATTGCTTTGCCAGGTGGCTTGGGCACATTGGAGGAAATTTTTATAGTGTTATCTTGGGTGAACCTAAACATACACCAGAAACCAATTGGGTTGTTTAACGTTGATGGATTTTATGATTTTCTTTGTGTGTTTCTTGATGATGCTTGGAGAAATGGGTTCATGTCAAAACCTTTAAAAGAACTCATCTTCACTGCCAGAACTGCTCCGGATCTAATTGACCAAATCTTAGCCTATGAACCACAAGTTGACCCAATCCTTTCAAAGATAAATTGGTCTGAGGACCATCGTGGTAAGAGGCGTCGGATTAATCTGGATCTTAACATTTAATTTTCTGTAGAATTTCAGCTAACCAGGTATTATCTTCTAAACTCTCCTTCTACTGTTTAAGACATTGGGGACAATGTCTCATTTAGGTTTGGGGGAGGGAATTAGTTGATCAGTACCTTGTTTTCAATTTGTGTGTTGTTTTTATTTTTCGAAAAATACAAAAAAATTGAAAAATTTTTAAAAATTACTAAAATATTTTGTGTTTCTTTATTTTGACTAAAAAGGTGAAATTGGTAAGAGATGGCTGAGTAAGAAGTTTCCACTCCTGAGACGTATCTCAAACTTATTTCGGAAAAAATTAATTTTTGTTTATTTCATTTTAAATTATTTAATTTGTAAATTCTCCATAATACTGACTAAAATGGATTTCAATATGCTCAGTTAGCAGATATTATCAACATACATAGTAACATACGGACATGAGCTAAAATTGAAAAGTTTGTAATATTCAGTTCTCTAGTTTAATTGGAGGAAGCATCTCAAAAAGTGATGGATTAAAAAAAACTGAGGTCCGAGTTATTAAGTCTGTAAGGGTGTTTTAACACCTAGTGCGTTAAATCCAACTGGTTTGGGAGTCACTGGCCCAAAGGTCGCTACATGGATCAAGGATGTTGCAAAAACAATATATATATATATCTGAAGTATGAGTAATTAAGTCTGTAGGGGTGTCTTAACATTTGGTGCCCTAAAGCCAACTGGTTTGGGAGCCACCGACCCAACACTCGCTACATAGATGGAAAATATTGTATATAAATAAAAAAAAAACAAAAAATCAAAGAAAAATGAGAAAAATTATTCCATTGCTACAAAAAGGTGTGAATTTCGATAAAACTTTAGGACAAAAATATTACTCTCTTATTAACTGCACTTGTTACTGTTGTGGGCAAAAATGAGTTGATTAATATTTTGTTGGCGGTGTATATGGAGAATGGTAAATATAATTGGAGAATTTACTTATTCATTAATTTAGAAAGAAACAAAACAATTAGTAAATTGGAGTAGAAGTTTCACCTGATTAGTCACTAACTTCTTTATTTTCTTTTCGCTTGTCTTTTTGCTTTTGTGTGCATTAGTTTTACTACCTTTTTTACTTTTGTAAAATGTTTGTGGGTATCATTGCTGTAAACCCTCACGAGACTACAACTCGTCTACTAGGGACACCTAGGGGTTTAAAGACTTGTTGCATATGCTAAATGCAACCGTGATCCCTACGAAAGTGGCTTAGTTAAATTTTATTTTAAAGATGTTTATGTTATGTTACTCTATGTTTTGCTCGAGGACTAGCAAAATGTTAGGTTTGGGGGTGTGATGAGTGGTAATTATATCACTATTTCCCACTCATTTAACCTAATATTTTGTATAGTTTCTTGAGTTTTGTGAATATTTTGATGTGTTTTGTGTTATTTTGTAGATAAATAAAGTTTCAGGACTCTTTGGAGGTGATTTGGACTAAAATAGTGAAAATTGGACGAAAATGGCAAAATGGTCATTTCTCGCATCGCGACGCGCAAGCCTATGGCGTCGTGACGCCTAACGTACGCCGAACAGTGCTAATGTGTGCCGGGTCCACAAGTCAGAATCTGAGAAATTTGACTTTGCTAACGTGTGTTGTGCCACGTGTCACCATCACAGTTGATCTGCTAACGTGCGCCGTGCCGCATGTCATCATCCTACGGTGCCGACAGTCGCCATCGCCACATGTCGCCACGTGTCACTTCACCTGTCAGCCACGTCATCGTCCACATCATCGGTTGACTGAGTCAAAATGCCACGTCATCGCCACGTCATCATCAACCAATCACAGCGTGCCATATGTCGCAATTCTATGGTGCCAACAGTCACAATCGCCATGTCAGCGCCACGTCATCACTAATTATTGATTCAATTATCCGAATGACACGTGGCGGATAAGAATCTAAAATCAGCCAATCAGAAGCCGCCACGTGTCGCAATAATTGAGATCTCAACCACCTTGCCACGTGTCACCTTATCACCTTATCCAGAATCGCCACGTGTCATCACCTCAGCATGCCACGCCATAAAGCACTGGTGTCGCGACGCTGGAGGCCTATCTGCACCTATAACTTCAGCTCGATGTCAGAATTCAAATCATGCCTTCCTTGAGTTTTGTAAGGACTTTAAGGATTGCATCTTGTGTGTTTAAGTTTTTGTAATTTAAATTAAGCATTTTTACTTTTAGTATTTTCAATTATGCATTTTTACTTTTTGTAATAAAATTTTATTTTATTTTATTTTTCTTTTTTTATGTTCAGTAGTTAATTTACCGTTGGGGTAAAAGGTGAAACATTTAATATAATTATTTAGGTAAATCTCACTTAATTATAATTTATAAATTATAATTTAACCGGATTAATTAATGTCAGACTTTATTACCGCCTATATGGTCGGTCTAAATATAAATTACTTTACCGCCTATATGGCTGGTCTTTATGTGACAGATAATTACCGCCTATATGGCTGGTGTAATTGGACTAAATGGATTACCGCCTATATGGCTGGTTTTAAATGTTTAACATTATTAATTCCTGAGAAAGTAGAACATAAAATAATTTATATTTTATAATAAGTGAGATTCCTAGATAAGAAATATTAAATGTGGATCCTCTAACCCCAGCATTTTATTTTATTCTAGGAGAGGATGAGTGATGAAACACAATATTACTAGGCCTAATAATTGATTTAATTATTTATTGGGTAATTCTTTAGTTTGTTTATTGAGTCTTCAGCTTAATGCTTCTTGTTGTCTGATCACCAATAATATTGATATGGTAAACTTAAAATGAACTAGACATAGAGATTTTAGGTTTCAGCCTTAGATTAAATAACCCACGATCTTCTTTGAGGATGGATAACCCTTTAATAGATTTCCTTACAGGATAGACATATACCTGTCAGGCGGGGGTAGCCATAATTGGAACTTAATCTTAATGAATCCAGGTAATTTGGTTGACATAGACATATGGTTCAATTGGGTTATACTGGGTATTTGCGTCTGACCATCGACATAGGCTTTTGCATATTTTCGTGTTCCAGGTTAGCAAACTGATTTATTACACATATGTAAGAGAATCAATTCATCTTTAGAATAATATTGTGTGGAGTCACGACCCTAGATCTTTGAGTCTTTTCTTTTATTTTCCTTAGTATTTTCTTTTAAGTCTGTTTTTATTTTAATTAGCAAATCCACATTCAACCAACAAAAATAATCATTCTCTTCTCCCTATAATAAGATACCTGTAAATAAATAGTATCAATATTTAATAACAACAGTAGGAATTAAGTCCTCGTGGGATCGATATTTTTATACTACTTGAACGATATGTGCGCTTGCCTTATACGTGTATGTTTACGCCGGTCAGAAGGCTAGCTACCAGACTATGTAGTATAAGGCCAACATCATCGAGAGTGGAAATGGTAGCAAGAAGTGAAAGAATTATGGAGCTGATTCTTCCCAAGCAAACAAGAAGTTCAAGGGGAAGTGCTACATCTGTGGGTAAAGCGTTCACATGGCAATGGAATGCAGATTTAAGAAGTCTCAGGACAATGACAAGAAAAAGAAAAATGATGCCAATGTTTCTGGGGATGAGCAGCTAATTGATGAGATCTCAGAGATGAACCTCTTAGCAGTTGTAATAGAAGCCAACTTCGTTTGGAATTCAAGAGAATGATGGGTAGACCCGAGGGATACTCGTTATATTTATGCCGATAGAAAAATATTTTCCTCTTAACAGAAGATTGATGGTGTTGATCATTTGACTATGGGAAACTCGTCGACCTCCGAAGTGGTTGGACAAGGCACAGTGGTTCTGAAGATGACATCCGGGAATGAGGAGCTTACATTGAAGAATATTTTACATGTTCCTAATATTTAGAAGAACTTGGTTTCTGGTTCACTCCTTAGCAAGAATGGTTTCAAGCTTGTGTTTGTTTATGATAAGTTTGTACTGACAAAAAATGATGTCTATGTAGGAAAAAGATATCTTACATAGAGCTTTTTCAAGTTCAATGTAATGACTGTCAATTGACACAATGTTAATAATAAAGTTACATCTTCTACTTATATTATTGAGTCACAAAATATATGACATGAGAGGTTAAGGCATGTTAATTATGATACAATGTATAAAATAATTAACATGGACCTTATACCTAAATTTACAATTGTTAACCAATATAAATGTGAAGCTTGTGTTGAAGCTAAAATGAATAGAACATCATTTCACTCCATAGAACGAAGTTCTGAACCCTTAGAACTTATTCGTGGAATTATTCACAAAACTTTTGCTCCTTATTCGCCTCAATAAAACGGGATTGCGGAACGTAAAAATCGAACGTTGAAACAAATTATGAATGTCATATTGACAAGCTCTGACTTACCCCGGAACTTTTGGGGGAAGCCTTACTTTCTGAAAACTACGTTCTGAACAAGCTACCTCATAGAAGATTGGACAAGACACCAAATGAATTATGGAAAGGTCATGTATCTTCTTATAAATATCTGAAAGTGTGGGGGTGTCTCGCCAAAGTGATGGTTCCCAAGCATAAGAAAGTGAGAATATTACAAAAAACTGTTGATTGTATATTCATTGGATATGCTCACAATAGTAGTGCGTATCGATTCTTGGTACATAAGTCTGATATTCCTGACATCATTCCATATATAATTATTGAGTCAAGGAAAGCGGCGTTCTTTGAAGAGAAATTTCCTTGTAGAGAAAACCAAAGTATAGAGTCTCTCAAAAGAACTATTGATACTGCTACATGCAGTGATCAAGTTAACTAAGAATCTGATCAATATGAAAATATTGAGGAAAATTAACCTAAATGTAGCAAAAGAGCAAGAACGTCTAAGTCATTTGGACCTGATTTTCTGACATACCTGTTAGAAAATGAGCCTCAAAGCTATAAAGAAGTAATGTTTTTGTCGGAGGCACCTTTGTGGAAAAAGGCTATCAATAGTTAGATTAATTATATCCTACAAAATCATACTTGGGAGTTGGTTGATCTTCCTTCAGGTTGTAAGCCATTGGGCTACAAATGGATTTTCAAATGGAAGATGACATCGGACAGATCAATAAATAAGTATAAGGCTAGACTTGTCATAAAAGGTTATAGATAAAAAGAAGGCCTTGATTGCTTTGATTCCTATTCACCAATAACCTGTATCACGTCAATAAGAATGCTCACAGCTATAACAACTATATTTGGTCTTGAAATACATCAAATGGATGTGAAGACGACATTCCTAAATGGTGAATTGGATGAAGAAATTTACATTGAACAACTAGAAGGTTTCAATATTCCTGAACAATAAACAAAGGTGTGCAAACTTGTAAAATCCTTATATATATTAAAACAAACACCTAAATAATGGCATGAAAAATTGACAAAGAGTTGTTATCTTGTGGGTTCAAAATCAATGATTGTGATAAGTGTGTATACACTAAATCAACTCAAAAAGGATATATCATTGTGTGTCTCTACGTAGAGGATATGTTGATAATTGGTAGTAATCATGAGATGATTCAGTCTACCAAGAAAGTATTGATCAATAAATTTGATATGAAAGATTTAGAAGTAGCTAATATGATCTTAAGAATTAAGATTTCCACAAAAATCAGAGGGGTACATATTATCTCAGGCTCATTATGTTAAGAAGATACTTGAGAAATATAATAAATGAGACTTAAATGTGGCTAGAACTCATGTGGACCTAACTCTTTACTTATCAAAGAATACTGGATCAAGCGTATCGTAATTAGAGTATTCGAGAATCATCAAAATTCTGATGTATCTCACAAATTATACACGACGAGATATCGCTCAAGCTATAAACAGACTTAGAATATATACTAGTAATTCAGAACATAACCACTGGACAGTAATAGGAAGAGTTTTGAAGTATATGAGAGAAACTTCAATTAGTAAATTCATGTTATGGGGTATATGGGATATAAGTGACAGTGAGGCTGACGAACGAGATAAGTTTTGGGAAACCTTTTCTAGTAGTGATAAAGAGGGAGTCAAATGTATGACCAGGAGTGGACGGTTCTATAATGATACCACTAATCAAAAGAAGGGGATAGATGATGAGGAAGAAGAAGAATGAGGAGGAGAAAATACTATGCTCCGAAAACTAAAAAAGACCCAAACACAAATTAGGATATGAGAATTGATGTGTTCCTCCCAAGAGCACAGAAGAGATCGATGAAGCATTGGGAAGAATATTAGTGCCAGTTGATATAAATCCAACTGTAGTCATCAGATTTTTTCGGTAGGAAAGTAAGCAAATCATAACTTTTTTCGGGGAAGAGCTTCGAATGGAGGGACAGAATCATAATCGGTCTCTGTTCATAAAGACTGAAGTTAAGGGGAAAATAACCTATTGTGTGATGGTAGATGACGGGTCCTCCATTAATGTTTGCCCGTTGAAGATACTGCCATGTTAGGCCTCTGACTGGAGGAATTGATCCCCTCTAATATGAATATAAAAGCTTACGACGATAGCAAGTGAAGAGTTAAGGGCACCGTTTACAGCTATAGTCAAGGTAGGCCCGATTGAAGGCGAGGTGAAATTTATGGTATTGAACATCCCAGCTACTTTTGCTTTACTCCTTGGAAGGACATAGTTCCATAAGCTTATTAAGGTACCATCTACGCTACACAAAGAATTTAAGTTCCCGCATGAAAGGGAAATCATCACTATTGGGGCTGAAGCGGGCAATGTTGTGGCCACATTGTTTGTCCAACATTTTATGAGATTATAAGTCGCATCGATCTTAAGGTGGCTAGGATCATAGAGAAGATAAAATACAAGTCTAAAACCGGGCTGAGGGCACAAGGCCAAGGCATAAGCTCGCTGTCTAACTTCAAAAGGCAGACTACCAAGAAAAGACTGAGGTACCACTTAGATGAAAAAGAGAAAGTTCTAAGAATAAGAGGATGAAACTGATAGATTTAATTGTAATAGCCAAGTACCAATGAGCTATGTCAAAGTTTAAAGCGGGCATGCTAGGTTGAAAATCCGAAAGGATAGCCTAGGTAAAATTTAGGGCATATCTGCAGTAATAGGGGGCTACCCTAAAATCGGCTGGCATGTTTCTCTTTAATCTTGTCCAAGCCATGAACTGTCTCGGCTAAGATGACATGAGAGGGATCATGGTTGCACCTAACACCTTGAATAATATGTAGCAGTCGGTAATCACCTCTTCTACCATCACGTCCAGCAAAAGGTATCAAGCCAGAATGTAGAACATGACTACACTCCTCCAACTGTGGGATCCAACCTCCGTGTCATAAAAAGTATCCAACAGTACCTTCAACTCAATAGACTTGGGACATGGTAATACTTTCTCCAACTCATTAGGGTTGAAAAGAAAAGCTTCAGAAGCTTTCTGAGGGCACAAACTCCTAAAGAGGTGCATCGCCAAAGAAGTGGAAGGAGGAAACCGAAGGCCTAGAAAAGTAGTAAATTTCTTATGTAAGGGTCTTAACTCATGGCCATGGAAGCTAAAGACGTGGTTTTTGGTATCTCATAATGTCGAAACAGCCTTCAGAAAGACATAGTCCACCTTGACACAATAAAGGGAACGAAGGGCAGAAAACTGAGCCAAGTCTGGGTGACCAATCAAACACCCTATAGATGAGGGACACAACGGGATCTTGTAGAGTGCGAGTCATGGATGCGACCAAACGTATTTAGAAGCGGCCGAATATTCTAAGGGGCAGCCATATTAAAAAAAGGTCTGGTCATAGATTTTCCCCATCGATAAAAATATCTTATTGGACATAAAAGAGATACAACCATATATTTGTTCCACACAGACTCATCATAAGTTCCAACAAGAGGCTTGTAAAGAGCGTAGACTCATCATAAGTTCCAACAAGAGGCTTGTAAAGAGCGTTTATGTGATGATTGAATGCATTGTAAATTGAAAGACAACTGAAAATGGACGAAATTTCTATTAATTGAAAATTGAAGTTTGTAAATTTTACAATAATTATTTTATTATAAAAAATGAAGCTACCTCCTCATTAGCCTTGAACGTCGAAGAATCAGGCCTGGGCACCCTTTTCATAAATTCGAGAATGTAGCCCCTTCATACGTACCTCATAGCGACTATCCTAGACCCGTAAAGTGGCATAGTGCCTATATAACAATGGGAACCAAAGATGAAGGTTATGATGATCTATAACTTCCGCCTTCATCTCTTCAACGCGATGCTGTAATTAAAAAAAAAAATGAAGGTTAGAAAACCATGTATACTTGTATATATGTTAACTCTTATATACTACTGGTAAGAAAAACTTTTATAGATCAGCGCCACCTTCGCTGCCTACGTCATGCAGAAGCAGTGATCCGATAACTCGATGGGGACCTGCAATATAGATTGATCAGTATCGAGAACCCCGTAGAAAAAAGAAAACAATCATTTAAAGAAACTTACATGTGTACTGTCTGTTGGGGTAATAATTAGCGACTGCCTCCCATCTAAAAATAGTAATCAGACATCCTTCACCCCCGCATCATTACGGACTATGTAGGTTGGGTCAGGTCAAAAATCCACCGAGCCACGAATGATGCCAGATGAAGTCGACGTTGAACTAGAAGACATATCTTGCCTAGAAGAAGAAGCCCGAGCCTAGGTCCGAGCCCGACTGGTGGATGATGATGATCCGCTATCATACCATATTCCTCATCCTCCTTAATAGTAGGGACCCAAACAGAATATACCCACTGTTGATACTCACCCTCCACTAGAAAATACTCGGAAGAAGGCCATTTTGGGCCTCCATCATATCTTCCCTATCGATGCGTAGACTAAAGAGCATAGAGGTAAGTAGAGAGGTATAAACTCTACAGTCCCGGGGGCCAGGTGCTAGAAAAGTACACGCTCACCTAGGTACCATAGTCGCTAGTTAGTACCTAGTAGGAGCAGATGCAACCCATTCTTCTAAAAAAAAGAATGAGTAGGCTAGGACATGTTATCAATAATAGTTCCCCACCAAGCCGTGTCAATCTGGAAAGAACAATAGGAGGTGTTTGCCAGAGATAAAATGAGAATAATTGGAAAGAAGGAAGTGAAAATGACTCACCATGCTCCAAGTGAGCTCGTTCACACGAGCTATGTGCATACTCAAGTCGTAAGACTCAACCAACCCTATGGAAATCTCATCTTACCGAGACAAGCTGGGGAAAATTACATTCCTTCAAGAGATGGGAAAAGGTCATGCCAGCATGTAGAACTCATACGCCCAGGCATGCGACAACAGAAAATAATAGGGTAAGTTGCCAGTCATGTAGAAATAATAAGTAAGCATAATAAAAGCATATACTTCCAACAGAAAATCGTAGCCTTGGAAGTACGAGTTACCATGGCAACACTGGTCTAGCCCTCACTACATTTCCACCATGGCAGGAGAACCCTAATCCCACTCACACTAGGTGTCCAAGTCGCGGAGTGGTGGCAGAATGCATAGGTCGATTGAGCTGGCTGCGTAAGTAAATATTATGGAGCCAAACATTTAAAGAGGGATTGATTGTATAAGCTGATCGACCATATACTCACTGATTGGATCCATCCTCTCCCAATAGAACGACAACTCCCCACATGGAATGACGTTAGAATGGACCCTGTGGACAACCCTTTGTTGGGGGTGGATGTAGCCAGCCTAAAAGGTGGGAGAGTAGATGCTGCCATCAAACTCTAGTAGAGACCCATCGTAGTGGATATCGATAAGGTAAAAGAAGTCCCCCTAGGTCACAGTTATCTCCATGATCGGTAGGTGGAATGTATGAGTTGTGTCCATTCACCGCTCCACTAAGTCTTGAAGCCCCAGCTTGTTGAACATGGTGACAATAATCCTAGCTCGCGGGACTGAATGAATCTCATCATATACCACCTTCGGACTCTAGTGGGATAATCGCTAGCCTTCAAATGTGAGGAATCAACCTGTAAAAAGAGAAATCTGATTAGTTAATCATTGATAGGAGCAAAACGACAGCCTGAGATGTCCTAGAGAGATGCCCTAGAACATGGTGGACTGGCTAGATTTTTTTTATTATCAACAATGTCTAGCCGGACATAAAATCTATTGGGCCGAATATTTGAAAAACGCCAGGCAGGACATAAATCAAAGGTTTACCAATTCGAAACAAACAGAACAAATACAAATGAAAGAGAAAGAAAGAAGTTTACCAGCTCGATATGGGATAAAACACCATCTCCCAAGGACAGAAGAGTATGGATGGTGTCCCTGTATTTGAGGCCGAACACCTTTTGGCGGCCAGAAGCCCGTTCTACAGAGGAGACGAATGGTAAATGGTGGTCCTCGGCACACGGTCAAGTATTGGGTGTCATAGCCAAGACATTGTCGGTTATGGTGGCTGGAAAATAACAAAGGATTTTCAGAAGTTTTTTAGAGATAGCTTGAGGGGTAAAAACCACTGGACAAAGATTTTCTTTCTATTTTGGCATGTCATGATGAAAAGAGGGAAAATCCTGTCTTTTTATATTCTAATTAATGTCCGGCTGGACATGTCTTGTTGTAAATATCCGACTGGACATAAGTAAAATTTTCCGACAAGATGTGTCTTGCAAAAGGATAAAATGTAACCGTGATGTTTGTGCACCAGACTTGTGTGCTGAGCACCCGAAAGGGATCAAAGGAAAATGTAATCTTTTAGCCTCATTCACTGGGATGAGAATAATTGTTACAGACAAACGCTTAGTGTATTATAAATATAGAGAGTCTATTCTAAAAATAGAAATCCAAGGAACTGATTTGGTAAGGGAATTCGAGGATGAACCAGAAAGCCAAAAAACTGATTTAGTAAAGGAATTCAAGGATGAACTCTCCTCTGTCACAAAATATCGATAGACATGGCTGAAAATAACATCACACAACTCTGGAATGGAGTAGAGCCTCTGAAATGAGGATGAAACAGAAGACGACTACAAAAATGTGGTACAGACTTTGAGAATGGGGTCGAAGTATCACATATAGCTTTGGGAATGAAGTAGAGCCTCAGGAATGAGGACAAAACAGGAGACGGCTCTAGAAATAGGGTACAAACTTTAGGAATGGGGTCTAGACTACGGTAATGGGGTCGAAGCATCATAGACAACTCCGATAACGGATCATGAATGTGGATAGACATCAGAAAAATCTAAGAATGGGGTCAAAGTATCACGGACAGCTCCGAGAATGAGGTATAAACTTTGAGAATGATGTCAAAGCATCACGGACTTTGGAAATAAGGTCGAATGAACATAGAAAACTGCGGGAATATAGTAGAGCCTTGGGAATGGGAACAAGAGATCGAAGTTTCTCATAGCTAGGATCGAATCATCTTACAACCAATCGAAGTATCAGGGACCTGAGGGTCCATCAACTCTCACAAAACTACATATTGGGATCAAAGCATCTCACCACCAATCGAAGAATTGGAGGGCCTGAAAGCCCATCAATCAACAAGCAAATTGTTACAAGGTTAGGTAAGTTCGGCGACGCCCCACTGTAACATCCCTCTTCCGGAGATGCTACCAGCAGAGAATATGATGTCATATCCCCCTAAGCCTCTGACTTACTAACCGTTAACATCATTACTAATCCACCTCATATACAAACTCATGCATAGGGACCACTGCCCAACTCAACAAAGTAGAATGCATTTTATTACCCATTATTGTCTACTCAAATACACTTCTCTTTACAGCTCTGAAATGGACACTTATATTACATTACACTTAAATATTACACATATAATAAATGTTATATCAATGACTGATACAAGACTTTACTTTGACTTTTACCAAACTGTACTTCTGACTTGATCTGGTGAACCCAAACACCCTAGTGACTGCCATCAGTATCCATCCTCTCAAGCTCTTCCTCCGGGTATACCTACAAAACAAAAACACTGGGAGTTGGGGGGTTAGATCATTTGAATGACCTAGTCAGTGGACAGTTAAAAATGGAAACTAAAATATTTATGAAAATTTACAGTTCTCAACCAGGAACCATCCCGAGAAAACTATCTTTTCTAAAAGTTCTTTCTTGTCTGAAATAATTATTTCTGTGAAACTTTTTGGGAAATTTCTTGCTATCTGTATAACTCTGAGGTTTTCAGTAAAACTAAATTCTTTTTAAAAATCTTTCATAAAACTGTTCTTTCTTAAACTCTTTCATAAAACTATCTTTTTCAAAAATCATATATTTGTGAATTGTGTAGAAAACTTAACGTATGGGGGCGTTACGTATCCTCATCTCCCAAACGCCTACAAAATCGATAGAAAACCTGGCACATGAGGGGCGTTACGTATCTTCGTCCCCCATACGCCTATCTAGTGGTCTTGGGGTAGGGGTTTTATGGCGAAAATCCGGTAAAACAGCGGAATAGTGGAAAATCAAAATTTTTCTCGAATCAATCAAATAAACTTATTTATTTAATTATCCAATTATCAAATTCTGAAAAATTACACAAGAGATCAAATTTCTTGGTAATTTCCTAATTGCCCCATAACTTTATAAATTGATCATTTTAGTCCACAAATTGTCAAATATAATTTTGGATGATTCTAAATCATTTCTAAAATATTTTTCAACATATCCAATACATCAAAATCAGATTTCACACAAATCCCCAAATTTTAGCCTATTACCGAGAGCATCCCAAAATTTTCAATTAATTGCAATTTTGTCCCTTTTGTTCAAAACATGCCAAGATCAAATCCAATCAACCCAAAAATTTACATTCATCATATACAATCCATAACAAATTACATATATGAAAAGCCCCAATTTTGGAATGGGTTATGAACCCTAATTTTTCAATTTCATCAAATTGACCAATTTTATCAAATCTTTAAAATCCAACACTTTAATCCATTCATTACTTCACCAAACAAGCCTCACCACTTTGAAATAACTCTAGAACAATTTTAGGTCACCAAGGAGTGGCTCAACAACTCTAGAATGGTAACTTGATTTCCAAAGAATCAAAAGTAAGCCTTTGAAACCATTTCAAGCTTACTTATATGCATATATCTTTCATTCAAGTCCACAACCAAATAAAAATAAACTAGAGAGAACATCAAATCAAAAAAAAATGATGTCAAGCATGTTAGAAACTATTTTCATGTTGAAGACTTTAAAGAAATACTTACAAAAATAAGGTTTTTCAAGCCTTTTCCCTTTAGCCTTCAAGCTTTTTCTCTCAACTTCTTTTATGTTTATTTTGTGTATTTGAACTTATGGAACCCTAAAATGAAACAAAACAATTTATACCTCTCACAATTAGCCTTGGCCGAAATTGGGTATATGAATAATATCTAGATATTTTCAATTTCTTTCATTAAAGCCAACTTTTCAACTTGTTTTGCTTTATCATTACAACTTTAATGATTTTCAAACAAGTCAACAATTGCAACTAAAGTCATTTAATAAAATATCAAAACTTAAGATATTTAAATTTTTAATTAATTTAATTATTTAACAATTAAATAATTAAATAATTATTTAAATACAAATATATTAAATATATGTATTATATTTACATTAAATATCAAATATATATATATATATATATTAATGATATTAGTCAAATATCTCAATTTGACAATTAATTAATGTGTATTTGATAAAATCTAACATTAAATGCAAATACACAAAAATTAAGAAATGACTATTAAGTCTCATCACATGTATTTTTCGTTTAACTTTTAAACGTCTTATAAATAATCAGTATTATTTATAAATGTTGCCCTAGTGCTCTACGAGTATATTTCATTAGTGAGACTCTCTACATTCAGACATATCCGTCACGAAATCCAATTTCGTGTCCATAATTTACCTACCCGTAAATTATGACGACCATGGATAAACTCGCTGAATCATACAGGTCGAGGTCATGGAAAATGTATAATTCCTCCGTCACAGGTATCCGGATATATTCCCGAGCTATAGATGTAAACGTCAAATCTTTATAGGGACAATCCTGTCGATGTCTCTATTAGCAATCTCAAAAAGATAACACTTAGAACTGACTTCTAAAGTGTACCACGGGCCCATGGTTTTTATCTGATTGCTAATCATATATGGACTACCTATGCTCTGTACACAGAACTGACGGATCCTATCTCGACACACATAGGACACCCTGAGGATCTATCCACACCCAACTGTAGACAACAGAAAATGGACGACGCTTTTCCCGGGCTCGCGGCCCGGGTTGGGAGTACGGAGTAGCCCGCAGGGGACTAAACCGGAGAATAAAATGGAGTCGCCACCCGGTGTGAACCGGGAAAATGATTTAAGGCCGCACTCACCCCTCGCAAGGGAAGACCTCAAACCGTTGGGTTCGGAATGGTCCCTTACTTATGCCACTTGTAATGAACGGATTTGTACAGTAATTTAACTAAGTCTACACAATATACATGTCCAAGAATAACCTAAATCTAGTTCGCATTCATAAAAATAAACATACAATATCACACAACGAACATGTTAAATTATCAAACATGAAAACTAAATAACAACCTAAGCAAACGTAGATAAAACTCCTATTGCGAAGTAAATAACTATAACATACATAGGGAAATAACATACTAACGACCTAATCATGCTTAAGAAATAAATAACATACTAGCAACCTAATCATGCTCAAATACAAGGTTTGGATGAAACGAAATACGTGTGTCTCTCAAGTGATACGTGGCATTGTATCCCGAGTGAAAACCGCAATACCGTCCATTCGGATTCGGCTACGGAATTTACGTCCGGGTTTCTATCTGATATACCACAAGAGAGAACACATGCTCCGTTCACCCGGAAATCACATCATGCACCAATTCACAATACTCATGCGAAATAAAATAATAAAATAACTAAAAATAAAGGATAATAAGTAAAAGGGTGCCCTCAGGTCTTACCTTTTAAGTCGCTTTCCGGGAGTGCGTTCCACGGTGCCGGAAGGGATATCGTTTCGCTGCTTTCACTGGTCCGCTGTTTCCACTGTTTTCACAGGTTCGCTATTTCCACTTTTTTCACAGGTGATTTCCAGGCTATTTTTCCTCTGTTTTCTTCGCTTTTCGGGGACGGTATTTGGGTGCAGCTTTATGTCTTAGTTTCGGTTAATGGGTTGCTTGTGGTCGGTTCATTTGTCTTGTTCCTTATGGCCGTGAGTGGGTTGTTTTGGTGCTAGGATTTACTGGTCAGTGCTCGATTTTTTGAGTGGAGTGGTGAGTTAGGTCAAGTCTGTGTGTGGGGGAGCAGTTACACGCGAAAGGTTATGAGAAGGGTTGAGAGGTTGTGAGCATTTGTGCATGCAGTTCACGTGTGGCTGAGGCTTTGTGGCTGTGATGAGCATGGTGCATGAGGGCTCATCATGAATGAGAGATAGAGTGGTCGATTAAAGGGGTGTTAAGGGCTTATTTGTTAAGTGAATGAGGATGCTACGTGCGGCAGTGAGCAGTGAATGTTTTGTGTTGTGCTGCTTGAGTGAATATGGATTATGGGATAATGGTGTTAGGCGTGATGATGGTTGATTCCGAGACTGAGAGAGGCAATGAAAGGTGCGTGAATCATGGTCCCCAGGGCTTGAGTGAAAGACGTGAATGATGATGAGTTAGGGTTTCATGGCAGTGGGTAAGTGGCCGAGAAATGGGTAGGTTCCAAGGGTTGGGTGTGTCGCTTGAGTGAGTCCAGGGTGATGAAAGGGCTGTGTATGGAAGCTAGGGTTGCTTTGTGCGTGAAGATGGCTCCTGGAGGTGTCCTTTGTGCATGAAGTTCAGTGAGCAGTGAAGAGGCAGTGAGGGCAAGTGTGGCGTGAAAGTGCAGTTTTTCTTGGAGGCAGTTTTCGGTTATGGGCAGTGTTTTAGGGTTATTTTTGTGGCAGTTTCAGGCTAAGTGTGAAGGGCTTGAACATGTGCAAGAGGACTTGTTGAAGGGAGGCTAAGTGGTTGGGTTGAAGCGTGAAGGTTTAATGGTTACAGGGGCTGCCGAGAGTGATGAAGAAGATAGGGGCTGAGTTGGGTGCAAGTGAAGGCTGATGAAAATGGCGTGGGTTCTTCTTTGTGCGTGAAGTCCTTGCAGTGAGTTGGGGCCTCAAAGGTGCCCCCTTGTGCGTGAATGGTGTCTCCTGTTAAAAGGGGTTGAGTTGGTGGTAGTTATGGCGTGAGTTGCAGGCTGTCTTCAAAGAGGGAATTGGCGTGACAAAAAAGGGTTGGTTCATTGGCAGCACTTGTGGCCTGAGAATGGGCTCGTCTTCCGGCTTTAAGCAGGGGACATGTGGCTATATGGACGTGCTTGAAGGGCTTGGGGGGGCAGTCAACGTCCAAAAGGGCAGACTGTGGCGTCTTTGGAGAGGTTTAACATGATCAATGAGGGTAGTATTTAGTGGTTTGCATGAGGGTTTAGGTTCAGCTAAGTGGGTTGGTTCGTGGACAAGACTAAGTGATGGGCTGGCTGGCGCATGCATGGGTGACGTGAGTGGGTTTGGGTGGCCATGAGTGGGGTGTGCTCACGTGGCCCTTATCTTTTGCTGTGTATGTCTGTCTTTAGGGATTTGGCTTATTGTGTTCGTTGCTGAGAGAAAGAAACAGACCCTTATGGTTTGCTTTGATGATTGCCGAGAGATGTCAGAGGGTGAGGGACGACATGGGTTGTTTTATGGGTACGGCATGGGTGGTATGGGTTTGCATGGGTGCTTGTATGGAGGGTGCAGGGGAATAATGGTTGTATGGAATTGTTATGGAAAATGGGTGGCTTTCACATGGGGTGATGGGTAGGAAAAGGTTGGTGAATTATTTGTTGTGTGTGTGTGTATTACACGTGAATGAAGGTTGGGTAAATTCAAAACTGAGACCGAACGAGCGAACCCGAAACTTGAACAAGCGAACCAAATCCAATAAAAATGTCAATTCTTGACCCTTCCCTTCCGACAACCTCTTTCCGCATCTTCCTCAACTAAAAAAGTAATGCCTCAATTCGAGGCTCATCATTGGGCTGATATGCAAAAATGCAATGCCTACACCAACGAACAGACGGAGGTCTGATCTAAATAGATCGGTGACGTGACTGTCATCTAAGTGTGGAAGATGTCTCATGTGCCCACAATGGTATCTCAAGTCAAAGAATCACAAATGCTACTCAACCCGAGAAGATTCTTATTGACGTTAGTGTACCATCCATTAAGAATCTTCGGTAAGTCGTTCAGTGTTTATCCGCTATAAAACCTACATGTATATACGAGTCCCCAAGACTCATGGTTCATTGAGAAACCATTTGAATCATATATTCCAGTATACGACATGTACCGGTCTCAACGGGTTTACTTTACTGACCAAGTAGTGTAAACCTTGACCAGGAACTGTCTGAGAATGACAACGTCATGATACAACTCAATGTCAGTTGCGATGCTTTTGCAACAGTATCATGACTAATCATCCTAGGGTCTATTACGTCTTTACCATATAAGAAGACATATTATATTATAGAAATTTCTCATTTCATTCATAATAAAACGTTTTACAAAAGTATTTTCAAGGAAATACAAACGGGAATTGACGCTCTGACCACCAACCCCAACAAAATCTCTCACTTGCTCTAGTGCCAATATCGATTGTATCTAATACCCATCGACTCCACGTGTTTTTCAAACAACTTCGGAGGTATGGCCTTCGTCAGCGTGTCTGCTACATTATCTTCACTTGGTACCTTACACACAACAATATCCCCTCGCGACACAATCTCTCGAATGATGTGGTATTTGTGTTCCACATGCTTCGACTTCTGATGCGCCCTCGGTTCCTTTGCTTGCGCAATAGCTCCAGTATTATCACAGTATACCAGAATCGCATTCTCAATACTTTGGATAACTCCTAATTCTGTGATAAAGTTCCTAATCCAAACAGCTTCCTTTACAACTTAAGAAGCTGCAATGTATTCCGCCTCTGTGGTGGAATCTGCTGTTGACCCTTGTTTGGAACTATTCCATCAAACTGCACCTCCGTTAAGGGTAAAGATGAATCCAGATGTAGACTTTCTATCATCGGGATCCGATTGGAAGTCGGAATCCATATACCCGTTAACTTACTGTTCACTTCCTCCATAAATTATCAACTTGTCCTTAGTACCTTTAAGATACTTCAGGATATGTTTAATGGCCATCCAATGGTCATATCCTGGATTGGACTGATATCAACTAGTTACGCTAACAGCGAAACTGATATCAGGCCTAGTACATAACATAGCATACATTATGCTACCCAAACACGAAGCATAAGGTTGGTTAGACATTCTAACCTTCTCATCTTCTGTTTGTGGACTCATCTTCTTTGAAAGGTGAATCCCATATCTGAACGGTATATTTGATGTCTTACAGTTACCAAAATTATATCGTTCCAAGATCTAATCTATGTAAGTTGATTGGGATAACCCAATCAGCTTCTTTTGTCTATCTCTATAGAGTTTTATCCCTAAAACATAGGAAGCTTCTCCCAGGTCCTTCATGGAGAAATTCTTACAGAGGTACGCTCTGACGACTTGTAACATCCCTATATCATTCCCAATGATTAGGATGTCGTCAACATAGAGGACTAAAAATACGACCATGTTCCCACAGGCCTTCTGATACACACATGATTCTTCCGAATTCTTGAGAAAATCAGCCGATCTAATAATCTCGTCGAATTAAAGATTCCAACTTCGTGAAGCTTGTTTAAGTCCATAAATGGACTTCTTAAGCTTACACACCATACCCAAGTTTTAGCTGGACCCAAAACCTTCTGGATGTTTCATATAGATTTATTCATCAAGAAATCCATTTAGAAAAGCCGTTTTGACATTCATTTGTCAAATCTCGTAGTCATGATACGCAGCTATAGAAAGCAAAATCCGAATAAACATAAGCATTGCTACTGGTGAAAAAGTTTCATCGTAGTCGACGCCAGGTCGTTGCGTGTAACCTTTTGCTACTAGTCTAGCCTTGTAAGTTTCAACCTTACCGTCAGGCCCTCGCTTCCTCTTGTAAACCCATTTACAACCGATAGGAACAATTCCTTCGGGAAGCGGAACCAAGTCCCAAACTTGATTCTCATGCATTGAGTCCAACTCGGATTTCATGGCACTTTGCCATTTCACGGAGTCGATGTCCAACATCGATTCTCTATAGGTAAAAGGATCAGTCTCTTCAACTAAGAGAACATCAAGAGTCTTTTCTTATATCAAATACAAGCGTTCATGAGGTCTAGATACCCTTTGTGACCTACGGAGTATGTGTGTTGAAGGTCCTTCATCTACTTGAACTTCAGGTTCCTTCGTTGGTTCGTTATTTTCAGGTTGGACTTCATCAAGTTCAACCTGTCTATGATTACCACCTTCTGACAAGAATTCTACCTCTAGAAATCTTGCAAAGCGAGCTACGAACACATTTCGATGTTCAGTATCATAGAACAGATATCCTCTCGTGTTCGAAGGATATCCAACAAACCTAAACTTTTGCCCTCGAGGCGAAAGCTTATCTTGCTGAGTCATCCTGACATAGGTAGGACAACCCCAAACATTAATATAACTAAGATTTGGTCACCTACGGTTCATATCTCATACGGAGTCGTAGGAACAGCTTTTGAAGGAATCTGATTCAAAAGATGTGCAGCTGTTAAAAAAGAGTATCCCCATAAGTAATATGGCAAATCTGTAAAACTCAACATCGATCGGACCATATCCAATAAAGTCCGATTTCTCCTCTCAGACACTTCATTGTGCTGTGGAGTACCTGGAGGAGTATATTGAGTGAGAATCCCATTCTCCTTCATATAATCCATGAACTCACTACTCATATATTCGCCGCCTAGATCGGATCGAATACATTTAATATATTGACCATTTTGTTTTTCCCTATTTCATTTCGGAACTCTTTGAACTTTTCAAAGGTTTGCGATTTATGTCGCATCAAATAGACATAACTGTACCGTGATAGATCATCGGTAAAGGTAAAGAAGTACGAATAACCACTGTGAGCAGTCTGACTTAGTGGACCACATACATCAGAATGTACGAGTTCCTGTAAGTTAGAGGCGCGGTGTCCAACACCAGAAAATGGGGCTTTGATCATCATACCCTGAATACACGATTCACAAGTTTGATATGATTCAATGGTGACATCTGGTATCAAACCATTCCTAACCATTGGGTAAGGCGTTTAACACCTATATGACCTAGTCGGATATTCCAAAGTTCAGTATTATTAACAACAGGTAAACTACGTTTATTAACTCCAGTATTTTAAATATCTTTAGAAGTTTGCAATGTGTAATGACCATGCTGGTTTGAACAACATAGGATCTGAATATTACGTTTATCATATAAATATAAAGAACAATTCTTAATATTAATACAATAATCTTCTGTATCCAATACAAAAAGAGATATAATATTAGTTACACATCCCAGTACAACGTAGCAATCATACAACAAAAGTTTCCCTTTCAACAAATGGATCTCGCATACTCCTACTGCAACTGCATCCAGAGAGTCTCCACTCCCAAAACGCAACTGCATCTCTCCAGGCTTCAGTTTCTTACTTTCCTTCAGCACCTGCAACGAATTGCAAATGTGAACAGGACAAGCAAAATCGAAAATCCAGCTGGATGTACCAGCTTCACAACCTAGTGAGATATCAATAACTAGAAAAATAAATGTACCTGATGTAGATGCTCTATCCTTCCTTAACTGGGCAATGTAGTCATGACAGTTTCTTTTCCAGTGCCCGACTTTGCTGCAGTGATGGCATTTGTCGTCAGAAGCCCTCTTGGGCTTTGCTATCTTACCTTGCAGTTGAGAACCGAAACCTTTCTTCTTCTTCGCTTTCGTCTTATTTCCCTTTGACCAGGTCTGGGAAGAAGTAGAAAGTGAAGTAGGTTTCGGAGGGCGAGTCGGTACTCCCTTCCTTAAGTCCTCTTCCGCCGTGAGCAGCATCCTATGCAGCTCATGGTAGGTACAGATTATCCCATTCATGTTTAAGTACATCACGAATTGGCGATATGAAGCTGGGAGTGAACCAAGAATGACACTCCTTTCGAGAATGTCATTCAGAGAGAGATTATGTTGCCTTAGTTGATCGATTAAATCGATCATGTGAAGAACATACGAGCTCACAGCTTGCCCCTCGTCCAGTCTCGCATGGAACAGTTCCATCGCAACTTTATGAACAACGATTTGTTCTTGGTTCGTGAACGATTCTCTTAATCGCATCATCATACTAAACACATCTGACATGCCATAGTATTGTTTCTTGAGTCCCGGTGCCAGCGAACTTCAGATGTATGATTTAACTTTTAAATCATCATCTTTCCAAGATTGAAAAACTTGGCGTTCCTCCGGTGTTGCGTCCTCAAACACAGCAAGGGGCAGCAACCCTCAAGAACATATCCCAACTTCTCTGAATCAATGACAATCCTTAAATCCGGATCCCAATCGGCGAAGTTCTCAGCGCCTTTGAGTTTGTTTGTATCCAGCATACACATAAACTGATTAGAAGATGGTGCCGCCATCGCAAATCTATCATATAGATCATGAAAAACGGTTAGCAGAAATAAAACAGTTTTCATATAATATCAAAAGCATTAACTAGATCATGGATTTTTAATCTAAAAATGCCCCTCCCACTAAATCATGCAAAACTGTAATCCCCAAACAAAATACAAAGATTTAATATTTAAATTAAATACAAATAGTGAAAGGTGGATCCGATGAATATATTTCAGCTCACAGCAGAGGCACGGTCTCGCCTACGTATATTCATCAGGTAGACAACTCATTGTCAATCACTCAATAATGACTCATTGGGTTTCCGGTCCTGGTTGTTTCTCGTTGTGGCAGCTTGGGCAGGTTCACAAGGAGACGTACCAAGGTTAAACTCGTCAATGATAAATGCAAGCTACTTGCGTAACCCTGACAGCTTGGGCACGTTCAAGATTCCGCTTTCGCTTGAATTTATATAGTATCTAATATACATCCGGCATAAATAAATTTCTATCGGCTACACCCTCACAGCAGTGGCACGGTCTCGGATGTAGTCACGGAAAAATATTCATAAACCGTATTGACAAGACGGACCATGTAATATGCACCAAATACATAATTACATAAAAACCTTATTAATTAGGGATTTTCCGCAAAAAAATGCTTTTTACTTTATTTAATCAACTTAAATAAACACATGCATGCAACAAGTAAAGATTAAATTAAACATTGAATTTAAAAGGCATAATCATATTAGGGTGTCCAGAATCAGACTTTCTGATACCATTTTGTAGGGGTTTTATGGCGGAAATCCGGTAAAACAGCGGAATAATGGAAAATCAAAATTTTCCAATTTCAAAATTTTTCTCGGATCAATCAAATAAACTTATTTATTTAATTATCCAATTATCAAATTCTGAAAAATTACACAAGAGATCAAATTTCTTGGAAATTACCGAATTCCCCCATAACTTTGCAAATTGATCATTTTAGTCCAAAACTTGTCAAATATAATTTTGGATGATGCTAAATCATTTCTAAAATATTTTTCAACATATCCAATACATCAAAATCAGATTTCACACAAATCCCCAAATTTTAGCCTAATGCCGAGAGCACCCCAAAATTTTCAAATAATTACAATTTCGTCCCTTTTGTTCAAAACAAGCCAAGATCAAATCCAATCAACCCAAAAATTTACATGCATCATATACACTCCATAAAACATCACATATATGAAAAGCCCCAATTTTTGAATGGGTTATGAACCCTAATTTTTCAATTTCATCAAATTGACCAATTTTACCAAATCTTTAAAATCCAACACTTTAATCCATTCATTACTTCACCAAACAAGCCTCACCACTTTGAAATAACTCTAGAAAAATTCTAGGTCACCAAGGAGTGGCTCAAAAAATCTAGAATGGCAACTTGATTTCCAAAGAATCAAAAGTAAGCCTTTGAAACCATTTCAAGCTTACTTACATGCATAGATCTTTCATTCAAGTCCACAACCAAATAAACACAAAGTATAAGAGAATATAGAACATCAAAGCAACACAAAATGATGCCAAGCATGTTAGAAACTATTTTCATGTTGAAGACTTTAAAGAAATACTTACAAAAACAAGGTTTTTCATGCCTTTTCCCTTTATCCTTCAAGCCTTTTCTCTCAACTTCTTTTATGTTTATTTTGTGTATTTGAACTTATGGAAACCTAAAACGAAACAAAATAATTTATACCTCTCACAATTAGCCTTGGCCGAAATTGGTTATATGAATAATATCTAGATATTTTCAATTTGTTTCATTAAAGCCAACTTGTCAACTTGTTTTGCTTTACCATTACAACTTTAATGATTTTCAAACAAGTCAACAATTGCAACTACAGTCATTTAATAAAATATCAAAACTTAAGATATTTATATTTTTAATTAATTTAATTATTTAACAATTAAATAATTAAATAATTATTTAAATACAAATATATTAAATATATGTATTATATTTACATTAAATATCAAATACATATATATTAATGGTATTAGTCAAATATCTCAATTTGACAATTAATTAATGTGTATTTGATAAAATCTAACATTAAATGCAAATACACAAAAATTAGGAAATGATTATTAGGTCTCATCACATGTATTTTTCGTTTAACCTTTAAACGACTTATAAATAATCATTATTATTTATAAATGTTGCCCTAGTGCTGTACGAGTATATTTCATTAGTGAGACTCTCTAGATTCAGGCATATCCGTCACGAAATCTAATTTCGTGTCCATAATTTACCTACCTGTAAATTATGACGACCACGGATAAAATCCCTGAATCATACAAGTCGAGGTCATGGCAAATGTATAATTCCTCTGTCACAGGTATCCGGATATATCTCAGAGATATAGATGTAAATATCAAATCTCTATAGGGACAATCATGTCGACGTCTCTATTTTACTTCTAAAGTGTACCACGGGCCCATGGTTTTTATCTGATTGCTAATCATATATGGACTACCTATGCTATGTACACGGAACTGACGGATCCTATCTCGACACACATAGGATACCCTGAGGATCTATCCCCACCCAACGAACAGACTAAGGTCTGATCTAAATAGATCGGTGACGTGACTGCTTTTTAAGTGTGGAAGATATCTCATGTGCCCACAATGGTATCTCAAGTCGAAGAATCACAAATGCTACTCAACCCGAGAAGATTCTTATTGACGTTGGTGTATCATCCATTAAGAATCTTCGGTGAGTCGTTCAGTGTTTATCCGCTATAAACACCTACACATCTATACGAGTCCCCAAGACTCATGGTTCATTGAGAAACCATTGGAATCATATATTCCAGTATAAGACATATACAGGTCTCAACGGTTTTACTTTACTGTCAAAGTAGTGTAAACCTTGACCACGAACTGTCTCAGAATGACAACGTCATGATACAACTCAATGTCAGTTGCGACGCTTTTGCAACAGTATCATGACTAATCATCCTAGGGTCTATTTCATCTTTACCATATAAGAAGATATATTACATTATAGAAATTGCTCATTTCATTCATAATAAAATGTTTTACAAAAGTATTTTCTAGGAAATACAAATGGGAATTGGCTCTCTGAGCACCAACCCCAACACTTGGGGCTTTACGTATCGCCGTTCCCCAAGCTACTAATTTAGAGCCAGGATTGATGATCAATGTTATCATCTTGACCCTGAATCTAAGGTCTAGGGACATTACGTCTCGCTGTCCCCCTTGAAATCTAGGATCTAAGGGAGTTACGTATCACCGTCCCCCTAGTCATGCTCTACATGTGCACATGTTATATCCGTAAATTCTAAAAACCATCAATTTCATAAGTCACACCTGAGATGTGTTTCTCCTACATGCCTCTAAAAAAAATCATAAAATCATACTTTTAAAATCCAAGTTTTCTGAAACATACTCATTCATAAGATAAATGAAATAAGTTTGGCTAACGCCTTGATGTGCGTAAAAGTAAATCTCAAATCAAAACAGAATGTAAATATCAACTTGAATAAGAAAGGTCCACTCACAGATTAATGACTATTGCCAATGATCCTAGATACGACTGAAGAGGTTCCTGTAAAAAAACAAGTTCGTCATGTATTCGAGTATGGTTAGAATTTATAAACTAGAAGCTAATCATGCTCATGGATGTAATGGATGCTCATACATGTTGCATACATGTCGGAATAGCTAACGTGTTAACTGACTTTAACATCCTAGGAAAAAAGTGAAATGGAATGAAACTGGTCTTGCTGCGCATCGCGACTCCAGGTCTAGCACGTCGCGACGCTCATACAAGGAGAATCAAATAGAGAGAATTTCTTGTTATACATCGCGATGCTAAGTGTTTCGCATCATGACTCCCATATGATCAGAATTGAGGCATGAAGCATTTCATATTCTACGTTGTGACACTAGATGCTGATCATCGTAACTTCCACATGACCAACCCGAGGTAGAGGGTATTTTCATGATCCATATTGAGCATCGCGACGCCCATACTACTAGACCTGAAACAGAAGGCATCTCTAAACTCTACATCGCGATGCTAGCCAATACGCGTCGCGACGTTGGCCTGATTCCAGGCCAATATTCAACTCTTCACTGCCAAATTCCAAATTCCAAAATACAATACCAACACCCCACACTATGACCTTCACACAAGCAATTATTTTAACTTTAACATCCATAGATGCTATACCAATATTCCACCTCCAAAGCAACTCTCTAACCTTAATTTAACTCAATATCTAGAATTTCATAATTTTTGGCATTTCTTAATAGAATCAATTTCCAAGTTCATTATCCACCTTAATGTAATCACTAGTATAGAAACAACACTAACATAACATTACTTCATCAAAATTGTACAATCCAAGTTTTGGGTCAAGATTTCTTACCTTGAATCATCCTTATTCTTCTCCATTAGGGTCCACAAGCCTTACTTTCTCCTTTTTAAACTTGCTATGTGTTGGATTCTCTCCATTTTTCTTCAAGATTTCTTGTGAAGTTGCAAATCTCTCTCTCTCTCTCCTTTCTCCCCTTTGACTCGGCCCTTCCAAAGAAAATGGGGTTGGGTGGTTTTTATTTCTTTCTTGACTAACTTAGTTTTTTTCTAGAGAAGTCTAGGGATTTAAGAGATATTTAGAGCGATTAGGCCAAATTGAGAAGGGTAATAGAATTTTGGGTTACAATGGTAATTATTTTTTACTCGTCATTTTCGCCACAGTACAGATGGTCAGGTGAAATGACCAAATTCGACCTAGTTCCGTTCAAACTTTGGAAAATTGTTCTGCAGTAAAATTATAGATCTACATCTTAGCGTTTCAGCAATATAACATTCATAAATATCAGAGATCGTATGAAAATGTTAGGGCTCAAATACTATAGGTTGTTCGAGATAGAATATAAACTAAATTCCGTATCGAAATTGTAAGGAATTTACCAAATGTTCGCAAAGCAATTTTGCAAGCATATACTCGCTTGAACATGATTTATATATCATTCATCATTCCATCTATAACATAGTAGTCTTCGGAATTATCAGGGTGTTATATTTTCTACCCCCTTAAATAGGATTCGTCCTCGAATCCCTTCTGATGTTGAACTCTCAGGTCTGCCTTAGGGTGAGGGCATCTGTGTCTCTAATACTCTTATCTTCCTTAAATTCCTTTTTGCTATTTTGCTCAAAAATTTAGTGCTATGGCTTCTGGGAATCTCTTGTTCTGGTACATTCAATTCGCTCCTTATAACTGAAAGTTTAATCTTTGGGAGTCCCTCCGGAAACCCTTTTTCTCATGTGGAAACAAAGTACGTATACTATATCTTTTCCATGTGGAGGTGTAAATCCTTCATGAAACTTATCATTCATGAACTTATCTATTTCTTATTCTACACTTCGTCATATCTCGTAAGATGTGCTAGAAGTAATCAATCTCTTATGGCCTGATCTTAAGTTTTCCCCGAACTGGTGCCTAATTGAATTACTTTTTATGTTTGATGCCTATGACTGTATTTCACTTCATCTCGTTCTTTTCTTCAAATATTTAATACTTCCTAAGACTTCTCAGACATTCCCTCATCTTACTATTGTTTTCACCCAAGCATGTTTAACTTGTATGGTCTTAACTGGATTTTTACTGTATAAATGCTAATGTGGTCATACCCACCACTACTCATGTTGAATCATTAATCTTCAATAGCAGTACTTAGTCTATATGGAGAATTTATAGCAATCTGTCACCAAGAAGTATATTCATACTTGAGTCATACTAGTGTCATGTGACCTCATTGAATATGTATCTGAATTCTTCTTAGCTAGTGCTCTCACGTCTCAAAGGATACTTGTGTCTCATATAGTCATGTTTCTTCACGTTCTACCTTAATTTTGGGATAAGTATATTCAAGCTCTTAAATGCTCTAAGTTTATCATCATGGTTTTCCGATATCTTTTTAAATCCAAGATATTAATTCTTGACATATTTCCGACGGTCTTCTTCTAGTTGGCCAAAACTTAACAGAGTAAATCGTTGTTATGTCACTACATGTATATTGGTGCAGAATAGGTAATCAAAGCTTGAAAGTAAACTATATATCCTTTCTGCTAATGTCGATGATGATAACTCGATTTTTGGTTAATATCCATACTTGGTTCCTTTATATGATGTTCTCAATAAATTTGATTCAGGTCATACTTTGCCTTGTTTCTAACTAGGTACATTTATTGAGAACTTATGGGTTATACTTGTTACCTTCCTTCCGTTTCCTACCTAATAGAATTCCGATCTCATTCCAACACTGAGACAACTTGATGTTATATACTTTACGATTCTTGTGAAAAGGTCGGATGTTAGACATTCCTAGTCATTTCGTAGTTCTGTTAGACTTTTAAATCGAAGGTTTATCTTAATAATTATGAACTTTTGTCCTTGCTTATCTAGTATTTTTTTTCCTATTGTTGTCTTATCTTGACAGTTCCATCTCTCAACCTTTTACTTAAAGTTCTTTTCGCCCTTCTTTTTTGTTATATTCTATACCTGAAACTTCTGTGATCTATGTCTCTGTCTCCTTATATGAAGGGCATTATGTGCATGTTGCTTACTTGTTATTTAGTTTTTAAATTTTGTTATTTAGTTATTTAAATTTATTGAGAAAAAAAAAATTTGTTTTAGTCTTTGATAGTAAAGCATAAATCCTGTGATGATATTGTTTGTTTATGAGTGAAATTTTAGAAACGATAAGTGCCTAATTTACTTTTATCTGATGCCTTGAATAATTGATCTATGTTAGACTCGTAAGCACTTAAAAATAGGTTTTTAACAGTAAAACTTAAGTAGTTGACAATGTGACTAGTTGAAGAAATTGCATATCGATGAATGACCGTTTGCTTAGATATCTATCTTGATTTGCTAGTGTTATGAAGTATGGTATAGCTAAAAAGAAAATGTCTCTAAAGAAAGAAAATAAACCACCTATAACCGATAAGCGTGAAGCTACCCATGGGCGAGTATTAGGACCACCATGAGGAGAAATGCTACCTTAAAGGGTAGGTGTGTTGATTAAAAAAAATAAAAGAGCAAAAAGAGAAGCAAAAAGAGACAAGAAAAGAAAAAAAAATCATACCATACTGAGCACGAAATAAAGCAATTACAAAGCATAATTGAGATATCTAAGTTGGTTTGACCCATTGATTCTAATTTTTAAACGAAATCATTGAGTTGGCTTACTTAAGATCAAAGCTGTGATGAACCTTTACACACACACACCTTGAGTCTAGCTTAGATAATTTATTCGAGAATTTGGATTCGAGCTGCAATTGCGTACTTTGAAGATTCTTTGATTTCATTTATAAGCTTTCTTTGAGGATATATTTATGCGTAACTATCGAGACTATGTTTTTTTATTTTTTTTTAATTTTTGCATGATTGTGTGTGAATGACGTTTGTGGGTATCGTCACTGTAAGCCCTCACGAGACTATAAATCGTCCACTAGGGCCGCCTAGGGGTTTAAAGGCTTGTTGCATATGCTAAATGCAATCGTGATCCCTACGAAAGTGGCTTAATTAATTTAGTAATTTTTATTTGTTTATTTGAATTTAGTTTTTATTTTATCTTTTGCTCGGGAATAGCAAAACCTTAAGTTTGGGGGTGTTTGATAAGTGTGGTTTATACCTACTTATTCTTGTACTCTTAGATTATTATTTTGTTAGTTTCCATATCATTTAATGTCATTTATAGTTTATTTTATATTTTAATTGTAGGAAGCATTAGAACATGAAGAATGGATCAATTACGTGTGTTTCGGGACCTATTGGGAGCATTGATAAGGAAGTCGAGAACGCGAAAAGCAGGAAGCAATGAAAGATTGAACTGGCGCCGCGGCGCCACAATCCCATACAAAATCCAGGGAGTATGGCGCCACGGCGCCATTTGTTAAACATGGAGAGCCGCAATATTGGACCAAAGAAAGAATAAGGCATGCAGTTGTTTGACCAAATTAAGAGACAAATTGGCGTAAAAGAAGGAATATTTGAAGAGAGAGATCGTGAGAAACAAGACAAAATAGCCACAACTTTGACAAAAAGGCCAACAACGTGGGCCCCAATCTTCCACTATTGTTTAACAAAAGTGGCGTGAAAGATAATTAAATGAGTTGTTGACTAAGTCAAAAGCAAATTGAATAACGAAGAGAGCCAGGCGCCGCGGCGCCTTCCATAAGTCAATTCTCATACAAAATGCCGAGGATTATGCGCCGCGGTGCTGCGAGAAGACCTGACACGTTTCGGGAAAGTGATTTTAGGGTTTTTAATAATCCTAATGCTATCCAAAGACTCCCTGCCTCAACTATAATATAACATTACATCCAACACTCAAGGGGAGGCTAATACGGAGGCTAATACACTGCGCAAAACACGAAACACATATTTTTAGAGATCCAAGGAGAGGATTGAAGAGCGACAAGAGGAGATTAAGGCTGTAATATCCGGAGAGGAAGAGATTCAATTCGGGTTTTATCTTCTTATTTCTTTCTTAAAACTCTAATGATTTCCATTAATTTGTGGCTTGATTATTTATTGTTTTATCTTTTGTCATGAATTTACTCCTTAATTCTGGAGAACGATTGTAATTGATGCTTGAACCTTGTATTTCGTTTATCAATTTTGTTATGAAGTTTTATTAATTTATTTATATTCTTTTGAGTTTAATGCTTCTTGATTGCTGGCCACAATTTGAGATGATGAATGTTTAGAATCTATCACTCGAGAGAGGGGATTTTGAATAGATCTAGAGAATATAACCTAGGATTTTATAGAGTTCGAGAGAATCTGTAGTCCTTTGAAGTCGTTAACATAGAATCACAAATCGTAATGAGTTGTTAACTATTGGATTTTTATAGAGATATCGAAGTCTATAGTTGATAATATTTTCACTCGGCACTCGAGAGAGGGAGTGAATATTTTAGGATCTTGACTTATAAATAATATAACTGAACAAAGATTAATTGGCATGAAAAATACATAGGAGACAGCTTAGGTGAAATCAGGATCCAGAATCTCTATCGTATTAGTTCCTCCTATCTAAATATTTGTATATTTTATTTATTATTAAAATCTTTATTATTTATTTTCTAAATAAAGTTAGGATTATCAATTGTAGTACTTAGTGCGAGTTAACGCAATCCCTGTGGGTTCGACACTCTTAACTCATATTTATACTAAAACTTGACACCGTACACTTGCGGTACGATATAAATATCACACCGAGTTTTTGGACTTGTTGTGATATTTTTATATCGTACCGCAAGTGTACGGTGTCAAGTTTTAGTATAAATGAGTTTAGAGTGTCGAACCCACAGGGATTGCGTTAACTCGCACTAAGTACTACAATTGATAATCCTAACTTTATTTAGACAACAAATAATAAAGATTTTTAATAAATAAATAAAATATAAAAATATTTTGATAGGAGGAACTAATACGATAGAGATTCTAGATCCTGATTTCACCTAGTTGTCTCCTATGTATTTGTCATGCCAATTAATCTTGTTCAGTTATATTATTTATAAGTCAAGATCCTAAAATATTCACTCCCTCTCTCGAGTGCCGAGTGAAAATATTATCAACTATAGACTTCGATATCTCTATAAAAATCCAATAGTTAACAACTCATTACGATTTGTGATTCTATGTTAACGACTTCAAAGGACTACAGATTCTCTCGAACTCTATAAAATCCTAGGTTATATTCTCTAGATCTATTCAAAATCCCCTCTCTCGAGTGATAGATTCTAAACATTCATCATCTCAAATTGTGGCCAGCAATCAAGAAGCATTAAACTCAAAAGAATATAAATAATTAATAAAACTTCATAACAAAATTGATAAACGAAATACAAGGTTCAAGCATCAATTACAATCGTTCTCCAGAATTAAGGAGTAAATTCATGACAAAAGATAAAACAATAAATAATCAAGCCACAAATTTAATGGAAATCATTAGAGTTTTAAGAAAGAAATAAGAAGATAAAACTCGAATTGAATCTCTTCCACTCCGGATATTACAGCCTTAATCTCCTCTTGTCGCTCTTCAATCCTCTCCTTGGATCTCTAAAAATAGTGTTTCGTGTTTTGCGCAGGGTATTAGCCTCCGTATTAGCCTCCCCTTGAGTGTTGGATGTAATGTTATATTTATAGTTGAGGCAGGGAGTCTTTGGATAGCATTAGGATTATTAAAAACCCTAAATTCATTCCCGAAACGTGTCAGGTCTTCTCGCAGCGCCGCGGCGCATAATCCTCGGCATTTTGTATGAGAATTGACTTATGGAAGCGCGCGGCGGCGCCTGGCTCTCTTCGTTATTTCAATTTGCTTTTGACTTAGTCAACAACTCATTTAATTATCTTTCACGCCACTTTTGTTAAACAATAGTGGAAGATTTGGGGCCCACGTTGTTGGCCTTTTGTCAAGTTGTGGCTATTTTGTCTTGTTTCTCACGATCTCTCTCTTCAAATATTCCTTCTTTTACCAATTTGTCTCTTAATTTGGTCAAACAACTGCATGCCTTTTCTTTCTTTGGTCCAATATTGCGGCTCTCCATGTTTAACAAATGGCGCCGTGGCGCCATACTCCCTGGATTTTGTATGGGATTGTGGCGCGGCGCCAGTTCAATCTTTCATTGCTTCCTGCTTTTCGCGTTCTCGACTTCCTTATCAATGCTCCCAATAGGTCCCGAAACACACGTAATTGATCCATTCTTCATGTTCTAATGCTTCCTACAATTAAATATAAAATAAACTATAAATGACATTAAATGATATGGAAACTAACAAAATAATAATCTAAGAGTACAACAATAAGTAGGTATAAACCACACTTATCAAACACCCCCAAACTTAAGGTTTTGCTAGTCCCGAGCAAAAGATAAAATAAAAACTAAATTCAAATAAACAAATAAAAATTACTAAATTAATTAAGCCACTTTCGTAGGGATCACGATTGCATTTAGCATATGCAACAAGCCTTTAAACCCCTAGGCGGCCCTAGTGGACGAGTTATAGTCTCGTGAGGGCTTACAGTGACGATACCCACAAACGTCATTCACACACAATCATGCAAAAATAAAAAAATAAAAAACCAAAGTCTCGATAGTTACGCATAAATATATCCTCAAAGAAAGCTTATAAATGAAATCAAAGAATCTTCAAAGTACGCAATTGCAGCTCGAATCCAAATTCTCGAATAAATTATCTAAGCTAGACTCAAGGTGTGTGTGTGTAAAGGTTCATCACAGCTTTGATCTTAAGTAAGCCAACTGAATGATTTCGTTTAAAAATTAGAATCAATGGGTCAAACCAACTTAGATATCTCAATTATGCTTTGTAATTGCTTTATTTCGTGCTCAGTATGGTATGATTTTTTTTTCTTTTCTTGTCTCTTTTTGCTTCTCTTTTTGCTCTTTTATTTTTTTTAATCAACACACCTACCCTTTAAGGTAGCATTTCTCCTCATGGTGGTCCTAATACTCGCCCATGGGTAGCTTCACGCTTATCGGTTATAGGTGGTTTATTTTCTTTCTTTAGAGACATTTTTCTTTTAGCTATACCATACTTCATAACACTAGCAAATCAAGATAGATATCTAAGCAAACGGTCATTCATCGATATGCAATTTCTTCAACTAGTCACATTGTCAACTAATTAAGTTTTACTGTTAAAAACCTATTTTTAAGTGCTTACGAGTCTAACATAGATCAATTATTCAAGGCATCAGATAAAAGTAAATTAGGCACTTATCATTTCTAAAATTTCACTCATAAACAAACAATATCATCACAGGATTTATGCTTTACTATCAAAGACTAAAACAAATTTTTTTTTTCTCAATAAATTTAAATAACTAAATAACAAAATTTAAACAACTAAATAACAAGTAAGCAACATGCACACACCCCCAAACTTAAAATTTGCATTGTCCTCAATGTAAGATAAAAATTTAAAGAACAAGAGTAAGGAACAACACTACCGTGCATGGAGTTGATCAGACTCTTGCTGGTTAGAATTTGGTGCGCGGGCTTTGTGTGTCTCATGCTACCTGCATAAATAACATGCAAATAAATAAATAGCACACAAAAATAAATAAGATAAAATAAAATAAAAAGTAAGAAAATAATAATAAAAGAAATGCAAGGGTTGCCTCCCCGCTAGCGCTAAGTTTAACGTCTTCAGCCAGACGCAACCACCCAAATGGTGGTCATGGTAGCTTCTCTCTTTTGTATCCACTGACTGCTTTGACATGAAAAAGATAGCTTGGCGGCTGTGACAGTTTATTCAAATGCCCCTACTGCTGCTTGGTTATGGAGGATGCAATCTACCCAATTTGTGTTTCTAAAGACTTCATTGTAGCCTCCATATTTTCCATGTGTATCTCAATATTGTTTAGCCTTGACTCAGTCTTCTCAAATCTCTCTGAAGTACTAGCAGCAAACGTGCTCACGAAATCTTCTAAGGAAGATTTCTGCTCATCCTTTTTATAGTCAAAACCAGAAGAAGGTTGCAAAGTATTCTCTGTGTTAGCATATGACAGGTTTGGATGATAACGGTTAGGCATAAGATTTCCTCTATAGCTGTTGAAGTTCCGATTGTTAACATATTGGACTTGTTCAATGTTCGGGTTTCCTTCCACTAACTGCATATTTGTAGCTGCTGCTGATTCAATAGATGATACTCGTGGTTTTGTCAGGGCTGCTACTTGAGTGGCCAAAGTGGAAATCTGAGCTGTAAGTGCCACAAGAGGGTCTACTTCATAAATCCCAGCCACTTTGGTTACAGTAGCGCGTTCACTTGGCCATTGATAATGGTTAATGGCCATTTCTTCTAATAAATTGCGCGCTTCCTCAGCTGATTTCCTGAATAGAGCTCCCCAGCTGCTGCATCAACCACAGTCCTATTCGGACCATTCAACCCATTATAGAACAACTGAATCTGGACCCAATCTGCATAATCATGATGTGGGCATCTTCGTAGTAAATCCTTAAAGCGCTCCCATGCTTCATACAAAGTCTCAGTTTCCAGCTGCTTAAATACACTGATTTCTGCCCTCAGTTGAGCTGATTTAGCTGGTGGAAAGAATCTCTCAAGAAATTTTGTGGCCATATCCTGCCATGTCATGATACTCCCTGTCTCTATTGATTGCAGCCAATCCCACGCTTTATCCCGTAAAGAGAATGAAAATAAGCGTAGCCTGATAGCCTCTTTACTCACGCCATTTACTTTTATGGTATCTGCGATCTCCAGGAACATCCTTAAGTGCAAGTTGGGATCCTCTACAGCTGAACCCCCAAACTGATTCCTTTGTACCATGTTGATCAATGCAGGTTTAACTCAAATGTTGTTGGCGTTGATTGGTTGATGGGCAATCCCAGAGCATATATTATCAAGGACCGGTTTGAAGTGATCTCTGATTGCCACATGGCGTGGGTTGTTCTCTATGTTTTCAGCTGCCATTGCTTCCTTTTCAATTTTCCTTTCATTCTTAGTCTCCTTGCAGTTCTTTCTATTTCAGGATCAAACAGGAGCGAATTGAGACTTGTGGCTTTTCGCATTCACTGAAGCACCAAAAGAAAAATAAAATCAATAAACAAAATAAAAATAAAAATTAAATACAAAACAAAAATAAACTAAAAATAAAAATAAAAATAAAAATCTAAATTAAAGCTAAAATTACTTGGTAGTAGTATTAATGTGAATTAACAAACAATCCCCGGCAACGGCGCCAAAAACTTGTTGTGATATTTTTATATCGTACCGCAAGTGTACGGTGTCAAGTTTTAGTATAAAAGAGTTTAGAGTGTCGAACCCACAGGGATTGCGGTTAACTCGCACTAAGTACTACAATTGATAATCCTAACTTTATTTAGACAACAAATAATAAAGATTTTTAATAAATAAATAAAATATAAAAAATTTGATAGGAGGAACTAATACGATAGAGATTCTAGATCCTGATTTCACCTAGTTGTCTCCTATGTATTTGTCATGCAATTAATCTTTGTTCAGTTATATTATTTATAAGTCAAGATCCTAAAATATTCACTCCCTCTCTCGAGTGCCGAGTGAAAATATTATCAACTATAGACTTCGATATCTCTATAAAAATCCAATAGTTAACAACTCATTACGATTTGTGATTCTATGTTAACGACTTCAAAGGACTACAGATTCTCTCGAACTCTATAAAATCCTAGGTTATATTCTCTAGATCTATTCAAAATCCCCTCTCTCGAGTGATAGATTCTAAACATTCATCATCTCAAATTGTGGCCAGCAATCAAGAAGCATTAAACTCAAAAGAATATAAATAAATTAATAAAACTTCATAACAAAATTGATAAACGAAATACAAGGTTCAAGCATCAATTACAATCATTCTCCAGAATTAAGGAGTAAATTCATGACAAAAGATAAAACAATAAATAATCAAGCCACAAATTTAATGGAAATCATTAGAGTTTTAAGAAAGAAATAAGAAGATAAAACCCGAATTGAATCTCTTCCTCTCCGGATATTACAGCCTTAATCTCCTCTTGTCGCTCTTCAATCCTCTCCTTGGATCTCTAAAAATATGTGTTTCGTGTTTTGCGCAGTGTATTAGCCTCCGTATTAGCCTCCCCTTGAGTGTTGGATGTAATGTTATATTTATAGTTGAGGCAGGGAGTCTTTGGATAGCATTAGGATTATTAAAAACCCTAAAATCACTTTCCCGAAACGTGTCAGGTCTTCTCGCAGCGCCGCAGCGCATAATCCTCGGCATTTTGTATGAGAATTGACTTATGGAAGGCGCCGCGGCGCCTGGCTCTCTTCGTTATTTCAATTTGCTTTTGACTTAGTCAACAACTCATTTAATTATCTTTCACGCCACTTTTGTTAAACAATAGTGGAAGATTTGGGGCCCACGTTGTTGGCCTTTTTGTCAAAGTTGTGGCTATTTTGTCTTGTTTCTCACGATCTCTCTCTTCAAATATTCCTTCTTTTACGCCAATTTGTCTCTAATTTGGTCAAACAACTGCATGCCTTATTCTTTCTTTGGTCCAATATTGCGGCTCTCCATGTTTAACAAATGGCGCCGTGGCGCCATACTCCCTGGATTTTGTATGGGATTGTGGCGCCGCGGCGCCAGTTCAATCTTTCATTGCTTCCTGCTTTTCGCGTTCTCGACTTCCTTATCAATGCTCCAATAGGTCCCGAAACACACGTAATTGATCCATTCTTCATGTTCTAATGCTTCCTACAATTAAAATATAAAATAAACTATAAATGACATTAAATGATATGGAAACTAATAAAATAATAATCTAGAGTACAAGAATAAGTAGGTATAAACCACACTTATCACATTACCTTTTAAATGTCTCTTGTCCTGCCTTATAGGATACTATACTACACCATAGATTTACTTATTTCTGGGAATATAATCGGGATGAACATCGAGGTCCATTATTATTGTTATTGTTTAACGAGGGTTGGGTGGGTGGTGATGGTCTTAAGGTCTTTTTCGGTTGTGGTGGTCTCTCACACGATATGCATGTTGCAGTCGCACATACTACTCATTTATAATCCTGGGATCCCCCTATTCACATATATGATATTGGCTACCGTACTAAGGTACTACTGCCGATAACTTTTTGAGTTTTCTATTTCAACCTTACTCATGATTTATTTCTAACTATTGTTCATACTGTCCTTTACTGAGAATCTCTCTAGGGTTCATGTTCTCTCAAAATCCTACCATGCTCTCATTGTTATTCTTCATTTCGAAGTTTTCCTTATTACATAAATTTCCTACTTATCTCCGTTTCTTAAACCTCTTAAGTCATTTCTTCCTTGCAAGCTCTACATCATCTTCGACGGGTTAGGGTATCACTACTAATACTTTTAGTTTGGGTGCTTCTCTCATTCTAGTTCTTCCATTCTAGTATAATGAGGGCTCTTTATAATTCGAGTACCTTATTTATAAGGATTGCTCTCTCTAATTCTGTTACTCCTTAGAGTTTTTACCTTTCTTGAGGCCATGTGCTTCTCAATGGATCGTGTTATCACTTTTAGTTTTAGATTGGCTTACTGTGAATTCAACTACTTCGTCTCTTACAGAATATTACTATCTTATGATCCTTATCTAGTTTCTGTTGAACTTCATGGTTCAACTATCTAGCTGTATCGTAATTTGTATGTCCTGTTAAATGTTCTTTATTACTTTTTCAAATCCTCACTGGGCTCTAAGTTGAGGGGTGACTATATGCATTTCATAGAGATATGAAAATACTCATTAATGTTATTTGTCTAAGTTCAGTGATGGTCTGGTTAGGTGTTTATACACTTACTGGGGTAGGGCTATTGGGAAGAACATTTATCATTCATTCTGTTGGGATCTGCATCGACTTCTCCATACCTTAGGGTTCCATAACTCTTATCAACCATTATGAGGTCTCAATTTACGTTACTGTCTTTAAGCTACATTATATATGCTACTATATGTTCTGAACTTCCTTGTTACTTTCCGCATTCTTCTATATCATTCACCTCTATTACCTATGTTTTGGCTCTGAGCTGCGCTATCGAGGCATGTGATGGTTCATTCTTATTGGCTACTTTCTAGACCTTTGCTCTTGCTATAGGCTACAAGTATGACATTCAATCTTACTGTTCGTACTAGTACTTTTGTTAACTCCTAAGTGTCTCTAATCTCATGGTTATGTTCTTTCTAACTTCAAAAACTTCCTTAGAACCTTTTCGAGTGATCTATCTCTCAGTGTTTTCTGTCTTTGTCTTTGGATATACCATCGTCGACTTCCTTACGGTTATCTCTATCTATGAAGGTAAAAGATGGGACCAGTATTCACATCTCAACGGATATCGATGTCCTTGTTCTTGTATTCTATATCCTGGTGGAGTCTATTACTCATGCAAGATAGGTATGAGATAGACTTCATCATGAAAGTTTCCTCAACCGGTATTACTGAAGGGTAAGGATCTGAGTAGGTCAGGGTCTTATCCATATCGGCTTCCTTGGTTAAGAAATCTAATTCACTTTCCTGACATCATTCACTTTATCTCATACGAGTCTCGGTTTGGGTTCTAGAATTCCTACATACTTTCTGGCACCTCATGTCCATTGGATCTACTAAAAGGAATTTCTGAGGAATGAAGGAATCTCACTTGGGTCTACCTGGAATTTCATTCTTTCTCAAGCTTACTATATTTTTCTTACTACTATAAGTTCTGACACTTTCTTTATTATCTCCTTTTATATCTCTACTACTCTTTACCTCTGGTTGCTTTAAGCATTCGAACATCATTCCTTGCTTCTCTTATAGCTTCCTCTTTTTAATCCCCCATAGGTGGATATTCTTATAAATTTACTATCTATTTTTATAACTTGTCTTGAACTTCTGATTAAGGATTTTCTGTTAGGACAAGGATTATAGTTACTTTCATTCGGAAGAATAATCAGATAGCTTTGAGAATTCTTACTAACCTGTCTATAGGGCATGAGGACGTACTCATGGATCGGATACTAGAGAGGTAGTGCCTCGCATATTGGTATCTAGGGCATATGTAGACCCCAACACTCTACCCATTGTAGTCATTGACTCTCTATACCATGCTCAGATACCACTTTGTAACATCCATCTTCCGGAGATGCTACCGGCAGGGAAAATGTTGTCATGTCCCCCTAAGCATCTGAATTACTGACTATGAATATCACTACTAATCCACCTCATATACAAACTCATGCATGGGGAGCATTGCCCAACTCAACAAAATATAATGCATTTTATTACCCATAACTGTGTACTCAAATACACTTCTCTTTACAACTCTGAAATCGACAATTATAACACATTACATTAACTTATTACACACATAATCTCTACTATACCAATGACTAATACAAGACTTTACTTTGACTTTGACTGGACTGTACTTCTGACTTGATCTGCTGAACCCAAATACCCTAATGACTGCCATTAGTTTCCATACTCTCGAGCTCGTCCTCGGGTATACCTGCAAAACAGAAATTCTGGGAGTTGGGGGGTTAGATTGTTTAAATGACCTAGTGAGTGGACATTTAGAAACGAAAACTAAAATACTTTTATGAAAATTTACTGTTCTCAACCTGGAACTATCCCGAGAAAATTATCTTTTCTGAAAATCCTTTCTTGTCTGAAAATAATTTTTTTCTGTTAAAATTTTCTGGAAATTTCTTATGTCTGTGAACGATGAGGTTTTCTGTAAAACTGAATTCTTTCTAAAAATATTTCATAAAACTATTCTTTCCAAAACTTTTTTATAAAACTATCTTTTCGAATATCATATCTCTGTGAATTTTGTAGAAAACCTGACATATGGGGCGTTACGTATCGCCATCCCCCTATACGCCTAGAAAATCTATAGAAAACCTGACACATAGCGGCGTTACATATCGCCGTCCCCCTATACGCCTTTCTAGTGGTGTTGGGGCGTTACATATCATCATCCCCCAAGCCACTGAACTAGAGCCAGGACTGCTGATCCATGCTATTATCCTGACCATGAATCTAGGGTCTAGGGTCGTTATGTCTCACCGTACCCCTAGCCCAAAAATCTATGATCTAGGGATGTTACGTATCGCCATCCCCTAGTCTTGCTCTACATGTGCACATCTTATATCCGTATATTCCAATAACTGTCAATTCCATAAGTCACATATGAGGTGGATTTTTCTCCCATGCCTCTAAAAATCATAAAAACATACTTTTAAAATCCAAGTTTTATGAAACATACCCATTCATAAGATAACTGAAATAATTTTGGCTGATGCCTTGATATGCGTAAAAGTAAGTCTCAAATCAAAAAGGAAAGTAAATATGAACTTGAAAGGAAAAGGTTAACTCACAGATTAATGACTATTGCCAATGATCCAGGATGTGACTGAAGAGGTTCCTGCAGAAAAGCTAGTCTGTCTTGTATTCGAGTATGGTTAGCATATATAAACTAGAAGCTAATCATGGTCATGGATGTAGTGGATGCCCATTCATGTTGGATACGTGTCGGAATAGCTAAAGTGTTAACTAACTTAAACATCCTAAGAAAAAACTGATATTGAATGAAATTGGTCTTGTTGCGCATCGCGAATCCAGGTTTTGCGCGTCATGATGCTCATACGAGCAGATTGAAACAGAGAGAATTTCTTGTTACGCATTGCGACGCTAAGTGTTCTGCATCGCAACTCCCATATGATCAGACCTGAGGTAGGGAGCATTTTGTTGGACAATTATGACCCATAGCCTTACTATTTGTACAGATCATGGTGTTGTTGTACAAATTAACTTTGTGACAAATGAGATTTCTCTCTTATCATTTGTGATTAGATCACCAAGATGTATAAATGATAGGAGGTCCTTATGATTTGTTCCTGGATTGAGATGATATGAGATAGTATCAGTCCACGAATGATAAATCATTAAATATCTCTAGTCAGAGTATTATCGAGATTGGACATCGATAATGCATAAAAGACTAGTATTACACTTGTGCGCGTTATGAGGGCATAACGGCATAGTTCTCATATATTTGGGTATAGGATACTCATGCAAGTGTATTAGGAGGTTGTGTTTTACCGATAGTACGGGAAACAGCTTCGCTCTGGATAGACCCCTTCGAAATTCCATTGGTAGTATAACTATGTGTCTATGGAAGTCCGAATTCAGGGTAGGTGTATTTGGTCTTAACCTGAGACTTGCACCGCTAATACTTGCGACAATCAATATGTTTTGGTTTTGGTCGTCCAGGGCTTTAACCGGTTCTGTGTACGCCTCTTCTGGGTATATTGAGAATCATAGTGTATTGGGTGTAATGTCAAGATGGAAGTATCACTTCAGTTATAGTGGAGATGATGATCACGTAGGATACGGAATTTGTTCTCTTATATGCTGCAGCTATCGGGATATTATAACTAGGTCATATATATCCGATTATAGAGACTAGTTACCAGACATCCGATATGTGCTTCATACGGGGCAGACACAATTCCAGCCCCAGGCCTAGCACGTGACCATCCAATACTGGATCGATATACGCAATACTATGTATACTACGCCTGATATAGATCGATTATTCCTGTAAGCATGTTTCTGGAGAATTGGGTAGGCATGACGCTTTGCTAGAAGTCAACCTTGTCTTGTAAATCGGTAAAAATGTAGTACAAGGTACTTACGTGTTCGGATAGTCCGACGACCGTATTTACTGCCAACATATCTGGGGATCTCATGGGTCGCTTCCTGAAGATTCACCGATGATGTATGACTCGCACTTTATTAATCTGGGATTAATTTGATGAGAGAGAAAATTAATCTGGGATTAATTATGGAGATATTTTATCTGGGATAAAATATTATTTAAATAGAGAGAACGGTTAATTTGGAATTAATCGATAAATTAATATATTCGATATATTAAACGAAATTGGATTTCGACGCGGAATTAAAATCGAATTTTAATTCGGGCGAACGAATTAATTTAGAATTAATTCGTTAGCGACGTGAATAGTAATTATGCTAGACATGATTATTTAATTAAATTAGATTTAATTACGACGCAACGGAAAATTTGTTAATTCGGAATTAACAAACTCGAGCCCGGGAGTGTTTGCGAGGGCATTCGCATTTTGAATGCGAGTGCGGCACGCAAATCACATCAGGCGTCAAATCGCTAGTCACATCTAGCGTCACATCATTCGTCAATCAAGTGATAGATGTCTTTCACTTTGAGTGATTGACACCAGTCACTATTCATTGATTGATGGGAAATGATGGTGGTAGTTGGCAAGCTTTTTTGGCTTGACTTTTTGAAATTGAAAAATTGGTATATGTTTAATTATTTTTGGAAAATCAATTAAGATATACAAAAAGAAATTTCTTCTCTCTTTTTCATTAGAGCTCACGGTTTTGAAGCTTTTCCCTCCTCTCCCTCTCACGGTTTGGAGACCAAAATTCTTCTCTCTTCTTTTGTTTGGCAAGGCCGAATATAGCAAGGAAGAAGATGGTGATTTGTGGAAAATCATCAAGGTGCTAGCACACATAGAGGCATACAAGGTGATAGGGAAACCATCTCATGAGCATAGAATCACCATTGATAAAGCTTGGAGCTTGAAGATGAAGATGGAGTCCAAATACCCACCATGGCCGATAACTTCTTCTACAAAGAGGAAAGGATTTTCCTTCGATGCATCCAATCCGATCGTTGCCAGTATAATTCTGCCATTCTCCTTTGTGTATTCATACTTGTTTCAATGCTTTAAAATGATCTTTGGGACTTAATAGAAACCCAACAATGGTATCTTAAGTCATTTGAGCATGAAACATGATTAGGGTAAAATTTGGGTAAAAAATGATTTGAGCATGTTTTGATGAAATTGATTGTTGATATATGCTTGAATGATGATAACATGGTGTTATGCATGATCAATTTGATGAATATTAAGTTGGATCAATTTTTCCCTAATGACTTAGCTTGGCCGAAAGTCATAGATGCCCTAAAGTCTTAGATTTTTTGATTTTTGATTCATTGGATGAGTTGGAATCATGTTGGGTAATGTTAATTTGGATTTAATTGGATTGAATTTGGAATTGATTTGAAAAATCCCCAAAAGCCGAGACTTACAAGCATGAAATGGGTTTGATTTTTTGATAAAATGTGTTAGACATGTTTTATTGTTAATGAGCATGATTAATTAGGCTAATTGATGTTGTAGAAATGTTAATTGGGTAATTAATTATGTAATACACTTTGTGTAATTAAATTGTGAAATTGAAATTTTGTAATTTAATTATGTTGGCCTAATTTGGAAATTGGGCTTGAAAAGTTGTTATTGGGCTTATTGGGCTTGGTTGTACCAAGATGGGTTTAGGCTAAATTGGTTGGATCCAATTGGGCCCAAAACCGCTTCCATAAAGCCCAAATGCGACTAATGGACCTTAATAAATTTAATTGGGCCTAATGAGCCTAAATTTATTTCTAGGCTTATGGGGTAATTCCTTGATTGGGCTTTGGTTATTGGGTTTGACCCGAGTTGACCAAAAGTCCACGCCTTAAGAAATTAATTAAAAGCCCATTGGACTTTAATTAAATTAACGTTGGACGTTAATCGGGCTTTGAGACTCGTAACGATTAAATTTGGAATTTAAGTCGTAAAAGTTCATTAATAAAGTGTAGTATTTAATTTGGAATTAAATAGCGAATTAATATTAAATACAAATTGAATTGGATTTAATTATGTAGTTTAATTTAATTCGAGAATTCGTACTTTGAGTACTTATTCGCAAAACGAGTTTGACTCGCGCAAAATCAAATCGTTGTTTGAACATTGGATGGTCATTAATATTCAAATTAATTAATTGGATTAGATTGATTGATTGATAACATGCTTGTGTGAATACATGATTGCGATGCATGAATAATGTATATCGGATGGATATTATATGGGTGGGGCAATTTTAGAAATTGTTGTAATAAATTTGGAATTTATTAATTGGACCTGCGTGTCCAGCCTTATTACCTCCTTACTCTTTGTATTCTCTTCTCACCTATTCCCCTCAATGTAAATGAGGTTTCTTTAGGAGTGTAGTGTAACGGGTAGAAGCAAATACTTGTGCTAGCGGGAGAGATGAAAGGGAGAGATTTGATCTAGGATCAATGTTTAAGTATCCATCCGCATATCATTATTATATTTATTTATACGCGCCTTTTTATGTATTTAGAATGCATGTTTAAGGGTGTATGATGATGAGACCTTAACAAAGATAATAAATTGGTTGCCAATTTGCACTCGAAAAACCCTCGCAAAATATTAAGTGTTTTTCCTTCCATTGAGTGATTCTTACTCAAGATCCGAGACTGGCATTGGCTTGCTGGCCAAAGTCAAGGCCTTTGTCCGTCGAGGATGTGTTTGAATCACGAGAGCTTTGTTCCATATCGGTGTCTTGTACAAGTTGTGATTTGTTGGCCAAAGTCAAGATCATTTCTTGTCCATCGACATTGATTACGAAGCTTTCCATGGTCAATGGGTCACGCTTGACTGGGATCACTAAGTTTGTTGTGCCAAAGCCAAGGCTTAGTTGATTCAGAGGAAAACGATTAGGCAATCTATTGGATATATTGGCATATATATTATATATATGTTTCGGACTTGGATGTCCCCCTACTGGATCTAGGAATTGGATGGGATCCAATTGATCTTAGAGATCTACCTAGTTAATTATCATACAATTTGTTGGCCAAAGTCAAGATTGTGTGATAATTAACAGGATCCTAGCCCACTAGGAAACACGGTTTCCCGAGTACTCGACAAAGGGTTAGAGGCTCGCCGAAAAATAGTGGGAGGCAAGAATTGAATTTGCAATATTCGTTTAATTACTTGCCATACGCGCTCAAACAAATATCATTCGTCAAATAAATTAAATGTTAGTCGGACTAATATTTAAATCGTTATTTTAATAAACAGTTGGACTGTATTCAAACTAATTAATTATAGTTGATTAAATAGTTGGACTATAATAATCATTATAATAAATAGTACCTAAATCGTTGATTAAATAGTTGGACTATTAAAATCAAGATAAAATTGAAAGATTGACATTTAAAACATAATCCTAGGGAAAATGTATTTAAATGGTTTAATTTTCAAATTGGGAATAATTTCATGATAGTCCTGGAAAATAATAAGTTACTTTATTTGATAAAATAACATATTATGCCTAAGCCCGAGTTAAGCAAATAGTAGAGCATGATCTTTGGAAGATTCATGTAATGATAACTTAAGTGCTTAATCCATTAAGCTTGTCGCAGTAGACTCCTTAATTTCTTAATCAGAACTAAGGTTAGATCCTTAAAGTATGATAATGAAATTGAAGGATCTTCATAAATCTATATTAGATTTTAGAAGTACTGAATTGAAATAAATAACTCTTGGAGAGTTAATGACTATTCTCAAGGTGGCAAAGTCAAAGTTTGCAATAAGGCAAGTAGCGCAAGGCGCACCTTACTTCAATATTCTAGAAGGCCAAGGCTTGGCCAAAGGCTTCTGGAGTGTTGAAAAGGGCAAAGGCAAAATCATTATATTCTTCTAGGAAGATAAATGACATATCCCAAAATGTCTGCCTAAATTGTGGCAAACGGGATCGCGGAAGCGTGACTGCCGTTTGGAAAAGCATACATGAAGGAATTGAAGACGGGGCAAGGCTCTGACTTCAAATATGTTTGTCATAAATATATTCGCTACTAGTATTAAAATTGGATTTTAGATACTAAATGTGATATACTTAAATATGTACTGATGTTCAGAATCTGTTATAAGTAGGATACTGACTTCATATGAGATTAATCTGCGAATTGGAAACGGGACGACTGTCGCTGTTTCAACCGTAGATACCTAATTTAGGAACTACCCTTAGGGTGTATACTTAAATTAGGAAACTGTTATAATGTAACTAGTTTGACTAGAAACATTATCTCTATATCAGTGTCTATTTCGTTGCGGATTGACCTTTATATTCTAGAACACTAAAATGTTTTATTTTATAAAGATGATATTGAGATAAACACATTGGATGTGAATAACAGAATTTATATTTTGAATATAAATAAATCTCAAACATATAACATAACAAACAAATAGCTTAAACTGATTTGATCAGAAGAACATATTGTGGCATTGTTGTCTGGGACGCAATTTAAACAAGACTCGTATATCCACACTTTTGAAGAGTGGGTACTTGGACTGATTTGATAACATTCAAATAAAGTCTACGAATCTAGTTTATAGGGCAAAGTGCCTAAAACACATTTACTTGGTAAGAGTGTAAATGCCACCGATCTATAAGCCCTAGTTCATAGTGAAGCAAGTGGGCCCATGTCTAGCTAGGCTAGAGGTGGATATGAATATTTCGTGACCTTTACGGATGTGGCATCGCGTTATGGTTATGTGTTTCTTGTGAAACACAAATCGGAAACTTTTAAAGTTTCGACACGAAATAGACAAACAGATCGGCTAAAGTATTAAATCATCGCGGTTAGACCATGATGAAAATACTTAAGCAATAAGTTTCTAATATACTTGAAAGATTATAGTATTCTTTCAATGAGGACTCCTCTCGGGACACGTCAATTTGACGGTGTGTCCAAACAGTGAGTAACCGAATTTTATTGGACATGATAAGGTTAATCATGAGTCCCTCTGAGCTACCATTTCCTTCAACGGATACGATTTATACAGTGCAAAACTTATTTTGAATAAGGTTCCATAAAAATCTGTTCGACAGACTTTATATTAGATATGAACAGGAAAGAAACCAGGTTTCTCATTCCTGAAAATTTGGGTATGCTCGACATCTGTTTGGATGATACCAAACTAAAACCCAAATTGGATAAGTGCCAATTGTAGGTTATCCTAGGGATACCAAAGTATAGTACTTATACAACTCACAAGAGAACAATTTAATTGTTGCTCGCCATGCGGTTTTCCTAAGAGGAATACCGATATGCAGTGGTAAGTGGGAGGATAGTAAAACTCGATGAAAATCGGAGTAATACTATTCTAGGCACCGATTCCTAATGGAACATAAATAGTTCATCAAGGATGAAACTATACCAATAATCTTCGAATACACAAGAACCGCGTAAGTCAAGAGAGAGTCAGAAAATAACCTGGGGTATGGGTTTCTGATCTCACCTCATAAAGATGTCAATCTTATTGAGGAATACCAACTGACTACGTATGAGGAAGTGATACAAGGTATCGACTCACTATTATGGCAAAGTGCCATGACATCCGAAATGGATCCCATGTATACCAAACATATGTTTGGATACTAGTTGATGTACCGCAAGACATTGTGCCTATTGGTACTATATAAGTCTTCAAGGAAGACATACATGGATGGCAACATACCAACGTATAAAGCTAGGCTTATTGCGGAAAGGTATCGTTATCAACATTGTGTTGATTACGATTCAACCTTTTATCTGTTGCCACTGTAAATCCATTTGGATAATGCTTGCTGATGCTGCATGTTTCATTTATGAAATATGTCAGCAGAACGGGAAAATCGCTTTCCTGAAAAGGAAACCTTTTGCAGGATGTTTACAACATCCTGTCGGTTTTGTCGTACACAAACTAGCAAACAAGGTTTGCAGGTTATTCGATCCATGTTTGGATTGAAGCAAGCATTGAGATCTTGGAATTATCGTTTTGATGTAATCATAATGATTTATGATTTAATTCAAAACGATATGATTCTTGTGTATATAAGGAGGTTAGTGGGAGGGCACTGACAGTGGTTGTCCTATAAATAATGATAATATGTCATCTCTTGGAAATGATATTCTCATAAAACAATCGGTGAAAGCTTGGCTTTCGAGAATACTCTCCGAGAAATCGTATATTGAAAAATGTACGCGACCTGGTGTCTCATACGCTTTGAGCATATGGAGACACAATCAGGCCAATCCATGTGATAGTCACTGGATTGATATTAAGAACATCCGTTAGTACCTTAGAGAACTAAGGATGCCGTCTTATAAATTGGAGAAGGAGAACTTGAAGTGACTGGGATCACTGCTGCAAGTTTCCAAACCGATAAAATGACTACAAGTCGCAAAAACGGTACTATACAGTTTGAATAACGGAACAGTAAGCTGGAAATCTTCCAAGCAAAATACTGTTACCGAATAAAAAATAAATGCGGGTTATTGCTGCAGCTGAGGCAGCAATAGAAGCCTTATGGGTCGATACAAAATCTAATTAGATTAGATATAGTTCTGTTAGCAGCTGAGCTAGGCTTCAGCGCATGCTAAATAATTAATGGTCTCATCAACGATCCAGATACATACTTCGACTATTCATCTGATTCGTTCGGATCATACATCATGGCGATGTGATGATCGAATAAATCGCATCAGATGATAATCATGTAAATCCGCTGACGAAAGCCTTTTCTCAGCAGTTTGAGCGAACCGTATATAGTTCGGGTGTAGGACACTCGAGTGACTGGCTATAGGCCAAGTGGGAGATTGTTGGACAATTATGACCCATAGCGTCACTATTTGTACAGATCATGGTGTTGTTGTACAAATTAACTATGTGACAAAGGAGATTGCTCTCTTATCATTTGTGATTAGATCACCAAGATGTATAAATGATATGAGGTCCTTAGGATTTTTTCCTGGATTGAGATGATATGAGACAATAACAGTCCACGAAGGATAAATCATTAAATATCCCTAGTCAGAGTATATCGAGATTGGACATCGATAATGCATAAAAGACTAGTATTACACTTGTGCGCGTTATGAGGGCATAATGCATAGTTCTCATATATTGGGTATAGGATACTCATGCAAGTGTAATAGGAGGTTGTGTTTTACCGATAGTACGGGAAACAGCTTCGCTCTGGATAGACCCCTTCGGAATTCCATTGGTAGTATAACTATGTGTCTATGGAAGTCCGAATTCAGGGTAGGTGTATTCGGTCTTAACCTGCGACTTGCACCGCTAATACTTGCGACAATCAATATGCTTTGGTTTTGGTCGTCCAGGGCTTTAACCGGTTCTGTGTACGCCTCTTCAAGGTATATGAGAATCGTAGTGTATTGGATGTGATGTCAAGATGAAGTATCACTTCAGTTATAGTAGAGATGATGATCACGTAGGATACAGAATTTGTTCTCTTATATGCTGCAGCTATCGGGATATTATGACTAGGTCATATATATCCGATTATAGAGACTAGTTACCAGACATCCGATATGTGCTTCGTACAGGGCAGACACAATTCCAGCCCCAGACCTAGCACGTGACCATCCGATCTGGATCGATATAGGCAATACTATGTATACTACGCCTGATATAGATCGTTTATTCCTGTAAGCATGTTTCTGGAAAATTGGGTAGGCATGGCGCTTTGCTAGAAGCCAACCTTGTCTTGTAAATCGGTAAAAACGTAGTACAAGGTACTTACGTGTTCGGATAGTCCAACGACCGTATTTACTGCCAACATATCCGGGGATCTCATGGTCGCTTCCCGAAGATTCACCGATGATGTATGACTCGCACTTTATTAATCTGGATTAATTTGATGAGAGAGAAAATTAATCTGGGATTAATTACGGAGATATTTTATCTGGGATAAAAATATATTTAAAGAGAGAGAACGGTTAATTTGGAATTAATCGATAAATTAATATATCGATATATTAAACGAAATTGGATTTCGACGCGGAATTAAAATCGGATTTTAATTCGGGCTAACGAATTAATTTAGAATTAATTCGTTAGCGATGTGAATAGTAATTATGCTAGGCATGATTATTTAATTAAATTAGATTTAATTACGACGCAACGGAAAATTTGTTAATTCAAAATTAACGAACCCGAGCCCGGGAGTGTTTGCGAGCGCATTCGCATTTCGAATTCGAGTGCGGCACGCAAATCACGTCAAGCGTCAAATCGCTAGTCACATCTAGCGTCACATCATTCGTCAATCAAGTGATAGATGTCTTTCACTTTGAGTGATTGACACTAGTCACTATTCATTGATTGATGGGAAATAATGGTGGTAGTTGGCAAGCTTTTTTAGCTTGAATTTTTTGAAATTGAAAAATTGGTATATGTTTAATTATTTTTGGAAAATCAATTAAAATATACAAAAAGCAATTTCTTCTCTCTTTTTCATTAGAGCTCACAGTTTTGAAGTTTTTCCCTCCTCTCCCTCTCACGGTTTGGAGACCAAAATTCTTCTATCTTCTTTTGTTTGGCAAGGCCGAATATAGCAAGGAAGAAGATGGTGATTTGTGGCAAATCATCAAGGTGCTAGCACACATAGATGCATACAATGTGATAGGGAAACCATCTCATGAGCATGGAATCACCATTGATAAAGCTTGGAGCTTGAAGATGAAGATGGAGTCCAAATACCCACCATGGCCGAGAGCTTCTTCTACAAAGAGGAAAGGATTTTTCTTCGATGCATCCAATCCGATCGTTGTGAGTATGATTGCTCCATTCTCCTTTGTGTATTCATACTTGTTTCAATGCTTTAAAATGATCCTTGGGACTTAATAGAAACCCAACCCATTTCATGTTGTACGTCGTTACACTAGGTGTTGAGCTTCGTGACTTCCACATGAACAACCCGAGGTAGAGGGTATTTTCATGATCTGTGTCGTGACGTCAAGTGTTGAGCCCCGCGACACCCACACGACCACACCTAAAATAGAGGGAATCTCCAAACTTGATGTCGTGACACTAGCCAATATGTGTTGCGGCGCTGTCCTAATTCCAAGCCAATATTCAACTCTCCACTGCCAAAATCCCAAAAACAATACCAACACCCCACACTATGACTTTCACAAAAGTACTTCTTTGAAATTTAACATTCATACATGTTATACCAATATTCCACCATCAAAGAAATTCTCTAACCTTAATTTAACTTAATATCAAGAATTTCATAATTTTGGGCATTTCTTAATAAGATCAATTTCCTATTTCATTATCCACCTTAATGCAATCACTAGTATGGTAACAACACTAACATAGCATTACTTCATCAAAACTCTACAATCCAAGTTTTGGGTCAAGAATTCTTACCTTGACTCATGCTTCTTCTTCTCCATTAGAGTCTTCAAGCTTTCCTTTCTCATTTTCCAAACGTGGTTTGTGTTGGATACTCTCCGTTCTTCTTCAAGATTTCTTGTGAAGTTGTAAATCTCTCTCTCTTATTCCTTTCTCCCCACTTACTCAGCCCTTTCAAAGAAAATGGGGTTAGGTGTTTTTTCTTTCTTTCTTAACTAACTTAGCTTTTTCTAGAGAAGTCTATGGATGATTAGCGGAAAATATATCACTATTTACCATCCTTTTTAACCTAATATTTTGTATGGTTTCTCAGGTTTTATGAATATTTTGATGTGTTTTATGTTATTTTGCAGATAAATAAAGTTTTGGGACTCAATGGAATCAAATCAGGGCCAAAACAGTGAAAAATGGAAAAACAAAAATAAGGGCAAAATTATCATTTCAACGTCGCGACGCGCACATCTTCTACATCACAACGCGCTGTGATTAGTGTACTGCCGACACTCATCATCGCCACATCAGCGCCTACGTCATCATGATGTCATCACAATAATTCACTATGCCGACACGCGTCATTGTTTACATCAGCGTCGCGACGCGCAGGCCTTCAGGCATCTCGATGCCGAACCAATAATTTCTACCGACAGTGACGTGACATCATCTCATCAAACCGCGTACACGCATCAAGAATCAATGGCACGTCGCGATGCGCAGGGATGAATTTTGTCTACAAATTGAAGCTGATTTCATTTTCCAAATTTATACTTTCCGTAAGGTTTCTAATAAGGAACTGAGGATTGTATCTTGTTTGTATATATTTATATATATATATATATATTTTTAATTTTTAGTAGTAGTAAATATACTTTCCTAATAGGGGATTAAGGACTGTATCTTATTTGTTTATTTTTATTTAGTATTTTTATTATGTATTTTTATTTTTAGTCATAGTAATTTTTATTTCTTTTATGTTTTGTAGTTAATTTTCGGTTGGGGGAAGGGTGAAGCTTTTATTATGATAATTTAGATTAATCTCCCTTAAATTATAATATATAAATTATCTTAAAACCTGACTTAATTGGATACCGCCTTTATGGTCGGCTGGACGTAATTAAATTGATTTTAACCTGACTAAATTGGATACCGCCTTTATGGTCAGTTGGAATTAATCATAAATATGACTTAATCAGGATACCGCCTATATGGTCGGTTGGTAATATCATGCAAATTTATATATTATAATGAGAGAGATTTCTAAATTAGAAATTGTAAAGGTATATCCCCTAACCCCAACCCTACCAAAGTGGGGGCAATTGTAGACATTGTATTTTATGCATAGCCCAATGACGAGTCTCTTATGGGGGCATTACATGAAGGTTTGGAAAGTTACAAGGATAAATACTGGAAGAGAATGGATCTCCAAGGATTTTCGAAAAATAGCTAAGTCTAGACTAGACATCACCTATGTTCAACCATCTTTTTTCATTCCTTAATGTTCGGCCAGACATATATTAGAAATACTAAATCCAGCCAGATAAATAACAAGCTGTCAATTAGTGTTCATATTTCAATTACTGAAATCACTGGATCTGATTAATGTCCAACTGGACATATATCTCGAATGCTAAATCCTTCCAGACATAAATCAAGATGTCAACGAGTGTGCAGATTTTCAATTACTCAAATCACGGATCTGATTATTGCCAGGCCAAATATTGTTCTCAAAATAAATATCCGGTCGGACATATATTGAGTTGTAGCTTATAATGCAGAATGGCAATTATTGTAATCAGAGAGGTGATTTGATCTCCTTTTCCCCTTTCAATCTGGTTCGTAAATTGTAAATAAACGTCCAAATTCTTCACAAATGGGAGGTTATTGAGTGGTCTAAGGTCCTAAGGGCTCCCTAATCTTTATTTTCATTGTATTTTATATTTTTATATTTTTGATCTGACACAGTATATCCAGACGAACTTGATATATGTACGATCGGACATGCACCGTCTGTCAAAAATGTCCAGCGCACTTTGAATACATCCAATCAAGCTTCTTTGAAGCTAGGTCAGGAAAACATGAGCCTATTATTCAATTATCTATATGACTATGTTATGTTATTACTATTTTCCTTGTTTTATTACTATTGCCTCTGTTTTATATTCGCTTTACTATTGCCATGTTATTTCTACTTTCTTATTATTGTTTCTATCTACTTTGTTATTATTGTTTCTACACTTTTTATCTTTCTAGTTCACGAAACATATCCGGTCAGACTTGAGTTTAGTCTAGCCGGACATTTATAATGTGAAATAAGTCCGGAAAGGCTTCTTTGAAGCCATGCCGGTTAGATCGATATGAACCCTGTCTGCATTGTTTAATTACTATTTTCATTATTTTATTACTATTGTCCTTGTTTTATAATTGTTGCATTATTTTCATGTTATTACTGTTGCTATGCATGATTCTGTATTTTTGCCTTTCTATTTTACGCAGAATATCTTTTGTTCTGTTTAATTAGTGTTTTTCTATTACTTACACAATTTTTGGATGCTTATGACAACCAAATTTGTTCTTTTATTATTTTTTCATATTAATTATTGCGCCCTTGTATGCTTTAGTTTGTTATTATTTGATGTTGCATTCCAAGCCATGTCTACACCGATTTTCAAACTTGAATATTATACTGGCATTGGTAATGAACCATTCTGAACCCAAATAGGTTTAAGGTCGGCCATTGCGAGGGGTAAAGTGTGACCTTAAATCATTCCAAGTGTTTTATACTGGGTGGCGACTCCATCATTCTCCGAATATTCCCTAGTAGGCTATCTGTATTCTCTATTGGCTGTGAGCCCAATAGTATCGTGATCGCAGACATCATAACCATAGCGGTAAACCTCACTTCGCTCCTAAAGTCGTCTTAAACGTGAAAGAAATAATAAGATCATTATGTGGTGGCAGATTGTTGGTGACGAAGATAATTGGTTGTGGTGATGGTGATGTTCTGGATGGATTTTATTGTTGGTAGTGAAGATAGATTTGGTGATTTGAGAGAGGGAGAGAGATCATGTGAGACCGAGAATAAAAAAATAGAAGAAAAAATCATTTTCTAATAAGGATAATTTTGAGAATAAATGATATTTAATTAAAAAAAAAAAAAAAAAACAAAAAGAGGGCTCGTCGGATAAATTAAGGGATCAAATATCATTATTGAATTTTTCATGTTTAAAATGTGGATTAAGCCTCATTTACACTAGCGTCTATGTCCATTATTCTGACACAGACCTGACACGAATAAATGAGCGTGGGTGGATCATCTTAACCCAGTTAATAAATGTGTTGAGTTTAAATTTCAAAATTTTGACACGCAAATCGATTTATAACACGATTATATGTAATATTTTTTTTTTCCAAAATTATTTTGTAAGTTCTTATAGTCAACAATTAAATACTTGACATGATTTTTCCTATTCTGTGAATTATGAGCATTTTTTATAGTGTCTGATTTTGTTGAAATTTAATTAGTCTTTAACTTTAATGTTGAATAATTTTTAAGGATCTTTTACAACTATGAATTTTCATGGTTTTAATTTTAATATATACTTTTTTTAAGCCTTCACAATGTCGTTTTGATTTTATTAAATACTAAATTATGCATTATTTTTATCATTTTAATAGGAATATATATTGTATATATGCAAATGTGATAATCGTGTGAACGGTGATATTCATGTTATTTGATTTAAATTAATATTAAATGGATTAGTGGTCAACTATTTATCTTTCGTCTGTTGAAAATATGCATAGTTTATGCATAAGTATTACCATTGAAGCACATTTCTAAGTGTGATCCACTTATGGGAATTAGAGATCATCAGAAATTTAGGTTCTCCTTTGTGAATATTTCGAAATAATATATTGATACACTCAAAATGATGATCAGGTGAATGAGAATTTGTCTCACAAAATACACCATTGAGAAGGAAAAATAAATGAAATTAAACTTTTTCCCACATCTAAAAGGTAACTAAGCTTGACATGGTTTATATATAGTTACTAAATTGTAAAATAGCAAGAAGCTATGGACAGAGGTGTTGGAGATTCTAAGCGTCCCAATATCAATCTACAAGCATGAAACATAAGTGAATACATTCGAGGGAGTCGCGGAATACTCACATCGATCGGTTGAGCGACGCGCGAGGCAACAAAACTTCACTGCCCACTGTCATGGTCACGGAAAACTGCAGTCCAAGCTCACTGGTTTGGCGTCAATGGTGGTCCTTCGTCAAGCTCCAAGCTTCGTCGAATGGTTCCCGGCTCATCGGTGGACTTCCCTATCACCTTCGCATGATCCCGGAGTGTGCTAGCACTCTTGATTTTGCCACAAAATCGCACTTTGCTTCCCATTTTTCTTCAAGTCACTCGGCAGTGGCTGTTTCTAAAACATAAGAAAAAACCAGCCCAAAGGGCGTGAGAGATGAGAGAATTTCTTGCTCCAAACGTGAGCAAAGAGAAGAAGGAGAGAGATGAAATGTGTGTGTTGATTTTGATAATTGATAATTCAAATCATATACCAAACTTTTGCTTTTAAAAAGTCAAACAATAAAAGCTTTCAACCACCACATCAATCAATCACATCAATCACAAGTTGTCAAGTCACATTACTCAAAGTGACAAGTGATTTGACGCTTGATGCGACTAATGATTTGACGCTTGATTTGACATACGTGCCATACTCGAATTCGAAATGCGAATGCGCTCGCAAATAATCCCGGGCTCGGGTTCGCTAATTCCAAATTAACGAATTTTTCGTTGCGTCGTAATTAAATGATTACGCCTAGCGAAATCACTATTCACGTCGCTAACGAATTAATTCTAAATTAATTCGTTTGCCCGAATTAAAATCTAATTTTAATTCCGCGTCGAAATCCAATTTCGTTTAATAAATCAAATATATTAATTTATCGATTAATTCCAAATTAATTGTTATCTCTCTTTAAATGATATTTTATCTCAGATAAAATATCTCCGCAATTAATCCCAGATTAATTTTCTCTCTCATCTTATTAATCCTAGATTAATTAAAGTGCGAGTCATACGTCATCGGTGAATCTTTGGGAAGCGACCCATGAGATCCCCGGATATGTTGGCAATAAATTCGGTCGTCGGACTATCCGAACACGTAAGTACCTCGTACTATGTTTATACCGAATTACAAGACAAGGTTGGCCTCTAGCAAAGCGTCATGCCTACCCAATTCTCCGGAAATATCCTTACAGGAATAAAGGATCTATATCAGGCGTAGCATACGTAGTATTGCGTATTTCTGTCCAGTATCGGATGATCACATGCAAGGCCTGAGGCTGGTACAGTGTCTGCCCCGTACGAAGCATATATCGGATAACGAGCAACTAGTCTCTTTAATATCGGATAATCATGACCAAGTCATATTATCTTGACGGTTGTAACCTTTTTAGAGAACCAGTTTTGTATCACTGCGCGATCATCAACTCCATATGACTGGAGTGACACTTTCGTCTTGACATCACACCCAACACACTACGATTCTCAATATACCCAGTATTGGCGTACACAGAACCTGTTAAAGCGCTGGACGACCGCAACCAAAGTATATTGATTGTCGCAAGTGTTAGCGGTGCAAGTCTCAGGTTAAGACCAAATACATCACTGATTTCGGACTTCCATAGACACATAGTCATACTACCAATGGAATTCCGAGGGGGTCTATCCAGAGCGAAGCTGTTTCCCGTACCATCGGTAAAACACAACCTCCTATTACACTTGCATGAGTATTGTAGACAACAGAAACTGGACGACGCATGCTGTTCTAGGCTCGCGGCACTAGTTGGGAGTACGGAGTAGCCACGGGGACTAAACCGGAGAATGATGGAGTCGCCACCCGGTGTGAACCGGGAAAATAAGATTTAAGGCCGCACTCACCCCTCGCAAGGGAAAACCTCAAACCGTTGGGTTCGGAATGGTCCCTTACTTATGTCACTTGTAATGAAAGGATTTATGTAATAACTTAATCATGCTTGAGTAACACTCATTTCCAAGGGTATCATGCTTCTAGATTCACATGCATAGCGATAAAACTTACAGTTGAATTTCCATATACAAATCTCATGTCTAAGTTTACATTTAGCATATTTTCACATTTGTATGCAACCTATCCATATATAATCTATGTCCAAATTCAAGCATGAAGACAAATTAACATTCCAAAGGCATACAACTTCACAAAAGCACAAACAAAGAACATTCTTACAAACATGCATACTAAGAAAAGGTATTCAAGTGCATAACAGAAATAGATAACTAAAGAAGTAATACAAATGCATAAGGTTCAAGGATATAACTATATGTTAAGATAGACATGTCATAATGTGGTGCAGGAAGACCGTAATCGTTCGCGTTGCGTTGTAAACGCGTTCGAACGGTGAAGACAGAAGGTTCTCGTTCGCGTTGCGTTCGTAAACGCGTTCGAACGGTGAAGACAGAAGGTTCTCGTTCGTATGGCGTCCGAAAACGCATTCGAAAGAATGAGACCTGATGCTACAGATGTGTGCGTGTTCGAGTAGCGTTTGATAACGCGTTCGAACGGTAGAGAGACAGAAGGTTCTCGTTCGTGATGCGTTCGATGACGCGTTCGAACGGGAACTGGCAGATTACATACATTCATACAGTTTTAGGATGCGTCATTCAAAAAGATAATCACAACGACATATCTAATCACACGGACCCTTGAATCATGCATAAAGATTAACATACTAAACAATAAATCATGCTCAATCACTACCAACTAGTCATGCACAAAGCTATAACATGTTAAACATCCTAATCATGCATAAAAAAAACAAATAACACATTGCTCTAAATCATACTCAAACACAAGTTTAGATGAAACGAAATACGTGTGTCTTTCAAGTGGTACGTGGCATTGTATCCCGAGTACAAACCGCATGACCGTCCATTCGGATTCGGCTACGGAATTTATGTCCGAGTTTCCATCCGATATACCACAAGAAATAACACATATTCCGTCCATCCGGAATCACATCACGTAATTAACATGCTAAACTAATTCATACATACTTAAAATCATGCTTTCTAAATTATTAATTCATGCGAAGAGGATAAGTATCATATGCCCTCAGGTCTAACCTTTTTTGCGTCGTCTTTTGGAAGCACGTTCCACGGCCGTTGGAAGGGTTGATGTTTCGCAACTTTTCTGGTTCGCTGGTTCCCCTTTTCCTTGGTTATCCTGCTGATTTGCTCACTGTTTTCCCTCTGATTTGCTGTTGTGTTGCTGCTGTCTTTTTTGGCCTGAGAGGAGAGGACTTTGTGTGCTTTTCAAATGCTAAGTGTTGCTGCCTATGTGCTCCCTATCTCCTAGGTATCTCCTCTTCTGTGTTAGGTCTTTTTGGTTGGTTTTAGGCTTCTTTTATAGGCAAAGGTGGAGAGTCTTTGGTGGCTCACAACATGCTTGATTTAAGGAGATTCCTCTTAGTGGAGAATTTGGTGGAGAGTGTTTAATGGGAAGTGAGTTGGCTTGTGCTTGCTTTGTCATTTTTGGGTGGCCTTGGGCGTGAATGTGGCTTGCAAAGGGTGATGGGTGTGAATGTGGCTTAGGTGGACTTTGTTGCTTTGTGCTTGTTCCTTGTTATTCAAGTGGGAGGGGTTGGTATATGATATGAGTTTCATTGTTTGTTTGCAATGAGTGAGGGAGATAATGGAGGATGGTATGAGTGTGTAAGGAATTTGGCTTTTTGGTTTGTAGGGCACGTGAATGATGGAAGGAAAAGATGATGTGGGGCATGGTGTGTATTTGTTTTGTCATTTGGGGGAGGCTTTGGGCGTGGGTTTGTGTTGGGCATGGGTTTGGTCTTTTGGCGGGCTTGGGTATTTGGGTTTGTGTTGGGCATGGGTTTGGTTCTTTTTGGTGGGCTTGGGTATTTGGGCTTGGCTTATGGATTCTTGGGCCGAGCATAAGCAGAGATCCAACGAGCAAATCGAAGCTAGATAACCAAGTTAAATCCGACAATAATTCCGATTTCCAACTTTACCCTTCCAACGTCCGTTTCCCGCGACTTCCACGACATGAAAAGTAGTGCCTCCTTACGAGGCTCGTCATTGGGCACGATATGCAAAAATGCAGTGTCTACAGTCGCCCCCACTTTGATGGGACTTGTGTAGTGTGTGACAATGACAATCCTATCAAAGTTACGTGCAATGCATTTTTACTTACCTGGCTCGCAGCTGCCACCTGACTTACCTGCTGCTTCGAACTGAGTTAATGCTGCAGTGGACCTCGATCCTGGGACGCATCCCAATACCTGCAAACGACAACGGGGCACCTCGACCCTCGAACTGATGATGTAGTGGGCACCTCGACCCTGGGCACCTCGACCGGAACTACAACAGGCAACGGGGGCACCTCGACCATGGGCACGTCGACCCACAAACCGCTGACAAATAGGGACCTCGCCCTGAAATGATGATGTAGTGGGCACCTCGACCCTGGGCACCTCGACCCGGAACTACAACAGACAACGGGGGCACCTCGACCCTGGGCACCTCGACCCAACACCGCTGACAAATAGGGACCTCGCCCTGGAATGATGATGTAGTGGGCACCTCGACCCTGGGCACCTCGACCCGGAACTACAACAGACAACGGGGGCACCTCGACCTTGGGCACCTCGACCCAACACCGCTGACAAATAGGGACCTCGCCCTGATGCTAATACTGATGTGGAGCCTCGCTCCAAGACTGAAACTGATGTGGGCCTCGCCCCAACTGATATGGGACTTGCCCTAAACTGATATAGATATGGGCCTCGCCCCAGATGCTGATAATGACATGGGCCTCGCCCCAAACTGATACTGATATGGAGCATCGCTCCCAAGCTAATATGGGCCTCGCCTTTGGGACTCATCCCCAAAACTGGTAAGATGTGGAGCCTCGCTCCAAAGCTGATATGGGCCTCTCCCCCAAGCTGACGTGACATGGAGCCTCGCTCCTAAGCTGAAGTGAATGATTTATTTCAAACTATACTGCCCTCCTCGAGGCAATCCTGATAGCTAAACATATTTTTATCCTCAACGAATGCTTCGTGTTGAAACCAGAGAACCTTCAAAGTACTTGACATACTCAAATCCACTCTTCTGAACGGGTGATCTGAACTAGACTCCTAGTGTGTGTGTGCTAAGGTTCTTTCGCAGCTTGTTCCTTAAGTAAGCCAACTTGGTGATTTCGTTTCAGAGAGTCAAACCAGTGGGTCTAACCAACCTGGATGTCTTAATCACATTCTGTGATTACTTCAGCATACTCAACATGATATGGTTTTCATCTTTTCTTTTGTCTCCTTCTTTTCATTTTCTCTTTTTTTCTTTTTCTTTTCTCTTTTCTTTTTTTCTTTTCTCTTTTTTTTTTTTGACACACCTATCCTTTAAGGTAGCATTTCTCCTCATGGTGGTCCTAATACTCGCCCATGGGTAGCTTCACGCTTATCGGTTATAGGCGGTCTATTTTTTCTTTTTATTTCAGAGACTTTTTTTTTTATTTCCAACCATATCATATATCATAGCATCGGTAAACCAGGGTGGACACCTAGGCAAACGGTCATTCACCGATTCGTCATCTCTTCAACTAGTCACCTCGGTAACTACTCAGGCTTCCACTGTTTGAGATCCTGTCGAGTGCTCATGAGTCCAGCCGAGATCAGTCCTTTCAAAATACCGGAAGAGAGCACGTCTCGCACTTATCGTTCTATGGTTTCTTCCTACAGCAAACAATGTCATCATCGGACATATGTCTATCTATCAAAGACTTTTCTCCGTGGGATTCTTCACTCCAAATGCTGAAAACATGGGCTTCGCCCCCTGGAATCCATTCCTGAAACTGATACTGGCGTGGGCCTCAACCCTGGGATTCTTTCCTGAGATTAATACTGATGTGAGCTTCAACCCTATTCCTGGAACTGAGATTGATTCTGATTCATTTCTGAGACTGATAACACTGTTGTTGTTTCTGGTTGGCTTGCATTTGCCGCTTTCTCTTCTTTTCTCTCTTTTTCTTTAAACCTGCAAATACAAAACAACAGAATAAATACGGGGGCATGTAAGTATGCAAGTGTAGAGATACTCCCTTTTCGTGATGGGTTGGATCCTGTGTTCCTCGCCGCTATATGTCCCTGGTCACCCCTTGATGGTTCCCATCTGTTTGAAATCTGTAAAAAACAAAACACAAAACAAGAATGCAAGTTACGTGTATGCATGTATGTATTTCCTATCTCGTTAGGTTAGGTCTCCTGCTTGTTCCCTCGGTGACCGCTCAGTCCTCTTTCTTTCAAGCAAAGTACAACTTCAATCTGTCCACATTGATTGGCTCAGCGAACTCATTCCCTTCCAAGTCTGACAGCCTTACTGCTCCATTCCCCATGACCTTCTGCACTACGTAAGGTCCCTCCCAGTTCGGCCTGAATTTCCCTCTTGGATCTGTCGTCGACGGCCTCGACTGCTTAAGTACCAAATCACCCTTTCTGATCTTTGTGGGACGTACCTTCTTGTTGAAGGCCCGTGCCAGTCTCTTCTGATATAACTGCGTGTGATGTAAGGCCTTATCCTTTTCTCGTCCAAAAGTGCTAACTGATCAAATCTCTGTGCGGCCCATTCTGACTCAGGTAACTCTGTTTCTGCTAATACTCTCTATATACTGTATGTCCATTTCCACTGGCAGTACTGCTTCCATCCCGTACACTAAAGAGTAAGGTGTTGCACCCGTTGCTGTTCTGACTGACGTTATGTACCCCCACAAGGCATACGGTAATTTCTCGGCCCAATCCCTGCAGTTCTCTGTCATCTTGGCTAAAATCATCTTTATAGTCTTGTTGGCTGCCTCAACTGCCCCGTTCGCCTGCGGCCTGTACGGTGATGACTTGTGGTGGCCTATCATGTACCTCTGTAACATTGCCTTCGTCTCCCCTTGAAATTGAACTCCGTTGTCTGTCACCACATGATGGGGCATACCATACCGACAGATGAGGTTCCGAGCTATAAACTTTGCCATCTGCTTTGCTGTAACATTACGGAATGATTCAGCTTCCACCCACTTCGAGAAGTAGTCTACGGCCACTACTATGAAGCGGTGCCCATTCGATGCATTTGGTCGGATTTCTCCAATCATATCAATTCCCCATGCTGAGAAAGGCCACGGCTCTGACAGCCCATGCAACTCTGTATGCGGCAAGTGATTCAAATTACCGTGTGCTTGACAGTCATGACAGTGCTTTACCATCTTCGCGCAATCCGTCTCCATGGTTGACCAGTAAAAACCTTGTCTCGCTATCTTGCGGGACAGATTCAACCCATTCATGTGCGGACCACATACCCCGGCATGTATTTCTTCCATTACATGCTGAGCTTCTTCTCTTCTCAAACACTTCAACTGAATACCGTTTGCTTGCCTCTTGTACAGTTCTCCTTTCAAAATCATATACTGGGAAGCTAACTTCTGAATGGCTATTCCGTCTTTTCTGCCCGCCCCTTCTGGGAGTTCACCGCGTTCCAGATACCTCTGAATGTCAAAATACCAAGGTTTGCCGTCGTCGATCTCAACCTCCAGAATTCTCTATTTCATAAACAGGTTTATTTGCCGTTACCAGTATCAATGGTCTCATCACCAACTTTTCTGGATTCTCCCATGTCGCTGCAAGTGTAGCCAATGCATCTGCCATCTGGTTCTCTTCTCTCGGTAAGTGTTGAAACTTACTCTGGGATAACATGTGCCAACTTTCTGAGGTGAAAGAGGTAAGGCTTCAGCCGTTCTTCTTTCAATTCCCATTCTCCTCGTATCTGTTGGACCACCAACATAGAATCTCCGTAGACTTCCACACTTCGGGCCTTCAAGGCTATCAATGCCGTCAAACCAAAAGCACATGCTTCATACTCGGCCATGTTATTAGTCACTCTGAATGTCAACCTTTTGGCCAACGGCAAAGTCTCTCCCTCGGGGGTCACTATCACGATCCCAATTCCGGCACCTTTGTAATTCACCGCTCCGTCAAAATACATCTTCCATCTCTGGACTGTTATTGCTTGGATCTCTTCATCTGGAAATTCAAACTTATATTGATCCCCATCAACAGGTTGCAATGCCAGAAACTCTGCTACTGCTCGCCCTTTAATCACTTTGGAGGTGAGATACTCAATGTCAAATTCTGTCAGCAATACCAACCATCTGCCCAATTTTCCCACTAGCGAAGGCACCGAATGAAGATATTTCAGAGGATTCTCCTTTGCCACTACCTGGATCTTGTATGACTGGAAATAATGCCGTAGTTTTCTGGAAGCCCATACCACGGCAAGACAGATCTTCTCCACTTCTTGGTACCGAGCCTCATACGGGAGCATCTTCTTACTCAGATAGTAAACTGCATGTTCTACCCCTGTATCATCTGCTGTACCATCATTGCCCCCAGTGCTTCTGATTCTATAGCCAAGTACAATATCAAAGGTCTGCCTGGTCTCGGAGGTTTCAATACAGGAGGCTTTACCAAGTACTCTCTGATCCTTCGAAGGCGGTCTGGCACTGCTCGTTCCATCTCACTGGCTGATCTTTTCTCAACAGTTTGAAAACGGGCTCACATACTGATGTCAACTTGGCAATGAACCGACTGATGTACTGAATTTTTCCCAAGAACGCTCTGACTTCCTTTTCTGTCTTTGGTGCAGGCATCTCTGTGATTGCCTTGATCTTCTCGGAGTCTACCTCTATTCCGCCCATTCCTACTGTATGACCAAGCAATTTTCCTGATGTCCACCCCAAACACACATTTCTTGGGGTTAAGCCGCAGGTTGTATCTGTCAACTCTCTGAAGGAACCTTTCCAGCGCTTCAATGTGCCCAATTCTTGTCTCTGATTTTACCATCATGTCATCCACATACACTTCGATTTCTTTGTGCATCAAATCATGGAAAAGTGTAGTGGCCATTCGTTGATACGTAGCTCCTGCATTCTTGAGTCCAAACGGCATTACCTTGTAGCAGTAAGTGCCCCCCTCAGTAACAAATGCAGTCTTGTGTTTGTCTTCCTCAGCCATGAGAACCTGATTGTAACCTGAAAATCCATCCGCAAATGAATACATAGCAGATAAAGCTGCACTATCAACCAGGACATCTATATGTGGCAGAGGAAAAATCATCTTTCGGACAAGCCTTGTTGAGATCTCTGTAGTCTACGCACATCCTGACCTTCCCGTCTTTCTTCGGTACTGGCACTATATTAGCCAACCACTCGGGATACTTCACTACTTCCAGGAACCCCACATCTATCTGTTTCTTAACTTCTTCTCTGACTTTCTCAGCCCATTCTGGTCTCATTCGTCGGAGTTTCTGCTTTACTGGCCTCATATTCGGATATGTCGGTATTGTGTGTTGGGCAATGTTTCTGTTACCCCAGGCATGTCCTCATAGGACCAAGCAAACACTCTGGCATATCTGACCAACACTTCTTCTAACTTCTCCCTTTCTTCAGGGGTAACTTCACTTGCAATCAGAATTACTTTGGGGTTCTCCAGCGTACCCAGGTTAAATGCAGTAGTTCTGGCAGAACTGATATCAAATATGCTTGATTCATGCGGAGTAAATGGAAATGACTCAGGCAAGTAAGCAAAAGAAATGTCTTTATTGGATAATGCGGAAGTACATTCAAACAAATCAGGAAGGTAAATGTCTTCATCATCTACAGACACTTCTTCCTCTGCAATCAGGTCCTCCTCAGGCTTTTCTTCCTCTCCCAGAGTCATGCTCTCTAACTTCATCAATTCTTCTTCCCAAATCTCTGCTTCCACCGATTCTTCAGTCAGTGGCTTCTCACCCAACAAATCCTGGAAGATCTCAAACCCAGGTACCACAATCCCATTGACTTCCACAGGTTCAGGCTCTCCTTGATACCCTGAAGCTTTCACAAAGCACTCCATCAGTCTCAGGCCCTTTTCTTGACCCTTGGCTTTTCTTCGTCAGATCTGTACCCCAAACCTTTCCGAGTAGTCTGTCCTCTGAAATCCGGCAATTTTGAACCTTTCCCGGCTCAAACTTCATCTTCTCCATAATCCTAGCCACCCTAGGATCCACCCATTCCTCGAAAGTAGCTGACACCTGAAACCTCGTGAAAGGTTGTATCTCCAAGGCAGCCACGACATTATCTAACTCAGCCCGGATGGTAACGACTTCTCCCTCATACGGGAATTTGATCATCTGATGCAAAGTGGAAGGCACGCCCCCAAGTTTGTGAAACCAAGGCCTTCCCAACAATAAGGCAAAAGTGGCTGGGATGTCCAGCACTGTGAACTCAACCTCATCTTCAATTGGTCCTACCTTGACCATAGCCACAAAGGTACCCTCAACTCCCCGCTTACTGTCATCATAAGCCTTAATAGTCATACTGGAGGGGTCCAAGTCTGTTGCTTTCATGCCCAATCTTGCCAGAATTTTCAACGGGCACACATTGATGGACGAACCGTCATCCACCATCACACATGAAGTTTTCTTGCCTCTCACCTCGGCCCTGATAAATAAAGGCCTGTTATGATTTCTTCCCTCCACCGGGAGTTCATCCTCAGAAAAGGATATCTGCAAAGCTTCTTTCTGAACCGACCCAACAAACATTGCGGGGTTGGCATCCTCCGGTACCACGATCTTGCTCAAAGCCTCAACCATAGCCTGTCTATGCTCCCGAGATGCACACAGTAGTTCCCAGATACTTACTTGTGCTCTAGTCTTCCTCAATTGCCTCAGCACTATATCCCCTTCAGTATTTTCTGCAGCCTCATCCACTTCTCTGCCATCTGTCAAAGCTTCCTTACCCTTTTCCGTCATATCATTGTAAAAACGACCGCTACGTGTCATTCCCCTTACTTCCTCCTCATCACTGCTAGAGAAATCAAGCCAAAAGTTTTTCTTCTGCTCAGTCTCATCTTCACTAGTACTATCCCAGATTCCCATGCAAAAGGCTTGAGGGTGAAAGGATTTCAGGACAAGGTCTGGGAGGCCAGAATTGATCATATAGGTGGTGGTGGTACGGCACGGTAATTGGGTAAGGGGTTTCTGTGTGTGTCAGGCTGTTCTGTTTCTGGGTCAGGTATTTTCTTGGAGTCTATTAGGTCTTGGATTTCATGGCGGAGTCGGGCGCAATTGTCAGTGTCATGGCCCTTCTATTGGTGAAAGTGACAGTAAAGGCTTAGGTTATAATGTGATGGTAGGGGATTGGGTAATGGTTTGGTTTCTAAGGATTTCAAGAGCCCTTGCCTCTTTAGTTTCTCTAGCACTTTTGACAGAGGTCTTCCCAAGTTGGAAAATCTTCGGTCCCGGATAGCGGCAATCTCAGCAGAAACGGGCTTCGTTCCCGATGTTCCCCCAATGGGCCTCCTGTTCAAACCATAGAATTTTCTATTCTCGGCCTCTTCTTCCTCAATATCCATGACAGTTTCCCTCAACTGTCGAAAGTCCGTAATCATGGAGGTCATCCTCCTCAACTTGCTGTAAATGGAGGGCTTGGTGCCCTTGATGATCATCTTAATCTGGTCCTTCTCCGAGGGCCTAGTTTGCATTTTCAACAGCTGACTTCTCCATCGGTCCACGTACTCTTTAAAACTTTCCTCCGATTTCTGCTTCACATTCTCCAGATCTCGGAGTGACAGATCAATTTCTAGGTCAGTGACATACTGCTTTAGGAAAGCATCAGCCAACTCTCTCCAATCTTCCCTCACTTTCTTCTCCAAACTGTGGTACCACACCACGGGAGCTCCCTCGAGCGATTCCAAACATTTTCTGCACTTGGCGCTGGGATAAGCCAACGGAACTCATAACTGATACAAACTGCCGGAGATGCACCCTTGGATCCCCATTCCCGTTAAACTTAGTCATATCAAGCATCTTGAACTGTGCTGGCAACTGTTCCTCGAAAGTCAGTGTGTCATAATCCAGCAGATCTTCATTTTACCCCTCATCTTGCGGGTAACTGACTCAACCTGATCCCGAAGTTTCTGTAACTCTGCCTGTGACCCAGATATTCTGCATGTTACATACTCTGCCATATCATCATCAAAAGTAGGGATATCATCCCCCATCCCATTCGGAGGCTCCTCATGCCTCACATTCTCAGAATTTCCCCCAGCACGGGGCACAGTTATACTAGCCATAGCAGTAGTCAAGGCTTGCAACTGTTCAGCAATCTTGGCGAGATTGTTCTCTAACTGATCCATTCGGGATACCTCGTTACCAGATTCACTCATGGTTATTACTGTCTTCTTGGTGAGTCTTTTCCCTTCCCTAACCCAACAGGTATCTATGATGGCTTTTTTAAAAACATAAGGGTTAGCATGATGCATGTATGCGTGAGGTGTATGAGGTACATATAACATACTAAATAAATTAAAACTCTCAAACAAATCGGCTCGTTATTATTTTAGAATCTTTCGGGCTAATTACCATAGGAGTGAACCCATCCCAGTTTAAATGGCCCAATGAGTTCACATCTCATGGCAAAGAGCCCGACTAAATCCAAATAGCAATGTTCCGAACACAATCACAAAGCGGCTCATTAATCGCTTAGAAACCTTGGCCCAATAGTCATGAAATACGTTCTTGTCCCAGTTTAAATGGCCCAACAAGCCCATATCCCATGACAAGTGGTCCAAATAGATCCAAACGACAATGTTCCCAAACACAAGCATAGAAGAAAGATGATGCAAACATGACATGATAATTTCTACACAATGGCCCATCGACATTTTAGAAGCTTTGGGCCTAATAGTCATAAGATACGAACTCGCCCCAGTTTAAATGGCCCAACAAGTTCGCATTTCTGATAAAAGGTCCAACTGCCTCCAAATGGAAATGGCCCATAAGCACATGCTCAAGGAAATAATTGTTACTTTAGCCAACCCGGTCTATGGGTGGTTTAGCAAGAGTATAGACAAAGGCTCTCACCGGCGAAGGATGGCTCACAACTAGGTCTCCCCACTCAAGGGTTCGAGCGACCAAGTGAGCACACCCCTTTTATACACTAAGGTACGTGCCAATGAGTTATGGTGTGTGACAGACTGTCAAATGGATTTCTCGTTGTAGATTCCCCAGAGGGAAGGTGGAGCGAGGCTCACTTAAATACCCAAGCCCCTTAGGCTCTTATCGCTTGGTGTCAGGAATAAAAAACGAGTCCTCCAAATTAGTCCATCACCATAGGCTATGAGTAGATGGCCATCTAGGTGCCTTCACAGCTTTCCTTCTAGAAAGGTAGTGAGTGAAGGAAGACACCCAACCATTACCTAGCCTCAAAAATGCCTTTGATTAAACCCTTACTTTTATCCACTATAGACACGGTCAATTAAAATAAATCCAAACATTACAAGACAATATTTTCGGGGCCGATTCTCTATCCCCAGTGGAGTCGCCAGACTGTAGACAACAGAAACTGGACGACGCATGCTGTTCTAGGCTCGCGGCACTAGTTGGGAGTACGGAGTAGCCACGGGGACTAAACCGGAGAATGATGGAGTCGCCACCCGGTGTGAACCGGGAAAATAAGATTTAAGGCCGCACTCACCCCTCGCAAGGGAAAACCTCAAACCGTTGGGTTCGGAATGGTCCCTTACTTATGTCACTTGTAATGAAAGGATTTATGTAATAACTTAATCATGCTTGAGTAACACTCATTTCCAAGGGTATCATGCTTCTAGATTCACATGCATAGCGATAAAACTTACAGTTGAATTTCCATATACAAATCCCATGTCTAAGTTTACATTTAGCATATTTTCACATTTGTATGCAACCTATCCATATATAATCTATGTCCAAATCAAGCATGAAGACAAATTAACATTCCAAAGGCATACAACTTCACAAAAGCACAAACAAAGAACATTCTTACAAACATGCATACTAAGAAAAGGTATTCAAGTGCATAACAGAAATAGATAACTAAAGAAGTAATACAAATGCATAAGGTTCAAGGATATAACTATATGTTAAGATAGACATGTCATAATGTGGTGCAGGAAGACCGTAATCGTTCGCGTTGCGTTGTAAACGCGTTCGAACGGTGAAGACAAAAGGTTCTCGTTCGCGTTGCGTTCGTAAACGCGTTCGAACGGTGAAGACAGAGGTTTCGTTCGTATGGCGTCCGAAAACGCGTTCGAACAGAATGAGACCTGATGCTACAGATGTGTGCGCGTTCGAGTAGCGTTTGATAACGCGTTCGAACGGTAGAGACAGAAGGTTCTCGTTCGTGATGCGTTCGATGACGCGTTCGAACGGGAACTGGCAGATTACATACATTCATACAGTTTAGGATGCGTCATTCAAACAAGATCATCACAACGACATATCTAATCACACGGACCCTTGAATCATGCATAAAGATTAACATACTAAACAATTAAATCATGCTCAATCACTACCAACTAGTCATGCACAAAGCTATAACATGTTAAACATCCTAATCATGCATAAAAAAAACAAATAACACATTGCTCTAAATCATACTCAAACACAAGTTTAGATGAAACGAAATACGTGTGTCTTTCAAGTGGTACGTGGCATTGTATCCCGAGTACAAACCGCATGACCGTCCATTCGGATTCGGCTACGGAATTTATGTCCGAGTTTCCATCCGATATACCACAAGAAATAACACATATTCCGTCCATCCGGAATCACATCACGTAATTAACATGCTAAACTAATTCATACATACTTAAATATCATGCTTTCTAAATTATTAATTCATGCGAAGAGGATAAGTATCATATGCCCTCAAGTCTAACCTTTTTTGCGTCGTCTTTTGGAAGCACGTTCCACGGCCGTTGGAAGGGTTGATGTTCCGCAACTTTTCTGGTTCGCTGGTTCCCCTTTTCCTTGGTTATCCTGCTGATTTGCTCACTGTTTTCCCTCTGCTTTGCTGTTGTGTTGCTGCTGTCTTTTTTGGCCTGAGAGGAGAGGACTTTGTGTGCTTTTCAAATGCTAAGTGTTGCTGCCTATGTGCTCCCTATCTCCTAGGTATCTCCTCTTCTGTGTTAGGTCTTTTTGGTTGGTTTTAGGCTTCTTTTATAGGCAAAGGTGGAGAGTCTTTGGTGGCTCACAACATGCTTGATTTAAGGAGATTCCTCTTAGTGGAGAATTTGGTGGAGAGTGTTTAATGGGAAGTGAGTTGGTTTGTGTTTGCTTTGTCATTTTTGGGTGGCCTTGGGCGTGAATGTGGCTTGCAAAGGGTGATGGGTGTGAATGTGGCTTAGTTGGACTTTGTTGCTTTGTGCTTGTTCCTTGTTATTCAAGTGGGGGGGTTGGTATATGATATGAGTTTCATTGTTTGTTTGCAATGAGTGAGGGAGATAATGGAGGATGGTATGGGTGTGTAAGGAATTTGCTTTTGGTTTGTAGGGCACGTGAATGATGGAAGGAAAAGATATGTGGGGCATGGTGTGTATTTTTTTTTTTTCATTTGGGGGAGCTTTGTGGGCGTGGGTTTGTGTTGGGCATGGGTTTGGTTCTTTTTGGTGGGCTTGGGTATTTGGGCTTGTGTTGGGCATGGGTTTGGTTCTTTTTGGTGGGCTTGGGTATTTGGGCTTGGCTTATGGATTCTTGGGCCGAGCATAAGCAGAGATCCAACGAGCAAATCGAAGCTAGATAACCAAGTTAAATCCGACAATAATTCCGATTTCCAACTTTGCCCTTCCAACGTCCGTTTCCCGCGACTTCCACGACATGAAAAGGTAGTGCCTCCTTACGAGGCTCGTCATTGGGCACGATATGCAAAAATGCAGTGTCTACAAGTATCATATACCCAAATATATGAGAACTATGCTGTTGTGCCCTCACAACGCGCACAAGTGTAATACTAGTCTTTTACGCATTCATCGATGTCTAATCTCGATAATGCTCTAACTAGGGATATTTAATGATTTATCCTTCGTGGACTGATACTGTCTCATATCATTCTCAATCCAGGAACAAATCATAGGGACCTCCTATCATTTATATATCTAGGTGATCTAATCACAAATGATAAAAGTGCAATCTCATTTGTCACATAGTTAATTTGTACAACAACATCATGATCTGTACAAATAATGACACTATGGGTCATGATTGTCCAACAAGAGGCTCTCTATACACTCGCGCTTGTAGGGGTGCAAATCACAGCTCGATTCAGGTCGATTTGCCTTGATCCAATGTGCACCCACACGTCTTGCTTACACAAATGTGGCATAAATCGAACTAGTATAAGGTTAGCTTTAGTTTTGTTTGGATATATTCCCTAGAGCATAATGTAAAATGTAAACAGAATTTTATTTTAAATAATAAATGATATAATTATTCATTTATTAAAACGTTGATTTTAAAATTATATATTATAAATTATCATGTATACCCTTGAATACTAAATGTACTTTCAGACTTAATGTATAAGTGTTATATACAAGAGTATTTAAGTATGAAATTAATAATCTAAATAGTCTGTAGAGAGCAAATAAAGACAGACACTTTGTTTGTGGTTTATCTATAATTTCGGTCCATTCCATATTGACGACTTTGATCCAAGTTTTTTCATGTGGTGATATGAGAATTGAGACACCTTATATGATGAGATCATATAGGACTAGACCAAGATAGAGATTAATTTATTTTAATATCCGTTAAACAAAACAAATTTATGTCAGTTTAATAGATGATGGGTTGGTCTGAATCCTGGGTTTACTACGAACTCTTATATGGCAGGCTATGTCCTTTTATTTAAAATGTGAGGTTGGTGAAGAAATCTCTACTTCTTCTTATGAGAAGTAAATGAGTACTTTCCTTAAGGGTTAATTTGATAGTTGAACAATTAGAGCACTCAAGTCTTTATATTATGAATAAAAAAAATTAATATTCATAATAGTTATGAATTAATCGTTCATTAGATAATCAATGGTACTTATGGTACAAATTAAATAGAGGGGTAAACAAAAATTATGACATAGCTTTAATTATGAGATACTCGTGAAGGGTCGATCTATATGCAGTGATTATATTGGTGGACACCGATGATTTTCGCTATAAAATATATTTGTAGTAACGAGAGTGTAGCTTTAGGTTTTTATTGGAATAACTTAAAGTTAATATTTCAGAATATTTAATTAAAGAGTTTAAATAAATACTCTGGGATTGTTGGTGTAACATCCCGCTACATGAGATGCTACCAGCAGGAGACAGATTAATCCTGCCTGCCTCTGATTCTAACGAAATTTCAGCATGAACTTTGCTAAAAGTCATGCAACCTGAAACAAAATCCAGCACCTCCATACAACCTAAATGGCTCAACACACAATATAAAACTAAAATAATAAACTCAAGACATAATACACCTGGGCTCCATGCCCAAAAACGCGTATAAACAAAAACTTTTACAACTAAACTTATACAACTCAATTCCTTTACAACTAAACTCTTAAACAACTTGACTCTCGTTCACCCAAGACCTGGTGACTGGCTGACTGCAACGCTGCTATCCGGCTCTTCAAGCTCTGGTGCCCGTGATTGACTGATTAGATCACCAACCTGCAAAACTAACAAACTGTTGTGGTGTGAATCACAAGACTCAGTAAGTAACTATGCGCATTCCTTGAGCGCCAAACACATGCAAATGCTAGATTCAATTTTATATTAACCTGAACTTCTTGTGATCATGCACATATATCAAGTCTGATCTATCTTTTTGATTCCTTATCCATTTTTTTTAAACTTATTACTAGCTATTAGTCTCCCTAACTTTTCTTACATAAACTTTAAGTCTTGTTTTCTGTTTACATTCCTCATGTATATACTTATTCACTAAGTCAAGTTTTACCATGTTTTCGCTGCACTACTCTGATATCTCAATACTTACCTATTCATTCTTTAGTTTAGGCACTAAACATAATTATCTTTCTTTTATTTCATTGAAATATCATCAAATCGGATTTTTGAAATATTCTTCCTATGACTTCATAACACAACCTTCAATCATACATACATATATAAATTTAATTATATCATCACGCTTTATTATTCAAGGGTTCCTCTTATGTAAACATACAACTCATACAGACATCGTTCAAAATACATATAAACATGATAATAATGTCGTGCATTAACGTCAGCTACATGCATCTCAAATGATTTCTAGAATGTATAATCTATATACTTATCTTGTGAATTATACTCTACACAATATGCCATGCTTTTATAAACTATTACTTTAAAACCTTTTCTGAAAAACTTACATATGACTGTACTAATGCTATCATGCATAATATCAACTATATGCATTTTCGAATTATAACCAAAATGTATGATTTATATGCATGACTTGTAAACTACTTTCTACTTTAACATGTCACGCTATTTAGAAAATACTTCCTGAAAACATTTTCTGAAAAACTGTTTTCTGAATCTCTGCTTGAAAATCTATTAATTAAACTTATCTTTCTGAAAACATGCTTTAAATCTCTGATTTCTGGAAACTGTTTCTAAAATATGTTTTCTAAAAACTGTTTACTAAAATCTGACTTTTGAAAACTACGTACTGATGATCTGAAAACTGAAAACTGCTCTACGCCCCGGCAATGTTCGAAAATTCGGTATGCGGTGCGAGGCGATCCCCTGTTTGAGGCGAGGCGGTAGAGGCGGCAGCCTCAATTCAAACACAAAAAATAAAAATAAAAATAAAAAAGCACAAAAAATTCTTTTATAATAAATAATGAATTAATTCATTATAGTCCATGACTCAAATTGATCAAATAATAATAAATTTATAATTTATAAATTGGCTTCATTCAAAATATATGGAAAGAAATGATTATTAAATAAATTTTTTAAAAGCAATCACCAATAACCAAAAAACAATTTGTATTCAATCACACTCATCAATAAAAAGTATAAAGCTGTCCACCACTTATTAATAATATATTAGTTTTTTAAATAAAAAATGAATATACAAATTGAAAGAGTTGTTGTCCATTTTGTTTTTTCTTTCTTTTTCTGTTTTGACTCGTCCCGTCTTCTTCATCTCGTGGTTGCTCTCCCAGCCATGTATTTTTTTTAATAATCACGTTATTTGGGTTGGGGCGTCCGCCTCTTACGCATCTGGACGCCCCGACTCCAAAAGTAGTGAGGCGAGCCGCCTCAATGAATGAAGGCGGCAATTTACCCATTCATGGATCGAGGCGGCTGCCTCGATGCGCCGTCGCTGCCGGGGCGGTCAAGGCGCACCTCGAGCGTCGCCTCAAATCGATTTTTGAAACATTGCGCCCAGGACCATAACTCAACTGGACGTGTCCGGGAACAACTCAATCGGGTCTCTGAAACTGATAGTACTCTACTCCCAGGACCATAACTCAACTGGGAGTCTCTGGACTAGTGGTACTCTATGTCCAGGACCATAACTCAACTGGACATCTCTCTACACCAAGGACAACGACTCAACTGGGTGTGCTCTATGCCCAGGACCATAACTCAACTGGGCATCTCTGAAACTGGTGGTGCTCCACGTCCAGGACCATAACTCAACTGGACGTGTCACATCACAAACTAGAACTGGGGGTGCGGATCAATGCTACCACCCAAGCTCTGAAAACCAGGATTTCGGGGATCTGTCAACCCTAGTCCTACTCAACGTGTGCACACGGACCCAATCCGTCAATTCCATCTCTGTAATAGTTACATACTGGGGTGAGTTTTTACCTCATGCCCCAAAAACATAAAACCACATTTTCTGAAATACATTTCTTTCAAAAACATTTGAAACTAATCTTTAAAACACTTTGAATTTCAAAAACATTCTTAGTTTTAACGCAACTTCTGAAAAACATAACATACAGATATGCATATGCATTTCTTATACTTTCTCTTACTCTAACCGTACTTTATTATGTACTTATCTTATATTATCATACATGTACAATGCATTCTTCATGCATACTTATGATATATTGAAATCATTCATTTACATGCACACTCTATGCATACACAAAACTGATCTTTATATAGTCATATCTATATATGCTTGCATACATATATATCAACATGCTCAAATTAACATGTATTGACACTTCTATAACTTACCACTATAAACGTTAATCACTGACTTCAAATTTATGCTTATTCACTTACTTACTTTACTGCTATACCCGTCAGCGCATACGTTCAATTCTGAATTTCAATTCTATATCAACCTACACTACACAGACAAAGATCTACTACTATATCAATCTTCGCCATATTCAAACTAAAATTCTCAGTTCTTAAACTTATTTAACCATTTCCCAATTTGTGCTCAAACATTCTTAACTTGTGTATATTACAAATCATTCTTATACCATAACTCTTATACATACATCACACATTAGCATACACGTTTTCAACTCGTATTCCCATAGGCATGATCATACCTTAGATATGGAATATCCATTCTATGTTACAGTCATCATTTTACCAAAGCCTCAAATCAACCCACTAACAAGCATGAAAGGCCCTTTCCTATTCTTTTGATGCATCAGTGAAAATTGAAATGACCTTAATGCAATTAAAACACATATAATACCTAAAATTCATCATAATAAATATAAAGCATAGTCTAAAATCAATAGTAAGAAAATGGGGATCACCAGTGCATCAAATATCACCAAGACAATAAATGAGAAACTAAACAATTTTTTTTTTATTTATTTAATTTTTTTTTTTTTTTGTCCACTGAATATTCTTTGCCCAACACAGAGCATTTTATCACTTTCCACGGCACCTCTCACAAATGCCAAAAAAATCTTGTGTATGCAATTGCATCAACAAAGTGATGCATTACAAATCCAAAGTCCAAATTATTCCCTTAAGTTCCTGCCTCCCAACATCCTAAAATCACGTATACTGTATCTCAACCAAGCAACCAACTGGCGCTCAGTGTCTGCAGATGCAAGCACAAAGGGTGTCTAAAAATCATGTTTTTATCATTTTGGGAAAGATCGGAACACATTTAGCAGAATGATCAAACAGGTTTATACTCGTGAAAACACAAAGTCATATAATACGCCAAAGCCTCAATCAGGAGCAGAACATCTCCAAAAACATTGACCAAAATTATAGCCCAAACCCTCTGTTCTGCAGTGCACTGTGATTTCTATTTCGTAAATTTGGTGAAGCCCCACAGCAAAATTTGTTTATTCAAAATTCCATTCCCTCTACAACTTCGAAAGAGAAAAAGCAAGCACAAGTCGCAATCTAACAATAATTGACAATTTCCTAGGTAAAGTCTACTGTTTATTTACCCTTGAACACGTATAACTTACATAACTCAAGTGATTAAAATTCCCAAATTCTAGGGTTTATAGCCAATCTTCCGCTATTTTTCCAGTTTCTTCAAACTAACTAATTTCTTTTAATTATAATCTTAAAACTAGATTTAATTCTCTCTAGAACGCCCCATCCATCCAATTATCCTACTTCTTCAACGAATCCATCAATATTTAAAACAAAGATACTCAAGGAACTCATAGCTTAGTTTACTTACCAATTACTTCTCTTTCTCTCCGGGTCTCTCTCGGTCTTCTCATCTTTCGGCCTTCCTCTCTCGGTCCAGCCTTCTTTCTCAACTTCCCCATCGCTCTCTCGGCCTATCCCTCTGTTTTCCCCCCTTTTCCTCTACTCTCTATTTCTTTCTTCTCTGCCTTCTCCTCGGCCTGCTTCTGCTCTTCTTCTTTCTCTTCGGTCTGCTTCTTTTGATTCTTCTTTCATTTCTATTTCTCTCGGCTTCCTCTCTCCCTCAGCTTCTCTCTGCTTTTCTCTCTTCTGTCTCGATTCTTCTTTTTCTTTCTTCTTCTGTGTCTCTGCGGGTTTCATCGTTTCCAAAAAAAAAAAAAAAAAAAAAGTTGTGTGTGTGTGTCTGTTCTTCACGTGTGTGTAACAAAAATGATAAACTCACTAACACTCTCACTCATAATAATCTAAACCCTCTCACTGTAGCTACACTGAGAGGGCTGAGATTATTGTGAGTGAGAGTATTGGTGAATATATCATTACTCGTGTGTGTAATTAATTAAATGTGTGTGTGTGTCACGTGTGAGTGGATATGTAGAAGTATCTAGATTTATTTACAATTGTGTGGCAAATTTTAATTTAATCCCTTAGTTTACTCATTATTATCTTTTAATAATTTCTTGAAAAAAAAACCCATTATATATAATATATATATATATATAATATATATATATATATATATATATATAATTGACCTTGCGTTCGACGCGGCTACACACAAAAAAAAAAAAAAATTCACGCATTCACGTTAAAATAATCCCGGATGCTACAGTTGGAGCACAATACTGTAGGTCTATTTGGTTATCATGTTAGCTCGTTACACTATAGAGATCCATAAAATAATCGGATAGTCCAATTATGAATTCACATGAAAAATATAAATAATTGAGAATTATTTAATATAATAATTATTAATTAGATTAATAATTATATAATGCCACACTTGTTACTATATATTAAAATGTTTAATATATAATTTTATATTAATGATTATTATATATTCATTTAATATAAGATTTGAATATTGAATTAAATTTGATTTAATTCAAAATCAAATATGGTAATTTATTATATAAGTACATTTTAAATTTTGAATTTCAAATTAAATAATATATCATATTTAATTTTTGAAATTAATAATTTTATTGTGACAAAAAGGTCATTGGCCAAAATTAGTATTTTATATTAGTATTAGGGTTAATTTTGTACAAGCACAATTTAAACCTAAACCCTATATATAAATACAAAGTGTTTCTATTGGAAACACTAACCCTAGCCATTTTCACATTTTTAATCATATTGAAATGAGAGAAGTGAAAGAAAATTGAGAGAAAATTTTCTCAAGAAATTATTTTCTCAGGTAAGTTAAATCGAGCCCACCCTCATAGATTTTTGGTGATGAGTCATAATACGGAAGATCGAGTGATAGACCCGATCATTGAAACATTTGGTTCACAACATCATCGTTCACAATGGCTAATGACCGATGCTTACACACGCGTATAACGCAAGCGCACGTATCGTTCAAGTAGTATAAAAAGTATCGATCCCACGAGGACTTAATACCTAATCTATTAATTTTATGAGGTCAAATGATTACTAACCTGGAACACTAAATTATACGAAAGCCTCTGTCGATGGTCAGACGTAAATACCCAGTTTAACCCAATTGAACCATATGTCTATGTCAGCCAAATTATCTGGATTCATTAAGTTTAAGTTCTAATTATGGCTACCCCCGCCCAACAGGTATATGTCTATCATGTAAGGAAATCTATTAAAGGGTTATCTATCCTCAAGGAAGATCGTGGGCTATTAAGTGTAAGGCTGAAACCTAAAATTCATTTGTCAATTTTATTTTAGATTTACCAGATCAATCTTATTAGTGGTCAATTAACAAGACGCATTAAGCTTAAGACTTAATAAGTAAACCTTTAAATTACCCAAACTATAAAATAACCCCTTATAAACCAGTGATATTAGAATTCATCACAACCCCAGATACATAACTTAGTTACGACACATAACTAGGGCTTTAAAAGATATAAAGTAAAAATACTGAAAAGTAATTGCGGTAAAGTAAAAGTTAAAAAGTAAATTACAATAAAATAAAATGCTAAGGTAAAAGGATCAACTTTTACTACTACTAATTTAGATATCTCCCTTAATATAATATATTAACTAGTGATTATTTTACCAACCAGCCATATAGACGGTAACCTGATTAAGTCAAATTAAGTCCAACCATCCATAAATGCGGAACCAAAAGAAACCTGCCATATAGGCGGTAAGAAAATTTAATTACCAACCGACCAATCTGGCGGTATCCTTGTTTAGTCAGGTTTAAACCAGTTTAAAATGAATTACCAACCGACCAATATAGCGGTATCCTTTTTAAGTCAAATTTTAAATAGTGAATATATTATATTTAAGGGGGATTAATCTAAATAGCAATAGTAAAAGAATTAACTTTCACTCTACCAGGGGAAGTTACCTCCTCATGGTGAATAGTAAAAACTGTAAAAAGTAAAGAAAGTAAATTACAATTATTACAGAACGTAATTAAAATTTAATTACAAAACTGAAATTAAAAGAAACTAGATAGAAAACTCCATATTTACATCAGAGAATTCAAAGAGGAAGGTACATCTGAAACTGAAATTTTGAACTCTATTTATAGGCGTCAGTAGGGTGTCCGCGTCGCGACGCGCAGATCGCATCGCGACGCGCGTGATTATCGACGTGGCAGCTTCTGGTTCGTCGGCTTCAGATTCTTATCTGACACGTGGAGATTCGGATAAAGAGATAAGGTGACACGTGGCAAGACGGTTGGGAGCTGAATGATTGAGCTGACGTGGCGATGACGTGGCACTGACGTGGCGACGACGACTGTCGGCACCTTAGGATTGTGACACGTGGCACGCTGTGATTGGTTGATGATGACGTGGTATTTTGACTCGGTCAACCGGTGATGTGGACAATGACGTGGAGTGACAAGTGGCGATGGCGACTGTCGGCACCGTAGGATGATGACACATGGCACATCGCACGTTAGCAGATCGGTTGTGATGGTGACACGTGGCACGACGCACGTTAGCAAAGTCAAACTTCACAGATTCTGACTTGTGGACCCGGCGCACGTTAGCAAGTCTTGGTGCATGTTAGGCATCGCGACGCCAAAGCTTGGCGCTTCGCGACGCGCCAAAATTACCAAAATACCATTTTTTCCAATTTTCACTGTTTTGGTCCCAAATCACCTCCAGAATGTCATGAAACTTTATTTATCTACAAAATAACACAAAACATATCAAAATATTCACAAAACTCAAGAAACTATACAAAATATTAAGTTAAATGAGAGGGAAATATTGATATAATTACCACTCATCAGCTAACGTCAAATTTGTTAGGGTTGGTGCTCGGAGTGCTAATCCGAATCGTATTTATGTCCGATTCATGAATACGAATAATTCTTTTTTCCATAATATTACTTATTTATGGTAGTATTTCTTATTTTTATATACATATTCGATATAATTATGATTAGATTGAAACTCAATATGATTTGGTGATATGTATATATTCGACAAAGACCCGATAATATATTTTGTAGTGCGCAGTTACAAAGTAGTTTGTAATTGACATTGGGAAGTGTCACTACTAGAAGTATATTATCAAATAAAGTTTCTGGTCAAGATTTACTGACACGGGTCGGTTAGTAAAATCTGTTGAGACCAGTGCATGTCGTTTATCGAAACTTGGTCCGTTAGTTTATCCTAATGAACCATGAGTCTTAGGAGACTCGTATAGACGTGTAGGTGTTTATTTGATAAACACTGAATGACTCATCAAAGATTTCCTAATAGATGGTACACCAACGTCAATAAGAATGTTCTCGAGTCGAGTAGCATAGTGGTCATTCCACTTGAGATACCAATGTGGATATATGAGATATCCTCCACACTTTGATGACAATCACGTCACTGATCTATGTAGATCAGACCTCCGCCTGTTCGTTGGTTGTGGACTGTTGCTCATGATATTTTGTGAGTATCAGATAGAATCCGTCAGTCTTGTGTACATGGCATAGGTATCTTGAACGTGTTTGCGATCTAGTAAATCCATGGTCGTGGTATTCGTCGGAAGCGAGTTCCAAATGTTATTTAGAGATCGTAAATTTAAAAGTCGACTATATTATACCTTAGAGATTTGACGTTCTTATCTATATCTCTGGTATAATATTGATAGCCTGTGACAAAGTGATTATACGTATGCAATGACCTCGACTTGCATAGTTTAGCGAGATTATCCATGGTCGTCATAATTCATGAGTGGGTGAATTATGGACATGAAATTGGATTCTGTGACGAATAAACCTAAACTTAGAGAGTCCCACAATATGAAGTGTACTCGTTGAGCACTTGGGCAACCCGTTATGAATAATATTGATTATTCATAATACTTTACTGAATTAAATGAGTTAATTCGAATTGTTTAAATGGTTAAATAAAAATACATGTATTAGAGGCATTTCAGTCAATTAATAATTAATGTGTATTTATATTTGATACAATATTTGATTTGATACATATTAATTAATTGTCAAATGAGATTTTGACACATGAAATTGATATATGTATTTGTTATTTAATGTAAATAAAAATACATATATAATAATAATCGGATTAATTAATTATTTAGGTATTTAAATGTTGAATATCTAGATAAATAAATTATTCAATATTACATAATTGTTATGCAATATGTTTGATTATTATTGGTTACATGTGGCATGATTTTATTAAGCTTAAAGTTTATAAATTAGATTTGTTAACTTAAAGCTTATTATTATTAATTAATTAGATTAATTGACCAAATTACCAAATTACCCTTATTCCCCCCTAAGTCGGTTATGGCTTGTATTTAAAGTGGAAAATTTTTGTTTTCTCATTTTAAGGGAAGCCATGGCCGAAAACTTCTTGAAAGAAAGCACCCAAAAATTTGTTTGAAGAAATAAGGAAGAAAGTGAAGAAATGAAGAAAAAATTTAAGGAAATTAAGAGATTTGGAGGTAATCTTCATAACTCTTAAAATTAGTAAGTTTGTTTCTTGTTCTTGAGTATCTAGACAAGTTCTAGGGTTTCTTCCTTTCATATATTTTGGGGCTTTTTGATTTGGAGGATGGATATGGAGGCTAGATGCATGTGTAAAGTTAGATTGGATAATATTATTGTAATATTAGTCCAATTTTATTATTTGATGACTTGTTTCCATTCTAGAGTGTTATGACCACTCTTGTAACTCCTAGAATTATTCTTGAGTTCTTTATTTGTGGTGACTTTGGTTGGTGTAATTATTAATATGATTAATGTTGAGAAATTTAGATTTAAAGCATGAAAATGATATTCTTAGTTACCAAATAAGATCTGGAATATCTGTGATTTTGGTGATGAAACATATTTTGTATAAATTTATTGGATGTGTTTTGAGCATTGGAACAATTGTCGGAAATTATTTCGGAGTTAAAATATGCGAAAACGGTGAAAAATGACGTTACCGGGTGTCCGCTATCCAAACAGTGAATTGGTCACTGTTCAGGAAGCCGATGAACTACCCAAGTACTATTTGTTGGTCGGTTCGGGCTTATGGACAGCCTTCATGTGTATTTGTTGGTCGGTTCAGACAAAAACACATTTTATGTCATTTTACGGAAAAACAGTTTCGTAAATGTTTCGCGATGTTTCTAACATATTCATGTCGTTATTTGATATCGAATAAACATGTTTAGGTGAAATATGAATGAATTATTCATATTGGATATTGAATAATTTATTTGGTAATTTTAAAAGTTTTAAAGTTACGATTTCGCCCGAACCGCGAGCTTCCGCTGGGCCCGCGCTAAAATCCAAAAAAAATTGGTATTAGAGCATGTCTTATCCTTCATCCATTACTTTTTTCATGGTTGATATATGGTATATAATCCAATTTTGATATTTGCACATGCATGTAATTTAGATGTTTCTTAATTTTTCGGTTATATGCTAACGAAAAACATAACAGAGATTTAATGGTTAATTTAAGTTATATTTTCCCATGTAGAATTGAACTGTTGAGAAATTGATCTAGATTAAAATTTACATTTGATGTAGAGTAAAACCTCTTTAGGAATATTCCCGCTTAATTAAGGCATTTAAAGTAACTAGTATTAGGAATACTTGTTTCTTGGTCTGCCTTGTCACTACAGATGCAAATGATTTCCTGATGTTGTAGCTGTATCGTGGCAAAGCTGTGCAGTTATGGCTAATGGTAGTTCATTTGCGCCGGTAGAACTTATATGATAATAGACAGATTCAAGTGAAAGTGGAAATCATGAACGTGCCAAAGCTATCAGGACTGCATCGGTAGATTGAGTTTGTCACTGACAAGTGAAGCCTTGATACGCCTCCTTTGTGAACGTGTCAAAGCTTTCATAACGAGAAAAGATCAGGACCAAAATTAGGAGTCACAATGAGTGTGATTGACAATGAGTTGTCTACCTGTGAATATACGTTGGGGAGAATATGCCAAAGCTGTGAGTCGAAATATATTCACGGGGTCCACTTCTTACTATAGAATTCAATTTAATTTTTGGATTCTCATTTTCCGTTGGGGATTACAGTATTATGTAAAGCAGTGGGAGGCACTGGTGGGTTAAAAATCCATAACCAATGCAGTGTGTAATATTATGAAAAAAGGCCGCTTATGTTTCCTTTATTCTATTGTCTATATAGAATTAAACTTCTAATCCATTGCATGTATGTTATTTATATATATGTTTTCTGAGTTTCCTTATGGTTGCAGATTTCTAGAATAGGTTCTAGATTTAGAGTAGGCTTGGAAATTATTAGATTAGATAAAACCATCGGGAACTGTTGTTCTGATTTTCTTGAAAAATCAAGATGGTTAGTGACTTAGTTACTAAGTCACGATAGATAATCTAAGAAGATATATATTTTAGGATATAATAGTCTAGAGAGAATAGTTTCTTTTGCAGTAAGAATTGACGTGAATTAGTTAATGTCTCGTGATTCTTGACTGGCATTAAGAAAACCCCATTAAATATTTGTTTATCTAATAATCACATTTCTTGGCTTTAGTGATCTTAGAGGTTATATGTCTGACACAGTTTGCTAATCAATTATTTGCAATTGTTGTGAATAATTTGTTGGGGTTTTGGGCATTGGGCGCAGTGGAAGCGCGGGTCGGGCAAAATCGTATTTTAAAACTTTTTCAAAATACCGGATAAATTATTCAATATATAATATGAATAATTATTCATATTTCACATAAACCTATTTATTCAATATCAAATATTGACATAAATAATATTGAAACTTCGTGAAACTTTTACGAAAACAGTTTTTCCGCAAAATGGCGCAAAACGTATTTTTGACCGAACTGACTAACTGACACTTATGGAAACTGCCCAGGTCAGATCCAATTGTGTCAGGGTAGTTCATGGGCTGCCCGAACAGTGATGGATTCACTGTTTGGACAGCCGTCACCCGGTTGGCTCAAAATCCACCCGGTAACGCCGTTTTTGGCCGTTTCAAGTCGGAAACACTTTCCGACAATTTTGTCAACTCCCAAAACACATCCAAAACATTCAAAAGACAAAAATTTCATCCCCAAAATAGAAACTTTTCCAGGTCTGAGCAGAAAACGAAATTGGCCCAAAAATCATGCTTTAAACCAATTTTCAACAAGATTAATCTAATTAATCCATCACCAAATGAGTCCCACCGTATATGAAAAACTCTAGAACAATTCTAGGCTATCTAAGAGTGGATCAATAACTCTAGAATGTCAACAATTCATCAAATGAACCAATTGATTAAATTTGAAACTAATTACACTAATTACTTTCAAATCTACACTTCACACATGCTTATTCTTCCAATATCATCCATCAAAGCCAAAAGCCCCAAATTTTATAACAAAAAAGAAACCCTAGATCTCATAAGATCAATAAGAAACATGAAATAAAATTTCTAAGCTTAGGGAATAGAAGAAATACCTTAATCCTTTAATTTCCTAAGCCATTTCTTTGATTTTCTTCTTTGTTTTTCATTTGATTCATAAAGCAAAATGAAACCCATTTCATCCATGGAGGTTTCGAAAAGTGAGGATGATCAGGAGAGAGAAAAACAATTTTCCCCTTTTTATATTAGTGTGGACGAAATTGAGAAGTTAAAGGGCATTTTGGTCATTTTCTTTATTTAATCAAATTAAATCATTTACACTTTATAATATACCAATCAAAATTGGACACAAATAAAGTGTATTTAATACATTCCATTAGGTCCAATAATATGTCACCATTTGTCATACTAATTATGACAAAAAGATAAGATACTTAAACTTTTCAATTATTTAATCATTTAACAATTAAATAAATAAATAATTAAAAAACAACCATACATGTATTTTTATTTACATTAAATAATAAACACATATATTTATGACATGTGTCAAAATCTCATTTGACGAATAATTAATATGTATCTAATCGTATTATATATCAAATACAAATACACAATAATTATTAGCGGATAAAATCCCCTAATTGCATATGTTATCGTTTAACCGATTAAACGATCCGAATTAACTCACTTAATCTGGTGAATTATTATGAATAATCCGTATTATTCATACCGCGTTGCCCAAGTGCTCAACGAGTACACTTCATATTATGGGACTCTCTAAGTTTAGGTATATCCGTCACGAAATCCAATTTCATGTCCATAATCCACCAACTCATGGATTATGACGACCACAGATAATCTTGCTAAACTATACAAGCCAAGGTCATTGCATACGTATAATCCCTCCGTCACAGGCCATCTGTATTATACTTGAGATATAGATCAGAACGTCAAATCCGTTCGGTATAATACAGTCGACTTTCAATTTACGATCTCTAAATAACACTCGGAACTAATTTCCGAAGTTATACTACGGCCATGGATTTACTAGATCATAAACACGTGATGGATGCCTATACCCTGTACACAGGACTGACGGATCTTATCTTGATACACACATGATATCATGAGCATCAGTCCATACCCAACGAACAGGCGGAGGTCTGATCATGGCTAGATCATTGACGTGACTGCCATCAAAGTGTGGAGGATAGCTCATATATCCATGGTGGTATCTCAAGTCGAAGAACCACTATGCTCGCTCAACTCGAGAAGGTTCATATTGACGTTGGTGTACCATCTATTAAGAAACCTTCAGTGAGTCGTTCAGTGTCTTATCAAATAAACACCTACATGTCTATACGAGTCTCCCAAGACTCGTGGTTCACTGGGATAAACCATCGGACCAGTCACGATATACGACATGTACTGGTCTCAGCGGATTTTACTAACCGACCCGTGTTAGCAAATCTTGACTAGGAACTTTATTTAAGGATATACAACTAATAATGCACTTCCCAATGTCAATTACAAACTATGTGTAACAACACATTATACTGTAAATCCTAGGGTCTTTGTATAATATACACGTATCACTGAACCAAATTCAGTTTCGATCTAATCGTAATCAGATATCTAATCACAATTAGATCGAATAAACGTATAAAAGACAATGGTGCTACCACTAAAATTAGTAATATTATGGAAAGTACAATTGCTCGTATTTATGAATCGGACATAAATACGATCCGGATTGGCACTCCGAGCACCAACCCTAACATAGTTGAAGGCAAATTATAAAGCTAAAGAAAGGAGGTGTGTATAGTTGTGTGTAGAGAATATCGATTCTCACAATACGAGAACTATATGTATTGGATACCAGATCTCTCGTCTAGTTATTTGAAATATTATTTAATGATTGTTTTGATATTTGATATCAGAACTTGCGACTATTGGATAGTTACTCCTTCTTTATAAACAGTTATTTCATATTTTAATATGACTAGTAGTGTCATTGATGAAGAGAAAAATATTGAGAAAAATATTTGGTTAAGTAAATAACTTAGAACATTGCTTTATGAGATTTTATCACATAAGAACTAGATACTTATTATGTATGGTAAATGATGGTCTGATATAAGATCACACCATATATCCTTATACATTTAATGAATATTGTATTCGGGAATGTGATTAAATCTCATTTAACCAATGATCGTCATTGGACCACAAATTTATTAAACTAATACATTGGATGTATGTAGTTTAATGAATTATATATTGCCTTGGATAGTTTTCTTTACTTCATAATTTAGTTAATGAGTTGTCATAACTTAGTTATGTGTTTCTAAAAGAACACATATTGAACGTCTTGAATGGTTCGAGAGCTTTCAATGTGTTTATGATGAAACATGGATAAAATATTTTGAATGGATCAAAGATATTCGATTTGAAGTTTTGAAAATAATATATTTAAAAATCATCATGAGTCTTTTAATTGTTCAAAGATGTTTGATATGATCAAATATATGAATTTATGGCAATTAGTTCTAAGGTTATTCAATGAATATGATTCTTACTCAATATTATTCTTCTACGATTCCATCGTGATGGAATTGGTCAGTGGGAGAAATCAAATCTTATATGATTTGATTCATTTGATATTGAGTGTTACCGAATTAGTTTCAATACTCTTGGGGATATGCTCCAGTAACACTATTTCATCATTTTAACTAATGTTCCATTAGTTTCTACAGTTAAGTATATGATATGTATGGGTAGAAAATTCTAATCTTGAAAAGTTTGAGATTTGAATCTTTATTTTGTATAATATTTATATAATTGAAAAGTAATTGCGCCTCGGAGGTACAAGAAAAATTTTATCATTTATTCTATTTAATAGGATATTGTATTCTATTTGATAAAATATCTTTTCTATGATCCCGAGTAATAAAATTATTTTATATCTTGGTGTGTAACATCGGATGTTGACCATTGTAGAAAAGATTTGACTTATTGAAATCAAATGTGAGAGTGATAAACTATAAATGGAACAATATAATTAATAAGATGAAAAGACCCTTAGACATCTTCCATATAAGTCCAATAGGATGTCAGAATCATTTGCGAAGCATTTGAGACTAAGTGGTTCTGTTGTTTTCTTATCAAAGAAAAGTTTCCTATAACTTGTAGTGGGAGCGATATTTGATATCGATTTCGGAAGTTAGCATTAAACCATAGATCTAAGATTTTTCATGGCTTATTACGATCAAGTTTGGAACTTGATTAAGCTTTCGTTATGAATCGTTCATAAAATGTACAAATTATTTATGCATCAAAAGCAAAGTGAGCTTGATAAAGGTTTGACCTTTATAGTATGACAATAAGAAAGGTTATACTCAGTAATCTATTGTAGATACTGAGGAAACTTGTCTCTAGTCACACTAATTGAATAATTAAAGATCTATTGGTTAATGTTGATATTAAACTGTGTATTTTAGCTAGGAATGCAAAGTGGCATTTTTTGAATGGTTTCTTCGGATAAAAGATTCATTTTGATTTCTTTGTTTGAAGAGTTCATTCTGGAATGGCTCTAGTGTTTGCATTCTGCTAAAATTATGGTTTGGTATACTAGCTTATAGAGCCTATTGTAGATTCAGATAAGCTTTCCAGAAATCTATGTTTTCTAATTTTGATAACAGTCAGATTGTCTGATTTTATCAAAGCATAGAGAATACAAATGTGATAATATGACTAATGGGAGCGTACATATTTCTTTCTAGTGTTATATATCCTAACAACATTATCATTATTAATGTAATAATGAAATATTTGTGAGGTAAAAAGTTTACCTAAGTATTTTTTTCTCCGTGAAAACAGTGGGAGTAGTCTTTGTTATATTTGATATAAAGTTTTATATACAATATAAAACAAAAGACTTGTGAGATACTCCCATTAGTCGTGCATTAGATATGATCTAATAAAGGACACAACAAGACTATCTGTGTGACAGTTAGTATAACTGTATTGACAGTTAATGTGTCTCTTGTATATAGTATTCATCTTTCATAAATCATGGTTCCTATGTCCAAATAGAAATTGATTCGAATGTCTAGTCAATCTTATACATCATAGGATGATGGCATAATGAATACTATATTATGTGCGATTAAAGATATCAATTTAATCGTAATTGTTACAAGCTATTTTGATATGTTGTAAACCATAGGATGGGTCTTGAAACATGTTCTTTGTTATCTTTGAGATATTAGATGGTCTATGTCATATAGAGTCATAAAAGATATAGTGGGAGTGTCACGGTTGATTCTACTATATTAGTGGAATTATTTGAAACTTATTAAGTATTGACTTATGAAGTTGCATAGTGACCTTATATATTAGAAGTTTTGATATTAGTATTGTGTTTGCGGTTGTCTGCATAGTATATGGATTTGATTCCTAAATACATAGATGACTCAGTAGCTGTAGCACAAATTTCATGTCGCATCTGAGTCACATTGATGTATAAATTAGGTTATATAATATATGAATGATGCTGGCTAAGGGAAACGATTGGGTTTGTTAGACAAACTCAATATGTTATACTGGGCTTACTTGTTATTGCCTACCTCTTGAGTGTTATGTTAGCTCTTGAAGACCATGCGTATATAATACACATTTAGATATGTATGTGATACCGTGGATTGGCACTAGAGCAAGTGGGAGAAATTGTCAGGGTTGGAGCTCGTAGTGCCAATCCAGATCGTATTTATGTCCGATTCATGAATACAAACAATTCTTTTTTCCATAATATTACTTATTTATGGTAGCACTTCTTACTTTTATATACACATTTGGTCTAATTACGATTAGATTGAAACTAAATATGATTTAGTGATATGTATATATTAGACAAAGACCCGATAATATATTTTGTAGTGCGCAGTTACAAAGTAGTTTGTAATTGACATTGAGAAGTGTCACTACTAGAAATCCGGATCGTATTTATGTCCGATTCATGAATACGAACAATTCTTTTTTCCATAATATTACTTATTTATGGTAGCACTTCTTACTTTTATATACATATTTGGTCTAATTACGATTAGATTGAAACTAAATATGATTTAGTAATATGTATATATTAGACAAAGACCCGATAATATATTTTGTAGTGCGCAGTTACAAAGTAGTTTGTAATTGACATTGAGAAGTGTCACTACTAGAAGTATATTATTAAATAAAGTTTCTGGTCAATATTTACTGACACGGGTCGGTTAGTAAAATCCTTTGAGACCAGTACATTTCGTATATCAAGACTTGGTCAGATGGTTTATCCTAAAGAACCATGAGTCTTGGGAGACTCGTATAGACGTTGTAACGACCAGTAGTTTTTACTACTGTATACAATTGTACTGTTGCGAACAGGACGAAGGTAAATATAATAAATTATATTGAGACTCATATATACTCATGAGATGACTTTGGAGAAAATCGGTAAATTTCTCGAAGTCCCGAGACAAGACTATACAGTGTTCCATTTAGACAGCCAATGTTATTTAGGGCATAATGTTTTCATATAAGCACAGATTGTTATGAATTTCTTATCGCCGGAAATCTGAGATCGAGATATACGACTTTTGCGTTGAACATTTTTTCAAATTCGGACCAGAAATAGGTCAAAAATTGAAGACAAAAATTTGAATGAATAGTAATTTCAGACCCAAATGAAAAGAATCTCAAATTTCTCTATTTTTCTACACTCTTCTACACTATTCTTTATTTCAAATGACCCCACTATATAAAGAGTCACTATTCCATATTTCACAAAATTTGGAGACAAAATATTGGAAGATCGTGAGAAGAAGAAATGAAAAGAAGAAGATGAAGAAGGAGAAGAGAGAAGAAAGAAGAAGAAGGAGAAGAAAAAGAAAAGAGAAAAAAATAAGAAGAAGAAGAAGATAGAGGCAAGAAGTGTAGCATCCTTGGAACCTTGAAGAATGAAGAAAACACACAAGGAAGAGGTAATGGCCTTTGACCCAAATTTTAAATTATGGAATTTGATGATAAAACAATAGATGGATAATAGAAAAATATTAGATATTGCTTTAGTAACATGACATGAGTGGGAAATTGAGTGAAATCCCTAAATTTTGAGTTAGTTTAAAGTAATGAAACAGGTTTAGTTTTAAGTATTATATGGAATAGATTGGAAGTTGTTATTGATGAAATGATGTTTTAGTTTATGAAGAATTGAGTATCATATGATGTTTAAGTATTGGTTTGAAATATGAAATGTTATAATTGTGCATTGGAATGTTATAATTCGCACATTGCTTTACCCTAGCAAAGAAAGTTGTGTAATTAGCTTTGATAGAGTTGGTAACATGTATTTTGGGTAATGTTTTGAAGTTAGAAACATGTACTAAGAGTTGTAAGAATATGAATATAATTGAGGAATTATGCTTGGTGATCTTAGAATTCTAGATAATGGTTGGTGAATGGGTGATGATATGAGATGAGTTTTGAAGTTGGATTATGTTGTGGTGTAATGAATATATAAATGGGAGTAGAGATAACTAAGATTGTAGAAATGGTGAATTTGAGCATTTCGCACACCAATTATTCGAAAAAATGCCAAACTCATATCAAATTAAGATATTAAGCATGATTTGTATGTTATATAGAGTACATATGATAGTAGAAATTTTGTTGGGGGTTTTCGGATTAAATGTATTAAATCAGATGGTGAAACAAGGAAGATAATTAATGAAATCAGTTTAGTCCCGTTCCGGTATAGGTTGTCTTTGATCACTTCTAACTTGATTTTTATATGCTCGATCGATACACCGTAAAATTCTTGGTAAACTAGACATATATGGGAGTAACATATCCAAAATTCAGAATTTTTGGACTCAAGATGAGACCGGATCGAATTTTTGAAGTCAGGCTATCTGCTGCCCCTATGCCCAGTTTTTCCAGTCACACACCCCCTGAACATCTGTCCATAACTTGCGTTCTAGGAATCAAAAGCACGATCCATAAAAGCCAACATAAAATAGACTCATAAAAGAGTATTTTAATAACCTGGAAAAGGGGGCATAATATGGAGTTTTGCGAAGTAGCTTGAGAGATCCTTAAACGAGTGTAGTAAAAATTATTAAACCATCCTAAAATATTAGTAACATAGGGAGGATGAGTTATCATGAATAACGTGTAAGTGTTCCTAGAACGTGCCAAGATCGTCTAAGAGTGATTTGTGTGTGAATAAATCAAAATAGTTGCGGAATTACTCACATTGATCAGATGAGATTCAAGACTTTTTCTTTGAAATGTTGAAGCTCCAAGCTTTTGTAGAGTGTTTCCAACACTTGGGGTGAGTTTCCCTATCACCTTGATTCACTCCTTTATGTGCTAGCAAGAACAAAAATGAAAGAAAAAATTGCCCTCCAAGAGATGCAAGTTTCGGCCATTGAGAGAGAGGAAGAGGAATAGTGTTTTCAAGTTCTAAACTTGTGACACAAAATGTTGACTTCCTTTTTAAATACCAAAAAGTATGTGTTGGAATTGGTTGGATTGTAGAAAAAGCAATCCCAAGCTTTCACTCAACCAATTACCAAATTCCATCAAGTGTCTAACACATTGATGTAAGTTGGTGGGCCCCAATTTAAATTTCGTATTACGTAAGTCACTTACGAATTAATTCTAAATTAATTCATTCGCACGAATTAAAATCTAATCTTAATTCCGCATTGAAATATAATTTCAATTAATATATCTAATATATTATTTTAGCCCATTTAAATAAATTAAATAGTAAAATCTAATTTCACTATTAAATTCATTTTGCCGATTAATTCCAAATTAATCGCGTTCTCTCTTCTCAACGAATTTAATCCCAGATAAATTCTCGACGCAATTAATCCCAGATTAATCCTTTCTCTGTTAATTAATCCCAGATTAATTCTTGCCGTAATTAATCCCAGATTAATTTTCTCTCTCATAATTAATCACAGATTAATTTTCTGTTCGAGTCAAATCTCATCGGTGAATCTTTGGGAAGCGACCCAAGAGATCCATGGATATGTTGGCAGTAAATACGGTCATCAGACTATCCGAATACGTGCGTACCCGGTACCACGTTCCTACCGATTTACAAGACATGGTTGGCTTCTAGCAAAACACCGTGCCTACCCAATTCTCCAGAAATATATTCAACATGGAATATACATGTTGATGGTGTTTTTCGGGCACTATGTTATTTAAACAACACGACAGGGGTAAAAGGGGTAACTCCATTGATCGAGATCGTTAAAGCCGGCCCGACCACAACATGTAGAGACCGACCACTTGAGATCGGATGACCGGGCATTATCAGATCGACAACAACATTCTCAGTTCAAATGACTATCATGACCGACCTCATGAAGACCGAGCACATGACGAGGCGTGCTCAGGAAGATAAAGCATCCTATTCTTGCGGAAAAGGGATAAGTTGTCCTACTTTAATGGGGTAAAGTAATAAGTTAATATCCTAATAGGATAAAGAAAGTAAATGTAGTTTTGATTAGGAATCCTTATGGGAAAAGGGAATAGTTTTGACTAGGAATCCTGATAGGAAAAGGAGACCATCTCCAATTGGGAATTCTTGTACAAATAGGAATCTGATTTCTTCACCATTATAAATAGAAGGGTAGAGTGAGTGTAGATGGAGAAGTTGAAGGAGGAGAATAATCAAGCTCTGATTTGTAAAAACAAAGAAGAGACCCAATAAGCGTATTGAAGTAATAAAAAGTACCATCCAGTTCTTGTCCGTGGACGTAGGTCGGATCCAAAAATCCACCGAACCACGTTAAATCTCCTTGTTGATTGGTGTGTTTATCTGTCTTTTGCTAAATTTGCTTTTGGTCCCCCATAAACCAAACAAATTCACTATTGAAGGAGGATTATCTCGGAGGTGATATTCCCATATTACCCTGAGACCAAAATCAGCCGTCAACAGTTGGCGCCGTCTGTGGGGAACTCAACAAAAAGCAACTCGCGTAGTAAGACAAATGGCGGAAGGCGGAAACCAACAATCATCATGGAGCTCGGCTGCAGACTGGATGGAAAAGATCGAGGAAAACCTTAGGAAAGAAAAGGAGGAAAACCAGACTCTGCTGAAAACCATAGTAGACCGGTTAGAAAGAATGGAAGGAGCACACGACGGAAAATTCGAGGCCGGGACTAGCCGACGAAGGAATGAAATAGCGGAAGGAAAGAGAATTGTCGATGCGAGCGAAGACGAAAGACCCCGGAGGAGGGAACCCTACAGGGTGAGATCTGTGGTAGTGCAGAGAGATTCCCAAACCAAGGACACATGAGAGGAGGAAGATGACAAATCATCACCAGACTCCTCCTACGATAGCCCTCACAGTACCCGGAGAAGAGGGAAAGAACATACCGAAAAGGTGCGAGAAGACACCGACCCTGAGAAGCGCCACTCCCGAGATAGCAGAAAGAAAAGAAACCACAGGGGGCGGCATGGAACCAAAGACAGCAACATGAAATCTTGGTTGCGGGAGGAGCTGGTCAAATGGGGAGTATACCCCAATGCAAACAGAGGGAACGTCCAGGACGTCAAAGATGAGTCCCCCATCACGGAAGAAATAAAATCAGAAAAATTCCCAAAAAGATCAGCATGCCGACCATGACCCCATACAAGGGCCATACCGATCCCAAAACCCACATTGAAGGTTTCGTCCTACTAATGGAGGTGCAAGGGGTAACAGGGGACGCCATCTGCAAAGTGTTCCCCCTAACTCTGGCCGGACCGGCCATTCTATGGTATAGAAGCCTAGCCCCAAGGAGCATCAGCAGCTTCGCACAACTCAGAAATCATTCATACGACACTTCAAGGGGGCTTGTGTCCCTAGAAAGACAATTGGAGAACTAAGACTTATGAAACAAGGAGACGATGAACCTCTGAAGATATTTATTGAAAGATACCATAATATGGTACTCGAAGTCGGAGGGTATGAATCCCCCGAGGCCCTGGAAAGCTTGAAGGGGGCCTTGAGGGTCGGAAGGCTATGGACCCATCTAAGGATCCAAGACACCCCGGACTACGCCACCGCCCTGGAGGTGGCCCGCAAATTCGTTTTGTTAGAGAACGAGGAGAAAGTATGCCGAAAAAGGGAGCACCATTAGAGAAAGAACCGCAAGGGAGGGCACCCCCCGCCGAACAGAAAGAGAATCCCGAAAGACCACCCCCGAAGCACAAGAAGTTCAAGCCACTGCATCGGGACAACCAAGAGAGAAGGGCGCCGACCCAAGTAAACCATGTGGTCGGGGAAAATGAATACATTCCCCTAAATAAACCACTGGGACAAATTGTCATGGAGATCCAGGGGAAATGCCTCTTAGTAGAACCCAACCAAAGAAGATTTCCCCCGGACGAGAGGAACCAAAAGGCTTATTGCATACATCGCAACTCCAGAGGACATGCAACGGACAGGTGCAGAGACCTGCGGGAACAGGTGGTAGACTTGGTGAAAGAAGGCTATCTCAGTATGTACGTAGACCATTCGGTTTTTTAAAATCGACCAAGTTGATAGCGGAAGTCATCCAGTCGGATGCGTAGAATGCTGAGATGCAGAGAGGATGTATTAAGAAGAGCCTTGCTTGTATCGACTCTTGTAGAGTTGCAAGAAAGGCAACAAATCCCAAAAAGGTGAGTAAAACCTCTTCTGACTTAGGTTAACATTTGATTATGCTTATTTGTTATGGCTCACACAATGATTTTGATATTTGTTTTACGGCTCGGGTCTGCTCTTGTACCGCCGAGACCGATGTCTCTTTCCGGCTCGGGTCTGTTCTTGTACCGCCGAGACCGATGTCTCTTTCCGGCTCGGGTATGCTCTTGTACCGCCGAGACCGATGTCTCTTTCCGGCTCGGGTCTGCTCTTGTACCGCCGAGACCGATGTCTCTTTTCGGCTCGGGGCTGGATTTCGTTCCGCCGAGGCCGCTTGTTTATTCAGCTCAGGGTCGGGTTACGTCCCACCGAGTCAGCTTCTTTGGATTGGGGATGTAACATTCCCCAGAGCCAAGTCTCTCTTTTAGCTCGGGGTCGGGTTACGTCCCACCGAGTCATGCTCATTGGTCTGGGGACGGGATATTCCCCCAGAACCAAGTATCTCTCTTAGCTCAAGGTCCTCAAAAATATTCAGGGACATACTCGATGCATAGGATCCGTGAGAAGCATAGCACGGGGAGGGATGATACCCCTGTGGCGATTGCCTACTCTAGTGTTACAGAAACATAAGGAGGAATATGCCCTTAATGTGTCGAGCACTCTTTGATCCTCACGTACCCGATGTAATGGATCCGTGGGAAAGCATAGCACGAGGGATAATGATGCCCCCGTGACGATTGCTAGCTCCAGTGATGCTGGACCTAAGGAGGAATGTGCCCTTAGTATCCCGGACACTCTTTGATCCATTCATCATCCGGATCCGCGAGAGACACAGTACGGGGATGCGTTGTGCCCCTGTGGCGTGTGCCTGCTCCAGCGTGGTAAGGAGGAGCCCTCATACAATACACAGGCTCCCTAGTGAACCGACGTGTAGAGGATGTGCCCTTACCATTTAAACGCTCTCTGATCCAAATCCTAGTTCGCCGGGACACTGAATTGAAAGATTCAGAATTGTGTTTTGGAGGCCTCGGGCAGGACGCTATTTCGAGGCATCTGTGCTGTTGTTTACACTTGTGAAAAGTTTTGCTTTGGGACAAGTGCTAAGTCACCCCCACCTTTTGATTTTATCTTCTAAAGTTTTGTTTTCATTTTTTCGCCGGGCGGGCAGAGGGACGCCCATGCCAGATTCGGTAGGGCTTCAAAGGTTGATTCACTTCCCTTCTGAATAAGTCCCAGGGATTAATCGGCTCGGGGCTGGATTTCGTTCCGCTGAGGCCACTTGTTTATTCGGCTCGGGGCTGGATTCGTTCCGCCGAGGCCACTTGATTATTCAGCTCGGGGCTGGATTCGTTCCGCCGAGGCCTCTTGATTATTCGGCTCGGGGCTGGATTTCGTTCCGCCGAGGCCACTTGTTTATTCGGCTCGGGGCTGGATTCGTTCCGCCGAGGCCACTTGATTATTCGGCTCGGGGCTGGATTCGTTCCGCCGAGACCACTTGTTTATTCGGCTCGGGGCTGGATTCGTTCCGCCGAGGCCACTTGATTAATCGGCTCGGGGCTAGATTTCGTTCCGCCGAGGCCACTTGTTTATTCGGCTCGGGGCTGGATTCGTTCCGCCGAGGCCACTTGATTATTCAGCTCGGGGCTGGATTCGTTCCGCCGAGGCCTCTTGATTATTTGGCTCGGGGCTGGATTTCGTTCCGCCGAGGCCACTTGTTATTCGGCTCGGGGCTGGATTCGTTCCGCCGAGGCCACTGATTATTCGGCTCGGGGCTGGATTCGTTCCGCCGAGACCACTTGTTTATTCGGCTCGGGGCCGGATTCGTTCCGCCGAGGCCACTTGATTATTCGACTCGGGGCTGGATTCGTTCCGCCGAGGCCACTTGATTATTCGGCCGGGGCTGGATTCGTTCCGCCGAGACCACTTGTTTATTCGGCTCGGGGCTGGATTTGTTCCGCCGAGGCCACTTGATTATTCAGCTCGGGGCTGAATTTCGTTCCACCGAGGCCATTATGACTTCTATCAGCTCGGGGTCGGGTTACGTCCCACCGAGTCCGTCTCTTTGGACTGGGGATGTAACATTCCCCCGGGTCCAAGTGCCATTCTCAGCTCGGGGTCGGGGTACGTCCCACCGAGTCAGCCTTTCGGACTGGGGACGTAACATTCCCCCAGGTCCAAGTGCCTTTCTCAGCTCGGGGTCGGGGTACGTCCCACCGAGTCAGCCCTTCGGACTGGGGACGTAACATTCCCCCAGGTCCAAGTGCCTTTCTCAGCTCGGGGTCGGGGTACCTCCCACCGAGTCAGCCCTTCGGACTGGGGACGTAACATTCCCCCAGGTCCAAGTGCCTTTCTCAGCTCGGGGTCGGGGTACGTCCCACCGAGTCAGCCATTTGGACTGGGGACGTAACATTCCCTCAGGTCCAAGTGTCGTTCTCAACTCGGGGTTGGGTTGCGTCCCACCGAGTCAGTCCTTCGGACTGGGGACGTAACGTTCCCCCAGGCCCGAGCATCTCTCACAGCTCGAGACAGGATCACATGCCACCAAGCACATCATCGTTAGTTCAGAGGCAAAATTTTCTCCTCACAATCGAGATTGGATCAGTCAGGGGTCAGGACCCCCAAATCTCTGGTACAGATATTACAGAGGAGGAGTCATTTTTAGTTTGGACAACAAGAGGAACTTCATCTCCTGATGGAACGACCCAAGTAAGCAATTTGCTTTGAGGTGGAGAATCATTCTGAATAGAGTCAGCATCTCCAATAACCGAGGATATGAAGATAGAAACAGAAGACTTAGTTGATGGCAAAGATAATTTCTCGGTGATTTCTGGAGCGACCACCAGCAAGGCGATCAGCACACCATCTTTTTTTATAGTTCCCGGCATCAACTCACAAACTCGTTGTTACCGAGAACTAGGGGACAGATGTTGATGGTGTTTTTCGGGCACTATGTTATTTAAACAACACGACAGGGGTAAAAGGGGTAACTCCATTGATCGAGATCGTTAAAGCCGGCCCGACCACAACATGCAGAGACCGACCACTTGAGATCGGATGACCGGGCATTATCAGATCGACAACAACATTCTCAGTTCAAATGACTATCATGACCGACCTCATGAAGACCGAGCACATGACGAGGCGTGCTCAGGAAGATAAAGCATCCTATTCTTGCGGAAAAGGGATAAGTTGTCCTACTTTAATGGGGTAAAGTAATAAGTTAATATCCTAATAGGATAAAGAAAGTAAATGTAGTTTTGATTAGGATCCTTATGGGAAAAGGGAATAGTTTTGACTAGGAATCCTGATAGGAAAAGGAGACCATCTCCAATTGGGAATTCTTGTACAAATAGGAATCTGATTTCTTCACCATTATAAATAGGAGGGTAGAGTGAGTGTAGAGGGAGAAGTTGAAGGAGGAGAATAATCAAGCTCTTGATTTGTAAAAACAAAGAAGAGACCCAAGAAGTGTATTGAAGTAATAAAAAGTACCATCCAGTTCTTGTCCGTGGAAGTAGGTCGGATCCAAAAATCCACCGAACCACGTTAAATCTCCTTGTTGATTGGTGTGTTTATCTGTCTTTTGCTAAATTTGCTTTTGGTCCCCCATAAACCAAACAAATTCACTATTGAAGGAGGATTATCTCGGAGGTGATATTCCCATATTACCCTGAGACCAAAATCAGCCGTCAACAATACATAATCTTTGTCAGGCGTAGTATACATAGTATTGCGTATTACGATCCAATATCGGATATCACATGCTAGGTCTAGGGCTGGAATTGTGTCTGCCCCGTACGAAGCATATATCGGATCTCTGGTAACTAGTCTCTATAATCGGATAATCATGACCTAGTCATATTATTCCGATGACTGCAGTACTTAAAATTACTAGTTCCATATTTTACGTGATCATCATCTTCATATGACTGAAGTGATATTTCCATCTTGACATCACACCCAATACATTACGATTCTCAGTATACCCAGAAGAGTCGTACACAGAACCTGTTAAAGCCCCAGACGACCAAAACCAAAGCATACTGATTGTCGCAAGTATTAGCGATGCAAGTCTCAGGTTAAGACCAAATACACCTACCCTGATTCGAATTCCCATAGACACATAGTCATACTATCGATGGGATTTCGATGGGTCTATCCAGAGCGAAGCTGTTTCGATACCATCGGTAAACAGAACCTCCTATTACACCTGCATGAGTATCCAATACGAAAATATATGAGAACTATGCCGTTACGCTTCCATAACACGCACAAGTGTAATACTAGCCTATTCCACATTATCGATGTCCAGTCTCGATAATACTACGACTAGGGATATTTAATGATTAAACCTTACGTGGATTAATACTGTCTCATATCTTATTAATCCGGTACTAATCATATGGACTTTTATCATTTATATATCCCGGTAATCCAATTACAAATGATAAAAGAGCAATTTCCTTTGTCACATAGTTAATTTGTACAACAACACCATGTTCTGTACAAATAGTGATGCTATGGGTCATAATTGTCCAACAATCTCCCACTTGGCCTATAGCCAATCACTCAAGTTTCCTACACCTGAACTATGTACGGGTCGCTCAAACTTCTGCTAAGAAATAGCTTTCGTCAGTGGATTTGCAATGTTATCATCTGATGCGTTTTATTCGATCATCACATCGCCACGATGTATGATCTGACGAATCAGATGAAATAGTCAAAGTACATACTTGGATCGTTGATGAGACCGTGGTTCCTTATCCTGTGTTGTAGCCCAGCTCAGTTGTTAACAGAACTATACCTAATCCAATTAGGATTATATAGATCCAAAAATGCTTCTTTTGCTGCCTCAGCTGCAACAATGTTCCACTTTTTTTATTTATTCGGCAACAGTATCTTGCTTGGAAGATTTCCAGCTCACTGTTCCGTTATTCAAACTAAATATGTACCCTTATTGCGACTTAAAGTCATCTTTGTCGGTTTGGAAACTTACAGCAGTGAACCTGTTGGAGTTTAATCAAGCCCACAAGATCACAAACAATGCATAAAAATCACAAGTTATGAACACATCAAAGGAGATGGCGGAATCAACTCACATTGAATTCGGTTTTGATGAATGAAGAACAAAGGTGCGTTTTTGAGCTCCCTCCAAGCTCGGCAATGGCTTCCAAATGCAGTGGGCTGTGCGGTTTTGGGCGTGATGGCTTCCTCCATGTTCGGCCATGTGAGACTCCATTGAAGCTCCAAGCTTCAAGCTTCCTTGCTCAAGAAGATGCTTCCCTATCACCTATGTATGCTCAAGGTGTGCTAGCACTTGATTTTTGCCACAAAAATCATTATCTGCTTCTCCATTTTCGGCAGAAAACAGAACAAGAAGGAAAGAGGAAAAACGGTCCAAGACCGAGAGAGAAATAGAAGGTTTTGGCTCCATTTTGTTGCCTAAAACGTGAATACCAAAACCAATGAGTCACGTGAATGGTAAAAGAATTGCCAAAACCGTGAACCACACAAAGTCCAAGAAGAGAGAGAATGATTTTTATATACATATATCTTTATTCCATTTACCGTAAATGAATAAAATATATATATACACAAGTCCTATCACTTCAAACAATCACCTTTCTATATTCACATCATGTCACTTTAATAAAGTGACAACATGTCATGTCACATCACATCACTCAAAGTGACAAGTGATTTGACATTGATGCGACTAGCGATTTGACGCTTGATGTGACTTGCGTGCCGCGCTCGAATTCGAAATGCGAATGCGCTCGCAATCACTCTCGGGCTCAAGTTCGCTAATTCCAAATTAACGAATTTTCCGTCGCGTCGTAATTAAATGATTACGCCTAGCGAAATCACTATTCACGTCGCTAACGAATTAATTCTAAATTAATTCGTTCGCCCGAATTAAAATCTAATTTTAATTCCGCGTCAAAATCCAATTTCTAATAATATATCGAATATATTATTTTATCGATTAATTCCAAATTAATCGTTCTCTCTTTTTAATAATATTTTATCCCAGATAAAAAATCTCCGCAATTAATCCCAGATTAATTTTCTCTCTCATCGAATTAATCCCAGATTATTCTATCTCTCTCTTCTAATTAATCCCAGATTAATCAAAGTGCGAGTCATACGTCATCGGTGAATCTTCAGGAAGCGACCCATGAGATCTCCGGATATGTTGGCAGTAAATACGATCGTCAGATTGTCCGAACACGTAAGTACCTCGTACTACGTTTATATCGATTTACAAGACAAGGTTGGCTTCTAGCAAAGCGCCATGCCTACCCAATTCTCCAGAAATATTCTTACAGGAATATATAGATCTGTATCAAGCGTAGTATACCGTAGTATTGTGTATATCGGCCCAGTATCGGATAATCACGTGCTAGGGCTGGGGCTGGATAAGTGTCTGCCCCGTCCGAAACACATGTCGGATGTCTGGTAACATAGTCTCTATAATCGGATATACATGACCTGGTCACAATATCCCGATTGGTTGCGCAACACTCAAGAGCACTAGTACCGTATCCTGCGTGACATCATCTCCAAATGACTGAAGTGACACTTCCATCTTGACATCACACCCAATACTCTACGACTCTCTGATAAACCCAGAAATGGTGTACACAGAACCGGTTAAAGTCCCCTACCACCAAGACCAAAGTCTATCGATTATCGTAAGTATTAGCGATGTAAGTCTCAGGTTAAGACTATACACACACCTACTTGATTTCGGCCTCCCATAGACACATAGTCATAATACCAATGGGATTCCGAGGGGTCTATCCAGAGCGAAGCTGTTTCCCGTACCATCGGTGAAACACGACCTCCTATCGCACTTGCATAAGTATCCAATACTTATAATATGAGAACTATGCCGTTGTGCCCTCACAAACGCGCACAAGTGCAATACTAGCCTATTCCGCATTATCGATGTCCAGTCTCGATAATACTACGGCTAGGGATATTTAATGATTAAACCTTCGGGGACTGATACTGTCTCATATCATTCTCAGTCCAGGTACTAATCATAGGGACCTCTCTTCATTTATATATCTATGGTGATCTAATCACAAATGATGAGAGTGCAATTTCCTTGTCACATAGTTAATTTGCTACAACAACACAATGATCTGTGCAAATAGTGACGCTATGGGTCATTTTGTCCAACAATCTCCCACTTGGCACGTAGCGAGTCACTCAGTGTCCTACACCTGAACTATGTACGGTTCGCTCAAATTGCTGAGGAAAGGTTTTCGTCAGTGGATTTGTTTAATTATCGTCTGACGCGATTTACACGATCATCACATCGCCACGATGTATGATCCGAACGAATCAGATGATATAGAAGTATATATCTGGATCGTCGATGAGACCTTTAATTCTTTAGCCTGTGCTGACGCCTAGCTCAGCTGCTAACAGAACTATATCTAATCTAATTAGATTTATTATCGATCCAAATGGCTTCTATTGCTGCCTCAGCTGCAGCAATAATCCGCATTTTTGTTAATTCGGCAACAGTTATCTTGCTCGGAAGATTTCCAGCTTACTGTCCCAGTGTTCAATCTTTATAGTACCGCAGTATTTACCGGTTTGGAAACTTGCAAACAGCAGCAGTGATCCCAGTCACTTTAAGTTCTCCATCTCCATAGTTTAAGACAACATCTTTAGTTCTCTCAGATACTAACAGATGTTCTTAATCTTCAATCCAGTGACTATCACTTGGATTGACCCGATTGTGACTCCATATGCCCGAGCGTATGAGACCCAAATACAAGTACATTTTAAATGTACAATTTCCCAGAGAGTGTTACCAACTCCAAATCTGTCCCAGTAGCTTTATTCCTTGAATAAAGGTTGTTACTCCCAGAATTCTACGGAGAATTTCTATGAAAGCCAAGCTTTCGAAAATAGCTTTATGGGAATTTTTTACTGTCAGTGCGCCCCTCCCACTAACCTCCTTATATACACAAGAATTATTTCTTTTGAGTTATCATCATAAACCATTATGATTATTTCAAAACGTCAGTTCCAAGAACCCTATGCTTGCTTCAATCCAAACATGGATTGAATAATCCGCAAACCTTGTTTGTCGGTTATACAAAATCGTCAGAATGTTGTAAACATTCTCCAAAAGGTTTCCTTTTCAGGAAAGCGATTTTGATTTATAACTGACATATTTCACAAATGAAATATACAGTTATCAACAAGCATCTTCAAAATGGATTTACCATGGCAACAGGTAAAAGGTTGAACCGTTATTAACACAATGTTGATAACGATACCTTTCCGTCAAAAGCCCAGCTTTGTACGTTGGTATGTTGCCTACCATGTATGTCTTCCTTGAAGACGTTTAATGTACCATATGCACAATGCCTCGTGGTACAACAACTAGTATCCAAAATAGTTGTTAAACATGGAATCCATTTTGGACTTGTGGCACTTTGCCAAAATAGGGAGTCGATACCTCGTATTACTTCCTCATACGTAATCAGTTGGTGTACCTTAAAAGATTAAAATCTTTATGAGGTGAGATCAGAAACCCATACCCCAGGTTGTTTTCTGACTCTCTCTGATCTACGCGGTTTCTTGTGTTTTTGAAGATTAATGGTATAGTTTCATCATAGATGAACTATTTGTGTTCCATTATGGACTTCGTGTCTTGAATAGTATTACTCCGATTTTCATCGAGTATCACTATCCTCCCACTGACCACTGCATATCGGTATTCCTCTCAGGAAAACCGCATGGTGAGCAACAATCACATTGTTCTCATGTGAGATGTATAAGTACTATACTTATGGTTTCCCATAGGATAACCTATATTGGCACTTATCCAATTTGGGTCCTTAGTTTGGTATCATCCAAACGTCATGCCTGGCATACCCAAATTATCAGGAATGAGAAACCTTGTTTCTTTCCTGTTCATATCCTATATGATATCTGTCAAACAGATTTATATGGAACCTTATTCTAAATAAGTTTTGCACTGTTAATACATATCCTATTGAAGGAAACAATAGCTCAGAGCGACTCGTGATAAACCTTATCATGTCCAACAAAATTCGGTTTTAGTTCGGACACACTGTCTAACTGACATGTCTCGTTTAATTGTGTCCTAGACAACAATGCCACAAATAAGTCTCTATTGATCAAATCAATTTGAGCTATTTGTTTGTCATTTATATGTTTGAGATTTTTATTTATATTCAAAATATAAATTATGTTATTTACATCTAATGTATTTATCTCAGTATCATCTTTATATAATAAAACACTCAGTGTTCTATAATATAAAGGTTTTATCCGCAACGGATTAAACACTGATAAAGAGATAATGTCTCTAGTCAAACTAGTTACATTATAACATTTCTTAATTTAAGTACACACCCAAAGGGTAGTTCCTAAACTTAGGTATCTACGGTCGAAACAGCGACTTTCGTCCCGTTTCCGATTCGCAGAGAAATCTCAGCTTGAAGTCAGTATCCTGCTCAAAGCAGATTCTGAATATCAATACATATATATTATGTACCACACTAAGTATTTAAAATCTAATTTCAATACTAGCTGTGAACATAACTAAGACAAACATTTTAAAGTTAGAGCCTCGCCCTTTCTTTAATTCCTTCGTGTCTTCCATATCCAAATGGTAGTCACTTTGGGATATGTCAATTATCCTTTTCAATATTTCACAAACCTTTGGCCAAGCCTTGGTTTTCGAATATCGAAACGATGTGCACCTCGTGCTACATGCCCAATTGCAAACTTTGACTTTATCTTCTATAGAATAGTCAATTAATTCTCCAAGAATTATAAATTGCAATTTTAATACTTCTTAAATCAAAAAATTAGATTTATGACAAGTATATTAAATTAAGCATTAAAGTCATCATCACATAAATCTTCCAAAGATTTTATGCTCTACTTATTTTGCTTAATTTTGGGCGTAAGGTATAATAAGTTATTTTATCAAATAAAGTAACCTATTATTATTCCCAATTTGAAAATTAAATCATTTAAATATTTTAATCCCAGATTATATTTTAAATATCCAACTTTTCAATTTCTTATCTTGATTACAATGGTCCAACTATTTAATCCACGATTAGTGGTACTATATATATTATAATGATTATAATAGTCCAACTATATAATCAAATATAATCCAAATTAATTAACCTCAATTACATTGATTACTATAATCCAATTATAAAATCAATTGTAAACTGAAATTAATTAATTCAAATATATTGATTAATATAATCCAATTATATATAATCAAGTATAATACAGTCCAACTGTTTATTAAAACAACATAAAATATTAGTCCAACTAATACTTTTGATTAATATGACGAATAAAATAAAATGAGCGTGTTTAGCGAGTATTCGAACGAATGTTGCAAATTCAATACTTGCCTCCCACTATTTTTCGTCGAGCCTCTAACCCTCTGTGGAGTACTCGGGAAACCGTGTTTCCTAGTGGGCTAGGATCCTATTAAATAACACACAACCCTGACTTTGGCCAATAAAAAGCTGTATGCTATTTAACTAGGTAGATCTCACAGATCAATTGGATCTCATCCAATTCCTAGATCCGGTTAGGTGGACATCCAAGTCCGAAACATATGTATAATGTCAATGTATCCAATACATTTTCCTAACCCTATCCTCTGAATCATCTAGGCCTTGGCTTTGGCCAAAAACAAACCTAATGATTCCAGTTAAGCTGGACCCATTGACGAGGAAAGTTTTGTAATCAATGTCATTGGACAAAAAGTGACCTGACTTTGGCCAATAAAAATCACGATTTGGACAGACAACACCGATATGCAACAAAACTCTCATGATTCAAGTACATCCTTGATTGACAAAGGTCTTGACTTTGGTCAATAAAAACCAATGCCAACTTCGGATCTTGAACAAGAATCATTCAATGGAAGGATATTTGCTTAATATAAAACGAGGGTTTTTCGCGTGCAAATGGCTACCAATTTAATTATCTTTGTTAAGGTCTCATCATCATACACCCTTAAGCATGCATTCTAAACACATAATAAAGCGAGTATGAAATAAAATAATAATGATATGCGGATGGATATTTTACATTGATCCTAGATCAAATCTCTCACTTTCTCTCTCCCGCTAGCACTTGTATACTTCTACCCCGTTACACTACACTTCTAAAGAAACCTCTTTTACATGGAGGGGAATAGGTGAGAAGAGAATACAAAGAAATAGGAGATAAGGCTGGACACGCAGGTCCAATTTAATAAATCAAATTTATTACAATTTCCAAAATCGCCCAACCCGACTAATATCCATCCGATATACATTATTCAAACATCACAACCATGTATTCATACAAGCATGTTATCAATCAATCAATCAAATTAATTAATCTTGATTATTAGTGATCATCCAATGTTCAAACAAAGATTTGATTTTTGTTCGAGTCAAACTCGTATTGCAAACACGTACTCAAAGTACAATTTCTACGAATTAAATTAAATAACATAATTAAATCCAATTTAATACGTATTTAATTCTAATTCATTATTTAATTCCAAATTAAATATTACACTTTTATTAACGAACCTTTACGACTTAAATTCCAAATTTAATCGCAACGGGTCTCAAAGCCCGATTAACATCTAATGTTTTATTTAATTAAAGTCCAATGGGCTTTTAATTAATTTCTACAGGCGTGGACTTTTGGTCAACTCGGGTCAAACCGAACAACCAAAATCCAATCCGGGAGTTACCCCATAAGCCTTTAAATTAATTTTGGCCCATTAGGCCCAATTAAATAATTAAGGTCCATTAAGCCATAATTGGACCTTTTGGATTCGGTTTTGGGCCTAATTGGATCCAACCAATTTTGCCTAAACCCAACTTTGTTACAACAAAGCCCAAAAGCCCATTACAACCTAACAAGCCCAATTTCCAAAATCAAGCCCAAATTAATTAACTTATAAAATTCCAAATTTCACAATTAATTAACCTAAGTGTAATACACAATCAATTACCCAATTAACATTTCTAAAATATCAATTAGCCTAATTAATCATGCACTTTAACAACAACCAAATAGTGTCCAACACAATTCAATTAAAAATCAAACCCAATTAACATGCTTTCAAGTCTCGGCAATTAGGGGTTTTTCAATTCGATTCGGTTTCAATCCAATTGAGTCCACAATCATAATTTCCCAAATCAATACAATTCATCCAATGAATTAAAACAACAAAATCACAAAGAATTTCATGTTCTTAAAATCGGCCAAGCCACTTTAAAAGGGAAAAATGTTCCAAATCAAAATTCAATCCAATTGAACTTCAAAACAACATTAACCAATTGTTTTAAGTCATCCAATGATCAAACAAAACAAAATTACCAAGACATTAGGTTCTTCCAATTTTCGGCCAAGCCTCCAATTTGGGGAAAATTGAATCCAATCCAATTTCATGAAATTGATCACACACAATCTCAATTAAACATGTTCTAAGCATACTTAAACATCCAATTCAACTAAAACATGCTTAAACACATTTTGCCCAATTTCAAGTTTCAAATTCAACCTAAGAATTGGGGAAAATTGATCTAATCCAATTTTCTTGAAATTGATCATGCACAACGTCAATTCAACCTCATTCAAGCATAATGCATCAAACAATTCAACCAAATCATGCCTAAATCGAGTTTACCCAAATTAAAGTTTTGACCAAAATTTGCAAATTGGGGAAAATCAATCCAATGATTTTTTTGTCAAATTGATTACATATATCTCAAATTAGATCATATATAAGCATTCTTACACAATCAATTTGTCAGAATCAAGCCAAAATCAAAAAGCCCCAAATTTGCCAAGAACCCTAATTTCGGATTTCATGCATCAATGGCTCTAGATACCAATGTTGGAGTTTAATCAAGCCCACAAGATCACAAACAATGCATAAAAATCACAAGTTATGAACACATCAAAGGAGATGGCGGAATCAACTCACATTGAATTCGGTTTTGATGAATGAAGAACAAAGGTGCGTTTTTGAGCTCCCTCCAAGCTCGGCAATGGCTTCCAAATGCAGTGGGCTGTGCGGTTTTGGGCGTGATGGCTTCCTCCATGTTCGGCCATGTGAGACTCCATTGAAGCTCCAAGCTTCAAGCTTCCTTGCTCAAGAGATGCTTCCCTATCACCTATGTATGCTCAAGGTGTGCTAGCACTTGATTTTTGCCACAAAAATCATTATCTTGCTTCTCCATTTTCGGCAGAAAACAGAACAGAAGGAGAGGAAAAACGGTCCAAGACCGAGAGAGAAGATAGAAGGTTTTGGCTCCATTTTGTTGCCTAAAACGTATCCAAAACCAATAGTCACGTGAATGGTTAAAAGAATTGCCAAAACCGTGAACCACACAAGTCCAGAGAGAGAGAGATGATTTTTATATACATATATCTTTATTCCATTTACCAAGTAAATGAATAAAATATATATATACACAAGTCCTATCAACTTTCAAACAATCACCTTTCTATATTCACATCATGTCACTTTAATAAAGTGACAACATGTCATGTCACATCACATCACTCAAAGTGACAAGTGATTTGACAATTGATGCGACTAGCGATTTGACGCTTGATGTGACTTGCGTGCCGCGCTCGAATTCGAAATGCGAATGCGCTCGCAATCACTCTCGGGCTCAAGTTCGCTAATTCCAAATTAACGAATTTTCCGTCGCGTCGTAATTAAATGATTACGCCTAGCGAAATCACTATTCACGTCGCTAACGAATTAATTCTAAATTAATTCGTTCGCCCGAATTAAAATCTAATTTTAATTCCGCGTCAAAATCCAATTTCTAATAATATATCGAATATATTATTTTATCGATTAATTCCAAATTAATCGTTCTCTCTCTTTTAATAATATTTTATCCCAGATAAAATATCTCCGCAATTAATCCCAGATTAATTTTCTCTCTCATCGAATTAATCCCAGATTAATTCTATCTCTCTCTTCTAATTAATCCCAGATTAATCAAAGTGCGAGTCATACGTCATCGGTGAATCTTCAGGAAGCGACCCATGAGATCTCCGGATATGTTGGCAGTAAATACGATCGTCAGACTGTCCGAACACGTAAGTACCTCGTACTACGTTTATATCGATTTACAAGACAAGGTTGGCTTCTAGCAAAGCGCCATGCCTACCCAATTCTCCAGAAATATTCTTACAGGAATATATAGATCTGTATCAAGCGTAGTATACCGTAGTATTGTGTATATCGCCCAGGCCCAGTATCGGATAATCACGTGCTAGGGCTGGGGCTGGATAAGTGTCTGCCCCGTCCGAAACACATGTCGGATGTCTGGTAACATAGTCTCTATAATCGGATATACATGACCTGGTCACAATATCCCGATTGGTTGCGCAACACTCAAGAGCACTAGTACCGTATCCTGCGTGACATCATCTCCAAATGACTGAAGTGACACTTCCATCTTGACATCACACCCAATACTCTACGACTCTCTGATAAACCCAGAAATGGTGTACACAGAACCGGTTAAAGTCCCCTACCACCAAGACCAAAGTCTATCGATTATCGTAAGTATTAGCGATGTAAGTCTCAGGTTAAGACTATACACACCTACCTTGATTTCGGCCTCCCATAGACACATAGTCATAATACCAATGGGATTCCGAGGGGTCTATCCAGAGCGAATCTGTTTCCCGTACCATCGGTGAAACACGACCTCCTATCGCACTTGCATAAGTATCCAATACTTATATATATGAGAACTATGCCGTTGTGCCCTCACAAACGCGCACAAGTGCAATACTAGCCTATTCCGCATTATCGATGTCCAGTCTCGATAATACTACGGCTAGGGATATTTAATGATTAAACCTTCGGGGACTGATACTGTCTCATATCATTCTCAGTCCAGGTACTAATCATAGGGACCTCTCTTCATTTATATATCTATGGTGATCTAATCACAAATGATGAGAGTGCAATTTCCTTTCCTTGTCACATAGTTAATTTGCTACAACAACACAATGATCTGTGCAAATAGTGACGCTATGGGTCATTTTGTCCAACAGAACCTAGTCACCTAAAGTTCTCATTTCCCTATATTCCCAGAAAGCATCCTTAGTTCGTCCAAGATACTCAATGATGTTCTTTACGTCAATCCAGTGACCATCACCTAGATTGGCCTTATAGCGTCCACATATGTTCAAAGCATATGAGACATCAGGTCACATACATTTCAAAAACGTACGAGCTCTGGAAGGGTTATCAACAGCTTTCTAGATCTATCCCAGTAGATCTTTATTCCTAGAATAAAGCCTACTTCTCCCAGGTATTCCATGAAGAATTTTAATGAAAGCCAAGCTTTCACCAATTATATTATGGGAATGTTATTGCTAAGAAGCAATACATCATCAACTTATAGGACATTCATTGTCAGTGCTCTCCCACTAACCTTCTAATATACACAAGAATCATAATCATTTTGAATGAAATCATATACCGTTATGATCTCATCAAAACATTGGTTCCAAGAACGCTATGCTTGTTTCAATCCATAAATGGATCGATTTAACTTGTAAACATTGTTTGCATGTTTTGGCACGACAAAACCGTCAGGATGTTGCATATAAACATCCTCCAAAAGGTTTTCGTTAAGGAAAGCGGTTTTGACGTCCATGTGCCATATTTCATAATTGAAATATACAGCATTAGCAAGCATTATCCAAATGGATTTAATCATGGCAACATGTGAAAAAATTTCGTCGTAGTCGACACTATGTCGTTGACGATACCCTTTCTATACAAGCCTAGCTGTGTACATTTGTATGTTGCCATCCATGTCTGTCTTCACCATGAAGACCCATTTGCTACCAATAGACACAATGCCTTCTGGTACATCAACCAGTATCCAAACTTGGTTGTATACATGGAATCCATTTCGGACTTCATGGCACTTTGCCATAAAAGGAGTCGATACCTTGTATCACTTCCTCATACGTAGCCGGTTCTTCTTCCTCAATAAGATTGATATCTACATGAGGTGAGATCAAAAACCCATACCTCCTAGGTTGTTTTCTGACTCTCTCCAACCTACGAGGTTCTTGTGTGTTCGAAGATTATTAGTACAGTTTCATCCCTGATGAACTGTTGGTGTTCCGTGAGGACTCGGTGCCTGGAACAGTATTACTCCGATTTTCATCGAGCTTTACTTTCCTCCCACTTATCACTGCATATAGGAATTCCTCTTAGGAAAGCCGCATGGAGAGCAACAATTACATTGTTCTCTTGTGAGTTGTATAAGTACTATACTTTGGTTTCCCTAGGACAACCTACAAATAGGCACTTATCCAATTTGGGTTCTAGTTTGGTACCATCCAAACATTTAGCGTATGCCCAGCATTCTCAAATCTTTAGGATTGAGAAACTTGGTTTCTTTCCTGTTCATATCTAATATGAAGTCTGTCTAACAGATTTTCATGGAATCTTATTCAAAATAAGTATTACACTGTTTAATGTGTATCCTCATAAGGAAATTGGTAGCTCAGAGCGACTCATCATTAACCTTACCATATCCAACAAAGTTCGGTTTCTCCGTTCGGACACACTGTCAAATTGAGGTGTCCCGGGAGGAGTCCACTGTGAAAGAATACCATACTCATTCAAATAATCTTGAAACTCATATGTTTAAGTATTTTACACTATGGTCTGATCGTAATGTTTTTAATACTTTTACCGGTCTGTTTTCTTATTTCGTGTCGAAAATCTTTGAATTACTCAAAAGTTTTTGACTTGTGTTTCATAAGATACACATAACCGTAACGCAATGCCACATCCGTAAAGGTTACGAAGTATTTATATCCACCTCTAGCCTAGCTAGACATGGGCCCACTTACGTCACTATGAACGAGAGGTAACATATCGGTGGCACTTGCACTTTTACCAAGTAAAAGGTGTTTTAGGCACTTTGCCTAATAAACTAGATTCGTAGACATCATTTGAATTAGAATCAAATCCTTCCTAGTATCCACTCTTCGAAAGTGTGGATATACGAGTCCTGTTAATGTGTCCCAGACAACAATGCCACTTTTAAGTCTTAACAAATTTATTCAGTTTGAGCTTTTGTTTGTCATGTTATATGTTTGAGATTCATTTATTTTCAAAATATAAATATTGTTATTCATATCTAATGTGTATATCTTAATATCATATTTATAAACAAAACACTTAGTGTTCATGAACATAAAGGTATACCCGCAACGGGTTACACTAGATATAGAGATAATATTTCTAGTCAAACTATGTACATTATAACAGTTTCGTAATTTGAAATCATGTCTTACACTAGACTTGTGGAGGTGAATACCACTTGAAATCATGTCTTACGAGCTAAAGTGTTAATGTGGTCCGTAGTGAGAACACAACTATATAAGCATTGTATCCATATATTGCGAAGGTTACTACTTGGGGAGTAAAATTTCCGCAAGCCATTCCATGGAGCAAAAGTTGAAGACCAATGGATGCCTTTGTAATTTATGTACTAATTAGAAAAGTTTAGAAAAATAAGAGCCCAGACAATGCATCCGTTTTGTTGTATTTATGTTTTAATTCAAATTGTTTGAATAACATGTCATATATCATAGGATGCCCACTCATGCATTATAAAATGTCATGATATTATATGCATGTTTAATTAATCAAAGTATAAAAGTTATGCAAATTTAAATAGTTTAAATTTAGATTAATACATGCAAATAAATTAAATAGTTTAATTTAAATAAGTTTAAAATTTGGTAATTAAGAAAAATAAATAGGAGAGTAGTTATTTATTTTGGTATACAGGAAGAAAACCTATATATAAATTTCATAGCTGATTCCGAATAGACGTTAGTGTATTCCACATACCAAATAAAAATAACATAAGTCACATGTATTTTAATTAAATGTTTAATCAAATAATTTTTTAACATCTGAATTCAAAAATTTTGATCTTTAAATAGTGAACAAAAATTTTAAGAGTTAAAATTGAAATACCTCGCTAAATGGAACATTTAATTAAATCATTTAATTGAGTAAAATGTAACACCTGGTAATCCCGATGACTACTAAGTTATAGGTGGCATGATACGTGACATAAATCATGTTCAAGCTTGTGGGTGCAAGTGGAATTACTTTTGGACATTCGATAAATTCCTCGTAGTTCCGATACAGAATTTATCCCAAGATTAAATCCGGACAGCTCATAGTATTTGGGCCTAACTTTTTCATATGAACTTCGAGTTTTATGGATTATATAACATCGAAAAACTAAGACCGAGACCTACAACTGTCTTGTTGGATAGTTTTTCAAATTCGAATCAGAAAGAGGTCAAAAAGGCAGTTCAAAAATTCAGATGAATAAGTACCCGATGACTAATCTAGATAATTATCTAAGTTTCTCAAAATTTCTGATATTTTGCCAATAAATTATTACTTATTAAGCCCCCAGTATAAATATGGAAAACTATTCATGTATCTCTAATATTTGTGAAGAAGAGAAAACGTGAAAAGGAGAAGAAAGAAGAAAAGAAGGAAGAAAGAAGATGGAAACCATTTTTCTCACCAAAGGTAATAATGAAGAAAAGGAAAATCAACACATAACAAGCTAAGAAAAGGAATGGAAAGCTTAGAAGACTTATTTATCGAAGGAAATTAAGTGAAATGAGGTAAGGAAATCTTGACCCAAAACTTGGATTGTAGAATTTTGGTGATATGATGCTTTGTTGGTATTATTGGCATGTTATGGATTGCATCTAGGTGGATAAAGATATAAGAAATTGAGTGTATTATAAAATGCCCAAAGTTTGAAAATTGTAGACGTTGAGCTAAAATAAGAATTATGAGATTATAGGGTTGCCTTGATGGTGTAATGTTGGTATCGCATATATAGTTGGTGTTAGGCCCTAAAAACAGGCCAGTGTTGCGACGCTCGACACCTAGTGTCGCGACGCGTAACCAGAAGTTGCTCATTGCCTTAGTCTGAAAATATGGGCGTTGTAACGCATAAAGCTCAGCGTTGCTACGCGTAACGAGCAGAGGCTCTCTGCCCCGGGCCTGATCAGGTGGGCATTGCGACACGTAGAATCTGTCATCGCGACGCGAAACAGAACATGTTCTCTTCCTGGGTCTACTTAGGTTGGCGTCACGATGCGTTAGACTCAGAGTTGCGACGTGAGACATAAATAGTTCCATGTCATTTCGATTTCAACTTAAGATGTTAGAGGCCACCCTTAGGGTCTCCTATCAGTTCATATACACACATTATGATATGTCGCAAGCATAATACCTCAAGTGGTGATTATAGATTAACTGAATTAAGAAGCTTAGTATAATTCTGAAACATGTTCCCAACTCATTTTCTAATCAAGTTTATCGATTCTAGATTATCGCAAGAACCCCCAAGTTCTTCGACGAGGTGGAACGGTGCTAGCCAGATTCCAATTGTGAGTGGACTCTTTTTCTAAACTTGTGTTTACTTATATGTTTTTTAGATTAAATTTACTTTTTTGAATTTACGGCGTTAGCCAAGTTTATTTCAGATCTTTTATGAAGAAAAATATTTTGACCAATGCTTTAAAAATTGATGATTTATAACATGGTTTTTATGATTTTTGGAGGCATGCGGGAAAAACCCACCTCAAATATAACTTGACTCAGATATGGAATTGACGGTTACTGGAATTGACGGACATGACATATGCACATATAAAGCAAGACTAGGGGGACGACGATACGTAACACCCATAGATCCAAGATTTTAGGGCTAGGGGGACAGAAATACGTAACGCCCTAATGGCATAGATTTGCATGACTGGCTCTAGTTCAGTGGCTTGGAGGATGGCGATACATAACGCCCCAAGACGACTAGTTTAGGCATATAGAGGGACAGTGATACATAATGCCCTATGCGTCAGATTTTCTATAGATACTCAGAGACATGGTTTTCAGAATGATGGTTTTATAAAAGAGCTTTTACAAGAAATAATTTTATAAGAAATTCAGAGTTTTACAAAAAGAAAGGTTTCTATAAAGTTTCACGGAAAGAGATTTGATTTTCAGAAAAGAAAGAGTTTTCAGAAAAGACAGCTTTCTTGAAATGTTTCAGTTTTAGAACAATTGAATGTTTGTAAAGTATTTCAGTTTTCGCTTTTAAAACTATCCACTTACGAGATCGTTCAAACGATCTAACCCCCTCCATTCCCAGTGTTTTTTTTTTGCAAGTTTACCCGGAGGACGAGTTTGAGAGGATGGATACTGATGGCAGTCACTAGGGTGTTTTCATCCACCAGGTCAAGCCAGATAGAGATTTCATTCAGAGTCACAATAAAGTCATGTATCAAATATCAGTCATTGTATTAAGTTAAAGTGTCTATGAATAAGAGTTGTAAAGAGAAGTATATTTAGGTATACAGTTATAAACATTAAGTTTCAATTCATGTTTATGAGTTGGGCAATAGTCCTTATGCATGAGTTTTTATTTTCAGATGAGTTTAACAGTATTGATCATAGTCAGAAATTAAGAGGCTCAGTAGGATATGACGGTCTATTCCCTGCCGGTAGCATCTCCTGGAAGGGGATGTTGCAAAGATGGTATCAGAGCAAGGTCTAGGGAGTCAGTGACTGCAGTGGGTAGAGTGGTTTGGTCTTGTATACGTAGCATGCTCGGAGTACTAGTATGTGAGGCACTACCTCTCCAGTATCTGATCCTCGAGTACGTCCTCAATTCTTATAGACAATTTAGTAAGAATTCCCAAAGCTATCTGAATCTTCCTCCTAATAAAGTAACCATAATCCTTATTCTAGTTAGAAATCCTTCCGTAGCTATCCGGGCTTATTATGGAAAGTCTAAGGCAAGTTTTGAAAATAGACAGTAAGGTTCTAAGAATATTCAATCCGGGTAGTGGGAAGAGAAAGCTATAAGAAAAGTAAGGAATGAATTATAGATTCTTATAGAAACCAGAGGAAAAAAGAGATAGAGATACATAATCAGATCGATAAGAAAGTTCCAGAACCTATAGCAGTAAGGAGAATAGAATACCTAAGTAAGGTTTCTTCCCTCCAAGTAAGATTTCTTTACTCCTCAGAAATTCTTTCAAGCAGATCAAATAGCCTTTGAATGCCTCGTATAGATTGCAAGTTCTCCGAGTAACAAAGAATAGGCAGAAAAATAGAAGAAGCGAGAATCAGAATTAGTTGTAGGGGTTTCCAACAGACATGAGGTACAACAAAGGATGTAGAGATTCTAGACACCCAAACCCAGGCTCGTAAGTAAATAAGATGAATATTGTAAAGAAATTTGATTAGTTACCTTAGTTAAGAAATCCAATATAGATAAAGCCCTAAGCTATCCAGATTTTGAACCTCTCAGTGATACTGAATAAGGAAGCTGTCCTGATGGAGTTTATCTCATACCTAACTTACATGAGTAAGAGACTCTACCAGGACATAGAGTTCCAAAACAAGAACACCAACATCCGTTGGGATGAAAATACTTGTCCCAGCCTTTACTAGCAGAGATGAAGATAACCGCAAGAAAGCTTAGTACCCATAATGCTATATTTGAGATAGAGATAGCAAACTTTGAGAGATGGTTCACCCATAAAGGGACCGAGGAGAATTCTATGGCTAGAAAGGAAAAAACTCGACATAAACCAAGATTGACAAATTTGCCGCACTAGTAAGAACACTTAGATCAGACTAATTTCAGTAGAAGTTCGTGTAAGTTTAAAAGGATAGACCAATGAGGCTAGAGATACTCAAGAGATAACAAGAGTACATGTACGTATAAAAATGGTTAAATGGCATAGCTGTAGCCTATAGCTAGAGCAGATATAAGAGATATAGAAAGCAACCCATAAGAATGAACCATCATTAATCTTGGTAGCACGACATAGAGTCAAGAGGTTGGATATGGAAATAATAGAGAAGAATACGAGAAGTAACTGTTAGACAGTAATGACCCATAGCGTCACTATTTTGTAAATGATATTGTATTATTGTACAAAATTAACTATGTAGTAATGAAATTGCCTTTTACCATTTTGTAATTTATTTACTTTGATATATAAATGGTAAAAAGTCCCTATGATTAATTCCGGATTGAGATGATATGAGACAGTATCAATCCATAAAGGTTTAATCATTAAATGTCCCTAGTCGTAGTATTATCGAGATTGGACATCGATAATGCGGAATAGACTAGTACTGCACTTGTGCGTGTTGTGAGGGCACAACAGCATAGTTCTCATATATTTGAGTATTGGATACTTATGCAAGTGCGGTAGGAGGTTGTGTTTTACCGATGGTACGGAAAACAGCTTCGCTCTGGATAGACCCCGCGGAATCCCATTGGTAGTATGTCTGCGTGTCTATGGGAGTCCGCTTCAGGGTAGGTGCATATGGTCTTAACCTGAGACTTGCATCGCTAGTACTTGCGACAATCGGTAGACTTTAGTTTTGGTCGTCCAGGGCTTTAACAGGTTCTGTGTACACCTCTCTCTAGGTTTATCGGGAATCGTAGTGTATTGGGTGTGATGTCAAGACGGAAGTATCACTTCAGACATATGGAGATGATGATCGCGCGCAGGATACAGAACTAGTACTCTATAATGGTTGCAACCATCGGGATAATATGACAAGGTCAGGATTATCCGATTCAAAGAGACTAGTTGCTTGATGTCCGATATATGTATCGTACGGGGCAGACACATCTCCAGCCCCAGGCCTTACATGTGATCATCCGATACTGGATCAGTATACACTATACTACGGTATACTACGCCTGTTATAGATCTTATATTCCAATAAGAATATTTCTGGAGAATTGGGTAGGCATGGCGTTTTGCTAGAGGCTAACCTTGTCTTGTAAATCGGTAAAAACGTAGTACTTGGTACGTACGTGTTCGGATAATCTGACGGCCGTATTTACTGCCAACATATCCAGAGATCTCTTGGGTCGCTTCCCGAAGATTCACCAATGACGTATGATTCAAACTCGATTAATCTTGGATTAATTACGGAGAGACTTTATCTTGGATAAAGTACTATACATAGAGAGAGAACGATTAATTTGGAATTAATCGTAAAATTATTATATTCGATATAATAATCGAAATTCGATTTCGACGCGAAATTAAAATTAGATTTTAATTCGGGCAAACGAGTTAATTTAGAATTAATTCGTTAGCGACGTAAATAATAATTTCGCTAGGCGCAATTATTTATTTAAATTCGATTTAATTAACGTCGCGACGAAAGTTCGGTATTTCGGAAATATCGAACCCGAACGCGTGAGTACGCGTGGGCCCACTTTCATTTGGTTGTGTGGGGCCCACATGACACATGTCATTTTATGCATTATTTAATTGTTAATACATTGCATGGTGATAGTGTACAATACACTCAATGGTTTTGCATGGAGTTTGAGTGTTTGACACTGCATGATTTGTGTCATAAGTTTATTATTAATTTAATAAATATTATGGCATAAATATAAATTGATTTTTGTAAAAAAATCATAACACTTCTCCTCTCTCTCATGACCGAAACTGTGAGCTTTCACAGCCCTCTCCACTTTTCTGTTTTTGTTGCAAAAACTTGAAGAATTTGTTTGTTTGGAACATAAAATCACACACAAGGCTAGCACCATCAAGGGATCATACAAAGGTGTTATGGGAAACTAATCTTAGAGCTTGGAAGGATCAAAAATTGCTTGGAGCTTCTCTTTTCTGTTTGGCCGAAACCTCACTGCACAAAGGAGAAAATTTTTGTTTCATCAACGCATCCGCATTCCGATCTTTGTGAGTATGATTCCGCCATACTTCAATATTGTTCATTCATTTATATATTTTGTTTGCTCTTTTGATCTTGGGACATGGATTAGAATTTCCAACAATGGTATCATTGAGCTTAAAGAGCATGAAAATATATTAGGGTAATATTTGGGCAAAATTGATTGAAGCATGATTTGATGATTTTGATTGATTAAGTATGCTTAAATGTATGTTACATTATGTTATACATTATCAATTTCATGAAAAATAAATTGGATTAATTTTTCCCCTCTTGGAGAGGCTTGGCCGAATACTACCTAGACCATGGAGATGATGATTTGTTGTTTATAAGATCATTGGATGACTTTAAACGAACATAAAATGACGATTTGTGATTCGATTGGATTGAAAACGAAATCGGTAATTTTTCATCACCTTGGCCGAATGCATGGAAGAAGATTAGGGACTTGATTTTTTGATTAAATAATGTTGGACATGTATTTAAGATAAAAATATGATTAATGGATTAATTTGATATTTTGGAAATATTGATTTAAAGGATTAATCATGACATTACACTTTAATTAATTAAGTTATAAAATTTGGAATTTTAAAATTTGATTAATTGGGCTTAATTTTGAATTGGGCCTAAAACTATTATATTTGGACATAATGGGCTTGGTTGGACCAAGTAGGTTTGGGCAAATTGGATTGGATCCAAAAATGGGCCTAAATCACTCCATTAAGTCCAAATGTAATAAATGGGCTTTTATGTTTAATTGGGCCTTATGGGCTTGATATTGATTTTTATGGCAAATGAGGGTGATTCCTTATTGGGCTTGGAAATTGGGTTTGACCCACATTGACCAAGGCCCAAGCCTAATGAAATCAATTGAAAGCCCATCGGACTTTAATTAAACGGACATTGGATGTTGATTGGGCTTTGAGACCCGATAGAATTAGATTTGGAATCTAAGTCATAAAAGCACAATAAAAGTGTAAATATTTAATTTGGAATTAAATATAAGGATTAGTATTGAATACGACTTAAATTGGATTTGACGAGTAGTTCGATATAATTCGTGAATTCATACTATAAGTATTTATTCTCAAATTGAGTTGGACTCGCGCAAATGCAAACAATTGTTTGAACATTGTATTGTCACCTAATTAAAGACTAATTAATTGGATTTGATTGGTTGTATAACATGCCTTGAATGAATGAATGTGGATGTAATGTATGAATAGTGTATATCGGATGGATATTAGAAGGGAAGGGTAATTTTAGAAATTATTGTAAATTTAGAATTTATAAATTGGACCTGCGTGTCCAGCCTTTCTCTTATTGTCTCTTTGTATTCTCTTCTCACCTAATTCCCCTCAATGTAAATGAGGTTTCTCTTATTGTATTATGTAATTGGGTAAGAGTAGAATAGTTCTAGCGGGGAGAGGAAAGGAGTGATTTGTTCTAGGAACAAGTTGTTGTTCATATCCATCCGTATATCGCTATATTACTTTACTTTACGCGCTTTATGATGTTTTAGAAGCATGCTTAAGGGTGTATGATGATGAGACCTAACAAAGATAAATTAATTGGTTGCCAATTACACGAAAATCCCTCAAACAATATTAAGCGATTTTCCTTCCGTTGAGTGATTTTCTCAAGATCCGAAATTGGCATTGGTTTGTTGGCCAAAGTCAAGACCTTTGTCAATTGAGGATGTGTTTGAATCATGAGAGTTTTGTTCCATATCGGTGTCTTGTCCAAGTTGTGATTTGTTGGCCAAAGTCAAGATCACTTCTTGTCCATCGACATTGATTACGAAACTTTCCATGTCAATGGGTCCCGCTTAACTGGAATCATTAAGTTTGTTGTGCCAAAGCCAAGACTTAGTTGATTCAGAGGAAATGGTTAGGAAAATGTATTGGATACATTGACATATGTATTAGATATATATGTTTCGGACTTGGATGTCCACCTACCGGATCTAGGAATTGGATGGGATCCAATTGATCTTCGAGATCTACCTAGTTAAATATCATACAACTTGTTGGCCAAGTCAAGTTGTGTGTTATTTAACGGGATCCTAGCCCACTAGGAAATTGGATTTCCCGAGTACTCGACAGAGGGTTAGAGACTTGTAGAAAATAGTGGGAGGCTAGTATTGAATTTGCAATTTCATTCAGATACTTAGCTTTACGCGCTTACAAAATTTATTTCGTCAATATTTTAACATTAGTTGGACTAATAAAATGTTATTTTTCTTGTAACAGTTTGACTGTACCCATATATCGTTAACTAGATAGTTGGACTATCGTAGTTAAGATGGCAAACAAAGGAAATGTCCGAGACATAATCATGGGTGATAATGTATTTAAGGGCACGAACTTTGCTGACTGGGAAATGAACCTGAGGATAGTCCTTGGGGCAGAGAGGCTGTTGTACACCATACAGAGACCTCTCGGGCCGAGGCCCACTGAGCCACTTGAGCTGGAGTTATGGAGAACTCATAGCGATGATTGTGATACAACTCAGTCGATCATGCTTGCTTCCATGACTCAACACTTTCGTCGCCAGAATAGGGACTTGGATCCTTATAATATGATGGCTAGACTAAAGGATCTTCACCGCACTAATAAGCGGATGGAGAGGTATGAGTTGGTGAAGAAACTCTTTCGCTCCCGTATGACTGATGGCGCTTCAGTTGAGGCCCACGGGACTCAAATGATAGCTGACATTGATGAGCTGGCCAAGATGGGAATAGTCTTGGAGGCTGAGCTGACTGTAGACATGCTTTTACAGTCACTTCCCGATACTTGGAAGCAGATTATCATCAACTACAAGTTGATGGATACGGACGATACTCTTGGAGAGCTATTGTCCATTCTTAAGGAGTCAGAGAAAGAGCTTCTTAAAGGCAACAAGCGCGAGGCGCACTTTGCATCGACCTCTCAGACGTCAAGGGCTGGGCCCAAGGCAACTGGAGGGGTGAAAAAGAAGAAGCGTAAGAACAAGGGCAAGGCCAAGATGCCGATGGCTTCTGGGAAGCCGAGGAACAAGTCACAAGACATATGCCTTAACTGCGGCAAAAGAGGTCACTGGAAGCGTGACTGCCGCATGAACAAGGCGATCAGAAGGGAGATCAAGGCGGGCAAGGCACCGACCTCTGGTATGTTTGTTATTGAAATAAACATGGCTACTTCTAGTTTTAAAAATTGGATTTTTGATTCTGGTTGTGGTTCTCATATATGTACTGATGTGCAGGATCTGCAGAACAGCAGGACTCTGGCTTCAGGGGAGATTGATCTACGAGTTGGAAACGGAACTCCTGTTGCTGTTTTGGCCGTGGGCACTTTTGTATTAGAACTGCCCTCGGGGCATGTACTTAAACTAAATGACTGTTATTATGTACCTAGTTTGACTAGGAATATTATATCTGTATCTTTGTTAACCCGAAATGGGTACACTTTTGTATTTAGAAACACTGGGTGTTATTTATATAAAAATGATGCAGAAATATGCACTGCAGTTGCAAATAATGGTCTTTATATTTTGAATATAAATGAATCTCCTACATATAAATTAACAAACAAAAGGCTTAAAAAGAGTGATCCAAATGATGAAACTTATATGTGGCATTGTCGTCTGGGACACATTAACAAGACTCGCATATCCACACTTTCGAAGAGTGGGTACTTGGACGGATTTGATCCAAATTCATATGACGTCTGCGAATCTTGCTTATTAGGCAAAATGCCTAAATCACCTTTTAGCGGTAAAGGTGAACGTGCCACTGAACTGTTAGCCCTCGTTCATAGTGACGTTTGTGGGCCCATGTCTAGCCAGGCTAGAGGTGGATATCGATACTTCGTAACCTTTACCGATGATGCATCACGTTACGGTTATGTGTATCTAATGACGCACAAGTCGGAAACTTTTGAGAAATTCAAAGAGTTTCGACACGAAGTTGAAAAACAAACAGGCAAGAGTATTAAGACATTACGGTCGGACCGTGGTGGCGAATACTTAAGTAATGAGTTTCAAGATTACCTGAAAGAATATGGTATTCTTTCACAGTGGACTCCTCCTGGAACACCACAATTAAATGGTGTGTCCGAACGGAGAAACCGTACCTTGTTGGACATGGTAAGGTCGATGATGATGAGTCGCACTGAGCTGCCAATTTCCTTCTGGGGATATGCATTAAACAGTGCAGTTCTTATTTTGAATAAGGTTCCGTCAAAGTCTGTTGAACAGACACCATATGAGATATGGACAGGTAAGAAACCGGGTTTCTCATTCCTGAAGATTTGGGGTTGCTGGGCATACGTTAAACGTTTGGAAGGTACCAAACTTGAACCCAAATCAGATAAATGCCTATTCGTTGGATATCCTAGGGAAACCAAAGGATATTACTTCTATCACCCACAAGAGAACAAAGTATTTGTTGCTCTACATGCGGTTTTCCTTGAGAAGGAATTCCTAAATGCAGTGTTTAGTGGGAAGAAAGTAGAACTCGATGAAAGTCGTAGTGATACTGTTCTTGGCAATGAATTATCAACGGAACATGAACAGTCCATCTGGGATGAGACTGAACCACAATCTTCAAATACACAAGGACCGCGTAGGTCGGAGAGAGTCAGGGTAATACCTGAGAGGTATGGATTCCTGATCTCACCTCATGTAGATATTAATCTTATTGAGGATAATGAACCGGCTACGTATGAGGAAGCGATACAAGGTATCGAATCCGCTTTATGGCAAGAAGCCATGAAGGCCGAAATGGATTCCATGTATACCAACCAAGTTTGGACACTGGTTGATGCACCAGAAGGCGTAAAGCCTATTGGATGCAAATGGGTCTTCAAGAAGAAGACTGACATGGATGGCAACGTACAAACGTACAAAGCTAGGCTTGTAGCGAAGGGATATCGTCAACGACTTGGAGTTGATTATGACGAAACCTTCTCACCCGTTGCCATGATTAAATCCATTCGGATAATGCTTGCAATAGCTGCATATACGATATGAAATATGGCAGATGGACGTTAAAACCGCTTTCCTTAACGGAAACCTTTCGGAGGATGTTTATATGCAACAGCCTGACGGTTTTATCGCACCTAGACTTGCAAACAAGGTTTGTAAGTTAAATCGGTCCATTTATGGACTGAAGCAAGCATCGCGGTCGTGGAACCAGCGTTTTGATGAGATCATAAAAGAATATGATTTCATTCAAAACGAAGATGATCCTTGTGTATATAAGAAGGTTAGTGGGAGTGCACTGACTTTTATTGTCCTTTATGTCGACGATGTATTGCTTATCGGCAATGACATTCCCATGTTAACGTCGGTGAAAGCTTGGCTTTCATTGAAATTCTCCATGAAAGATCTGGGAGGGGCAGCTTTTATTCTAGGAATAAAGATCTACCGGGATAGATCTAGAAAGCTACTTGGACTCTCCCAGAGTACATATATTGATAAAGTGTTGAAGAGATTCAACATGGATCAGTCCAAGAGGGGACTGTTACCAATATCACATGGCGTCTATCTATCTAGGGACATGTGTCCTAAAACACAAGATGAGAGAGACAACATGAGTCGGACTCCGTTCGCCTCGGCAGTCGGATCGATCATGTATGCCATGATATGTACACGACCTGATGTGTCCCATGCTTTGAGCATGTGCAGTCGATATCAGGCCGATCCAGGTAAAGATCACTGGATGGCGGTTAAGAGTATCCTTAAGTATCTTAACAGAACTAAGGATGCTTTCTTAATCTATGGAGATGGAGAACTTGAGGTATCTGGGTATACCGATGCAAGTTTCCAAACCGACAGAGACGACTTTAAGTCGCAATCTGGGTACATATTTTGTTTGAATAACGGAGCAGTGAGCTGGAAATCTTCCAAGCAAGATACTGTTGCCGATTCAACAACTGAAGCGGAGTACATTGCAGCAGCTGAAGCAGCAAAAGAGGCAGTTTGGATCCGTAAATTCCTAATTGGATTAGGAGTAGTTCCGTTAGCAGCTGAGCCCGTTCCATTGTATTGTGACAATAGCGGGGCTATAGCACAGGCTAAGGAACCAAGGTCTCATCAACGATCCAAACATGTTCTTCGACGATTCCATCTGATTCGAGAGATCATACATCGTGGCGATGTGAAGATCGAAAAGATCGCATCAGAGGATAATATTGCAGATCCGCTGACGAAGGCTATTCCTCGGGAAAAGTTTGAGCGACATGTACATAGTTCAGGTATTAGATGCTTGAGTGACTGGCTATAGGCCAAGTGGGAGATTGTTAGACAGTAATGACCCATAGCGTCACTATTTTGTAAATGATATTGTATTATTGTACAAAATTAACTATGTAGTAATGAAATTGCCTTTTACCGTTTTGTAATTTATTTACTTTGATATATAAATGGTAAAAGTCCCTATGATTAATTCCGGATTGAGATGATATGAGACAGTATCAATCCATAAAGGTTTAATCATTAAATATCCCTAGTCGTAGTATTATCGAGATTGGACATCGATAATGCGGAATAGACTAGTACTGCACTTGTGCGTGTTGTGAGGGCACAACAGCATAGTTCTCATATATTTGAGTATTGGATACTTATGCAAGTGCGGTAGGAGGTTGTGTTTTACCGATGGTACGGAAAACAGCTTCGCTCTGGATAGACCCCGCGGAATCCCATTGGTAGTATGTCTGCGTGTCTATGGGAGTCCGCTTCAGGGTAGGTGCATATGGTCTTAACCTGAGACTTGCATCGCTAGTACTTGCGACAATCGGTAGACTTTAGTTTTGGTCGTCCAGGGCTTTAACAGGTTCTGTGTACACCTCTTCTAGGTTTATCGGGAATCGTAGTGTATTGGGTGTGATGTCAAGACGGAAGTATCACTTCAGACATATGGAGATGATGATCGCGCAGGATACAGAACTAGTACTCTATAATGGTTGCAACCATCGGGATAATATGACAAGGTCAGGATTATCCGATTCAAAGAGACTAGTTGCTTGATGTCCGATATATGTATCGTACGGGGCAGACACATCTCCAGCCCCAGGCCTTACATGTGATCATCCGATACTGGATCAGTATACACTATACTACGGTATACTACGCCTGTTATAGATCTTATATTCCAATAAGAATATTTCTGGAGAATTGGGTAGGCATGGCGTTTTGCTAGAGGCTAACCTTGTCTTGTAAATCGGTAAAAACGTAGTACTTGGTACGTACGTGTTCGGATAATCTGACGGCCGTATTTACTGCCAACATATCCAGAGATCTCTTGGGTCGCTTCCCGAAGATTCACCAATGACGTATGATTCAAACTCGATTAATCTTGGATTAATTACGGAGAGACTTTATCTTGGATAAAGTACTATACATAGAGAGAGAACGATTAATTTGGAATTAATCGTAAAATTATTATATTCGATATAATAATCGAAATTCGATTTCGACGCGAAATTAAAATTAGATTTTAATTCGGGCAAACGAGTTAATTTAGAATTAATTCGTTAGCGACGTAAATAATAATTTCGCTAGGCGCAATTATTTATTTAAATTCGATTTAATTAACGTCGCGACGAAAGTTCGGTATTTCGGAAATATCGAACCCGAACGCGTGAGTACGCGTGGGCCCACTTTCATTTGGGTTGTATGGGGCCCACATGACACATGTCATTTTATGCATTATTTAATTGTTAATACATTGCATGGTGATAGTGTACAATACACTCAATGGTTTTGCATGGAGTTTGAGTGTTTGACACTGCATGATTTGTGTCATAAGTTTATTATTAATTTAATAAATATTATGGCATAAATATAAATTGATTTTTGTAACAAAAATCATAACACTCTCTCCTATTCTCTCATGACCGAAACTGTGAGCTCTCACAGCCCTCTCCACTTTTCTGTTTTTGTTGCAAAAACTTGAAGAATTTGTGTTTGTTTGGAACATAAAATCACACACAAGGCTAGCACCATCAAGGGATCATACAAAGGTGTTATGGGAAACTAATCTTAGAGCTTGGAAGGATCAAAAATTGCTTGGAGCTTCTCTTTTCTGTTGGCCGAAACCCTCACTGCACAAAGGAGAAAATTTTTGTTTCATCAACGCATCCGCATTCCGATCTTTGTGAGTATGATTCCGCCATACTTCAATATTGTTCATTCATTTATATGTTTTGTTTGCTCTTTTGATCTTGGGACATGGATTAGAATTTCCACAGTAACAAGGATTCCAGAACAGACCGGTACCTGGTTAACCGAGATTAAGACAACAAGTAGGTCGAGACCTCATGGGTGATTTATAATGTGAGGAAACCTTAAGACATGAAGTAGTCGATCCCAGGTCATGATAGAACGGAATGACAACTCTTCCTTCCAATATCCATTCTTAGTAAGTTATAGACAAACTTAACCAGACCATCACTGAGCTTAAGTAAATGGACCGTAAGGTGTAATTCACAAGATCTCTATGGAATCCATGTGTCACCCCTTAAGTTCGGACCTAGTAAGGATGTGAATAATACATGAGCTATATAGACCGGAAAACTTATTGTGACACAAGTGGCTGAACAAGTGGTTTTTTAACGGAACTAGGTATAGGCCCATAGGACCATATAAAAAATTGTGATTTTCTAACGAGATGGACTAGTTTAAAATCGCCACAAGCGAAGGTACAATTAAAAGTAATAACCAAATCCATTATGGCTGAGGATAATGGTTCAAATAAGTAGAAGGAATGGAAGAGAGCGCAATCCTCAGAGATAAGGTATTTGACCTATTAAGAGCCCATTGCACTAAAATGGAACAACAAATAGGAAAGTAACATCTGAACAAAAAGTAATAGTAGATATACTTTAACCAATCCAAGTTGATGTAGAGCTTTGATGAGTGGTAAATGTATCACTATTTCCCACTCATTTGACCTAATATTTTGTATAGTTTCTTGAGTTTTGTAAATATTTTGATGTGTTTTATGTTATTTTGTGGATAAATAAAGTTTCAGGACTCTCTGGAGGTGATTTGGGGCCAAAACAGTGAAAAATGGACAAAAAGGGCAAAACTGTCATTTGGGCGTCGCGACACGATCGAAGCGTCGCGACCTCTAACGTGCATCAGATCTTGCTAACGTGCACCAAAATATGCTAAAATGCGTCATGCCATGTGTCATAATCAGAGAAGTTGGCTAAAATGCGCACTTGCTAACATATGCCTGCCACGTATCAAAATCACAGCAATTCTGCTAACGTGCGCCGTGCCACGTGTCACCATCACATGATGCCGATAATCATCATCGCCACATCATCACAATTATTGATTAATCATCCAAGTCGTTCCATGTGTTGTCGTCTCCGTAAATGTCGTCGCAAATCACGGCGCGTGATAAAAAAATGTCTATAAATTGAGGCTGAATTTTCAGATTTGAATTCATACCTTATTCTATTGAAATTCCTTAAGAATATTAAGAAGATTGTATCTTGTTTATTTATAACAGCTTTCAGTAATTAATTTCCGCTTTTGCACTTTCTTTTCTTTACTTTCCAGTCTTTACTTTCCGCAATTTACTTTTACGCAAAGTACTTTCCTTTCTTTACTTTTCAGCAATTTACTTTTCAGTAATGAGGAGGTAACTCCCCCTTGCCAGGGTAAGAGGTAAAGCTTTTATTACTAATATTTAGATTAATCTCCCTTAAATATAATATATAAACTAGTTAAAACCTGACTTAATGAGGATACCGCATGATTGGTCGGTTGGTAATTATTGAAATTGATTTTAACCTGACTAAACAGGATACCGCCTATATGAGTGGTTGGTAATTAGTTATAAATTTGACTTAATTAGGATATTGCGTATATGGTCGATTGGTAATTATCACGCAAAGTTAATATATTATAATAAGGAAGATATCTAAAATAGTAGTGTTAAAAGTGGATCCTTTAACCCCTAGCATTTTTCTTTTATTGTACTTTTACATATTTAATTTCCAACTTTTACTTTTCAGCTTTTACTTTTCAGTAATTATTTCGAGCATTTACTTTCAGCATTTACTTTACAGCAATTTACTTTATGTCTTTTATTTTATTTTATTTAAGCTTTTACCAGCTCTAGTTATGTGTCGTAACTAAGTCAGTTATCTAGGGTTGTGATGAATTCCAATTTCACCGGTTAATAAGGGGTTATTTTATGGTTTGGGTAATTTAAAGGTTTATTTATTAAGCCTTAGTCTTAATGCTTCTTGTTAACTGGCCATTAATAAGATTGATTCGGTAAGCTTAAAATGAACTTGGAAAATGGATTTTATGTTTGAGACCTTAGACTCAATAGCCCACGATCTTCCTTGAGGATAAATAACCCTTTAATAGATTTCCTTACAAGATAGGAATATATCTGTCGGGCGGGGGTAGCCATAATTGGAACTTAATCTTAATGAATTCAGGTAACTTGGTTGACATAGGAATATGATTAATTGAGTTACACTGGGTATTTGTATTTGACCATCGGAAAAGGCTTTTACATAATTTCGTGTTCCAGGTTAATAAACCAATATATTAGACAAACGTAAAATAACTACTTCATCTTTTAAAAGTTATTGGAAAGATTCACAACCCTGGATAGTTTTATAAATTTGAATTTTCGAGTAATTTTATTTACTTGTTTTAAGTTTAAAATCACTTTCAAATCAAATAACCAATCCATTAGATACTTGTAAACATTTAACATCATAAATTAATAAAAGGTTTTAAGTCCTCGTAGGATCGATGCTTTTTATACTACTTGAACGATACGTGTGCTTGCGTTATACGCGTGTGATAGAGTTTTCAGAGAGCATGACCTTATAGGAGATTCACAATAAGAGGTAGTATGATCAATAGACAGAAAATAATTATGAGTAAAGTTGGAAAGGGTAATTTGGATAGTTCCTAATAATAGTACCTTAGTGTGGGAATCCAACACCAGACGAGAAAAAATGGAATCTTAGGAATATAAATTAGCAGCACGTGCAACTACATCACGAGTAGCTAGTGAGATCACCACAACCAGAAAGCCTTAGGAAAAATCCTCAAGATACTCTCAGAAATACGTGAATGCACAATGGAAGGAGACCGAAACATAAAACCTTCAGATATAGTACAAAAGCATAATAGATGAGGAAAATAACTCTAAGTAAAATATTTAGAAGAGAAGTTGTCTAGATGAAACGATAAAGAGAGAAAGCATTAGTCAAGCAATGACGGGAATATAAAAGAACCAGCGTTAGACATGATTAGGGACATATAAAATGTGATATTTTTCGGATAAAGAAAAACAGACATAGACCACATAAGTTCCAGATATAGAATAGAGCAGGAAAGAAGACGAAAAGGACATCAAGTAAAATATTTGGAAGTGGAACTATCGAGATAAGAAATCAATAGAAAAAGATACTAGATAAACAATGACATAGGTGCATAAGTGCTAAGAAATACTTTCGATGGTTAAGTTCAGTAGTACTACGGAACATCAAGATTTCTCAGCGTCAAAATAAGATTAGATATCCATCAGATAGGAAATAAAAGGAAAGTAGTGAGTATAACCCATAAGTTCAAGTACGGCCTGAAAAAGATTTGTTGAGATATAACATAGAGACGACCAAAGAAACTAGGTATACAAATATTGTTGAGATGAGGACAACACTTGATAGAATAAGACTATAGGAATAACTGAAAGTAGGATATTCTTAAGTGCAATCAGGCAAAGAGAATAAGCCAATGTAAAAGATAGTTAACCAGATTTATAGTAGCAACGAATTTAATGATACAAAAGAGTGTGAACATTATCCAGAACCGAGTCGCTAGCTTCAACAATACTAGTAAATGACACAGTCTAAGCACAAATGTACGTACAATTGGTCTTAATCTAAGTACATTGTTCTAGAGGTTTTGAGCCAACTAAGAAAAACTGTCAGAATTATGTCAAGAGTTAATATTTTGGAGTTAAGAGGTATTGGGAAACCATGATGATAAACTTAGAGCATATGAAGAAATTGACCTTGAGCTATGAGGCCCTAAGCCCTATAGATAGGTAGAGATGTGAGAACTTGAAGGACGGAGCTGTTAAGCAATTGAGGCTTAGTAAAGAAAGAAAGAGAGTCAAATAGAGAATTTAGGAGGAAGAATTCTAAGATCAAATCGAGCATGTAAAACCGAGGAAATATCAAGCATGATCAATTACAGTAGCGTCAATGACTACCTAGCATACAATTACCATAGAGTTAAAACAAAATATGAAGGAGTCTAGCTATAGGAGACACAAATATCATTAAAGTTATGGGAGCACTATTGGACAATTATGACCCATAGCATCACTGTTTGTAAAAGACATGGTGTTCTTTGTACAAATTAACTATGTGACAAAGGAAATTGCTCTTTTATCATTTTGTAATTGGATTACTTGAATGTATAAATGATAAAAGTCCCTATGATTAGTACCGGATTAATAAGATATGAGACAGTATTAATCCACGAAAGGTTTAATCATTAAATATCCATAGTCGTAGTATTATCGAGACTGGACATCGATAATGCGGAATAGGCTAGTATTGCACTTGTGTGCGTTATGGAAGTTTAACAGAATAGTTCTCATATATTTAAGTATATTATACTTATGCAAGTGTGATAGGTAGGGATGTTCACGGGTCGGGTCGGGTCAGGTTTTTAAAAATTTTGTTAGACCCGATCGGGTCGAGTCAAGGGAAAGTCAGGTTGTGGGTCGGGTCGTGGGGAAGTGAAACCCGTTCGGGTTCGGGTCAGGTCTGGTCATTTAAATATTTTTTTGAATTAATTATTTTAAAATATAAATATTAGTTATTTTATGTCCCAACATAATAGAATTTCAACAAATGAGTGGAGGAACATATATTTATAAAAGTAAACTTACAGTATTTAGTTTTCGTTATAAAGTGAAATCAAACGAAAAATATATCTTCAGCGCTCAAGAATTCTAAACAACAAGCTCAGTCACAAGAAAATATATCTTCACAAAATCATACTAAGAAAATTATTATTACTATGAGACAATATCCGGCAGTTTGAAACACTGCAGGACAAATGAAAAAAAAAAGTCATATTTTGATACAAAAACGTCAACAAATCCTAAAAGCTGGATAAACCTCTACAAACTAATGATTACAATGAAATAATAGTAAAAACTTTAAAATTAATAATAAATATTTTAGAAAAATAATAAAAAATTTTAAAAAATAATAAAATTTATATAGGGTCGGGTCGGGTCAAAATTTTGTAATTTTTTTTTTGAATCCGACCGGGTCAGGTCGGGTCGCGTGTCGACACGACCCTATGAACACCCCTAGTGATAGGAGGTTCGGTTAGCCGTTGGATCGGGAACAGCTTTGCTCTGGATAGACCCATCGGAATCCTATTGGTAGTATGATTATGTGTCTATGGGAATCCGAATCAGGGTAGGTGTATTTGGTCTTAACCTGAGACTTGCATCGCTAATACTTGCGACATTCAGTACACTTTGGTTTTGGTCGTCCGGGGCTTTAATAGGTTCTGTGTATGCCTCTTCTGGGTTTACTGAGAATCGTAGTGTATTGGGTGTGATGTCAAGATGGAAGTATCACTTTAGTCATATGGAGATGATGATCACGCAGAGATACAGAACTAGTACTCTCAAATACTGCATCTATCGGGATAATATGACTAGGTCATGATTATCCGATTAAATAGACTAGTTGCTAGTGATCCCATATATACTTCGTACGGGGTAGACGCAATTCCAGCCCCAGGCCTAGCATGTGACATCCGATACTGGATCGTAATATGTAATACATTGTAGACTACGCGTGATACATATTATATATATTCCATGTTGAATATATTTTTGGAGAATTGGGTAGGCACGGTGCTTTGCTAGAAGCCAACCATGTCTTGTAAATCGGTAAGAACGTGGTACCGGGTACGCACGTGTCGGATAGTCTGACGACCACATTTACTGCCAATATATCCAGGAATCTCTTGGGTCGCTTCCCAAAGATTCACCGATGAAATTTGACTCGAACAGAATTAATTTGGGATTAATTGTGAGAGAGAAAATTAATCTGGGATTAATTACGGCAAGAATTTTATCTGAGATTAAATTCGTCTAAAAGAGAGAACACAATTAATTTGGAATTAATCTTCAAAATAAATTTAATAGTTAAATTGGATTTTTCTATTTAATTTATTTAATTAGGCTAAATAATATATCGGATTTATTAATTGCAATTGGTTTTCAATACGGAATTAAAATTGGATTTTAATTCAAGCGAACAAATTAATTTGGAATTAATTCGTAAGCAAGTTACGTAATAATTTTGCGAGGCATTATTATTTAATTAAATCTGATTTCATTATTTAGCGACGAAAAATTCGTTTAGTCGGATTAAACGAACCGGGCCCAAAGTGTGTTGTATAAGCCAACTTGAATTTTGAATTCAAAGTGGTGGGACCCACTCACTTACATCACTTGTCACTGTTTGTGATGGGTGTAGTTGGCTAATTAAATGTGATTCATTTTACACACAACACACTATTGGGAAGCGGCCGTGAGTGTGCAGCGGAAAATTAAAATTATTATGCCGCTTTCCCTTTGCCTAAGACCCATTTGTTTTGATTATTCTACAAGCCTAGGCATGTTACTATATATTCTAAGCATACAACTCATAAAACATGCAAAGAACATAAATCTAAACATGCTAACTATCATAAGAACTCTAATTAAAATAAAGAAAGAAAAAGACTTACTTAAACCGAAGACTCCTCTAGTCCTCCCTCCAATCTACAAGCTTTTCTCGAACTCAGTAAGCACTTCCACGTTCCAAGGAGCCACCCAAGTGTGTGGCATCCAAAGATGCACACACCAAAGCCAAAACTCAACGGCAAGACTATGCATTGAGTGCACGGGTATTTTGCCCTTGGTGCTAGCCTAGGAAAATACCTTAAAACTTTTAACTCGAGGTTCCTCTAGTCAATTAGACTTAAGGATCCTCAAAATCAGTGGCTTACTCTTAAACTTTAGAGTTTCTCACTTATATAAACCCAAGATATGAAAGGTTTTGGTGTAGCAAATTTGTGAAGAATTCTTTGGGTTTATATAGTGCTCTAAAGACAACAAAATTAATTAAGAATCTGATGTGGGATAAAAGCTAATTTAATCTTAGCCATTAGATCTTAATTTAGTGGTTTAATGAGATTATAAAACCCTAATAAGAGTTTGGGCCGAATTGGAATGCAAAACAAATAACAAAATTTTTTTTACTATTAATGTGAATAGTACTTTTAAAATTATTTTTTTCCAATTCCCAAAGTGCCCCTATCGTCATTCACCAATCCCTAAGCCACTATGGAATCTCATAAATGAGCTGTTCAATAATTAAACACATTGAACCATTTATGAACAATTCCTACATCAATCATATATGTTGTTATATTGGTACTGTGCACTGTTAACCATTGATTTCGACTTGTTGTGTGTGACCTTTTGGGTTCCCCTCAAGTTGGACATGAAATGAATCGTGATAATTTAATCGAACATAAATTATCCTCCGATCAGATGGTCGTTCGATTTCAATGACCAAGTTTGACATCTAGCAACATGCCAAGACCCCCAAATGAGAAGGAAATATAGATATACCCATTTTTTATGTGATTTACATATGATACGGTCCATCGCCTCACTATATCCCCACCATTTGACCTAGGATACGGAAAATGTCTACCAATATGGTCAAAGGTATGATGTTGATAGTGTCATGAATCGTGCTAACCCAAGAATCTCACATGATTCTTCCGCTGTGGCCACATTCTCAAGCATTGATCACACTTATCAACCCACGAACTGGAATACTACTCTTATAAGAAAATATTATCCGAGAGAGTGGCGATTCTCTGTTGTATCTTTACAAAGATCATGTGTTTCAACAAATGACTCAATCATACCCTTATGACCGGATCTTTTAAACCGGGGTAGGAGAAAGTCAATGTTATTTGATCCATACATAAGATTGTAAAGACCTCAAGTCTAAGGACTAGTCATATAATCGATACATGAAAGTTCTCACAGACACATGGGATAAACACTCCATATGAAAACTTTCGGCGATCAGTTCGATGGACACGAGCAACTCATGCATCCATGTGATACACCAAGCGGACGGATCTCCGCTAGTAGCCTATGAGATTAGCTACCCCACTTAAGGGCGGATATATCATCATGCTAGTCTCTCCGCTTTGTGAACGCCCAGATTATTCACAAAGTTATGTCTATGAACATTTAAGAGTAATGATTCTCATAAGGCGTGGAAGCCATCGTCTTATTACTCCAAGGGCTTTATTACAGTGTTGATGATTCATATAAGTTATCTAAGATACGTATAATAAAGATTTCCATTTTTTTAATTAATGAAAATATTACAAATACATGTACATATAGCCCATCCACAAGTTGGGTATAGGGCATATCCCTAACAATCTCCCACTTGCACTATAGCCAACTAGTATGAATCTGGACACCATACTCTCGGGTGTGCCTATCATGTTTTTATTGAGTCAGCCCTTTAGTCAGAGAATCTGTAAGATTATCTTATGTGGGTATTTTCTCTATAATAACTTCTTTTCTCTCAACAATCTCCCTGATGAGATGAAATCACCTGAGTACATGCTTGGATTTCTGATGGGACATTGGTTCCTTTGATTGGGCAATGGCGCCCGTGTTATCACAGTACATCGTGACGCCATTCTTTATCGCGGGAAGCACTTCCAGCCCCGTGATGAACTTCTTTATCCAGACTGCTTTTTTAGCTGCCTCAGATGCTGCAATATACTCGGCTTCGGTGGTGGAGTCCGCTGTAGTTGACTGCTTTGAGCTTTTCCAACTTACAGTACCACCATTTAAAGTAAACATATATCCTATTTGTGATCTGATGTCATCCCTATCTGTCTGAAAGCTCACATCACAGTAACCAATGACTTTCATCTCAGAACAATATTCGTATGTCAAAAACACATCCTTAGTTCTTCTCAGATACTTGAGGATTGTTTTTGCCAGCTGCCCAGTGTTGCTCACCAGGATTTTCCTAATACCTGCTCGTTATGCTAAGAGCATAAGAGACATCAGGTCTTGTACATAGCATGGCGTACATGATCGATCCTATTGCTGAAGCATAAGGGATCCTACTCATATGCTCTCTATCTGAAGGAGTATGTGGACATTGCTCATTAGAAAATTTGATTATATGACAAGTAGGTAAATTACCTCTTTTGGAATCTTCCATTTTGAATCTTTTCAAAACTTTATCTATGTACGTAGATTGAGAAAGTCCTAACAACCTCTTAGATCTATTATGGTAGATCTTAATACCGAGGATGTAGGCTGCTTCTCCCAAATCTTTCATGGAGAAATTCTGAGAGAACCATTGCTTGGTGGCTTGCATCATGGGACTATCATTCCCGATGATTAATATGTCATCGACATATAATACAAGAAATACAACAGCACTTCCACTACTTTTCCTGTAAACACAAGGCTCATCTATATTTTTGATGAAGTCAAATTCTTTGATTGTCTCATCAAATAGTATATTCCAACTTCTAGAGGCTTGCTCGAGTCCATAAATGGATCGTTTAAGCTTGCATACTTTATTATGATCATCCTTATATGCAAACCCCTCAGGTTGTGTCGTATCGACTTCCTCTACGAGGTTCCCATTAAGGAAAGCTATTTTGACATCCATCTGCCAAATCTCGTAATCAAAGTCTGCAGCTAGTGCTAGTAAAATTCGAATGGACTTTATCATTGCAACAGGCGAGAAGGTTTTGTCATAGTCAATTCCTTGGATTTGTCTATAACCTTTCGCCACCAACCTAGCCTTATAGGTTTGGATGTTGCCTTCTGCATCAGTTTTACGCTTGTAAATACACTTGCAGCCTATTGGTTTTATCCCTTCAAGTGCACCTACCAAGTCCCAGACTTGATTATGATACATAGAGTCTATTTCAGATTTCATGGCCTCAAGCCACTTGACTGAATCAATGTCACGCATTGCTTCATCATAACTGGTGGGATCGTCATTATCAATGACCTGATCATGTTCCTCATCAATATGGAAACCATATCTTTCAGGCTCATGTCTTTCCCTACCAGACCTTCTGAGTTCATAACCTTGTGGTTGTTCCGTCGCTGCCATTTTGAGGGGCCTGGGGTTTAGTTCTATGTTAGTTTGTTCTTTTCGTACCTCATCGAGGTCAAGTCTACTCCCACTATATTTCTTGAGAAGGAATTCATTCTCTAGAAATTTAGCATTTCGTGAGACAAAAGTTCTTTGTTCATTTGAGACGTAGAACACGCATGCTCTTGAGTTCAAGGCATATCCTACAAACTTACATTTAACTGCCCTATCATCCAATTTGTTAGTTTGTATGAGCTTGACATATGCGTCACATCCCCAAACTCTTAGATAACTAAGACTAGGACGTTTCCCAGACCATAACTCATATGGTGTTTGACTAACAGTCTTGGAAGGAACTTGGTTTAGTAGTAGTGTTGCAGTTTCTAAAGCAAGACCCCAAAATTAAAGAGGTAGATCTGTGTCTGGCATCATTGATCGGACCATATCTAATAATGTCCGATTTCTCCTTTCGGAGACCCCATTATGTTGTGGAGTTCCCGGAGGAGTCCACTGGGAAACAATGTCATTTTCTCTCAAGTAATCTTGAAATTCGTTGCTTAAGTATTCACCACCTTGGTCAGACCTTAGTGACTTAATACTTTTATTAAGATGGTTTTCTACTTCAGCCTTGAAGTCTTTGAATTTCTCAAAGGCTTCAAATTTGTACCGCATAAGGTACACATACCCATATCGCGAATGATCATCGATAAAGGTAATGAAGTAGGAGAATCCACCTCTAGCGGTGACTGACATTGGTCCACATACATCAGAGTGTATGAGTTCTAATGTCTCCGCTGCACGCTGTCCTTTACTTTTGAAGGGTAATTTGGTCATTTTACCAAGTAAACAAGACTCACAAGTTCCATAAGGTTTATATTTGAAGGGTTTGAAATACCCATCCTTATGTAGTTTAGTTAATCTTGTTTCATTGATATGACCTATGCGACTGTGCCATAGAAGTGATTCATTGATATTATTCGAGTTAACATTATATCTATTAGAGGTTGAACATTCTTTGTTAGTTTGCAAGACATAGATGTTGGGTTTCTAAGGTCAAACCAAGATCGATTTAAGCGTAAAATATGTGTGAATACAACAAAGTTAAGTTGCGGAATACTCACTTTGATCGGCTTTTACGATGCGAGGAACAACAAAAATTCTTTGAGCTTTTCTTCCAAGGTCGGCCATGGCTCATTTTTGTGCTCCATGTTGAATCTCCAAGCTCCAAGCTTTGTTTGTAGATTCCATGCTCATAGATGAGTTTCCCTATCACCTTTGGATGACTCCTAATGTGTGCTAACACTTGTGAAAATTTACAACAAATCTTCACATTTTCCCTTGTGTGATTCAACGGCAAAAGGAAAAATAATAGAGAAAAATTGGCCATTGGCCGAGAGTATTGAGAGAGGAAAGAGATGAAGATGTCAAGTGTTGGTTGTAATTTATTTCAAAAATCAATTAAATGATATGCCAAATTCAAAAAAGGTACAAGGCATTTAAGCCTTCCAACCACCACCATCAATCACAAGTGACAACTATCACATCACTCAAAGTGATGTGACTTACATCACAAGAATGACTAATGATGTGACGCTTGATGTGACTTGTGGGCCGCACTTGAATTCGAAATGCGAGTGGGCCCACAAACACTCCCGGGCTCGGGTTCGCTAATTCCGAAATAACGAATTTTCTGTTGCGACGTAATTAAATCAAATTTAATTAAATAATTACGCCTAGCAAAATTACTATTCACGTCGCTAACGAATTAATTCTAAATTAACTCGTTCGTCCGAATTAAAATCTAATTTTAATTCCGCATCGAAATCTAATTTCGTTTAATATATCGAATATATTATTTTATCGATTAATTCCAAATTAATCGTTCTCTCTCTTTAAATAGTATTTTATCCCAGATAAAATATCTCCGTAATTAATCCTAGATTAATTTTCTCTCTCAATTAATTAATCCCAGATTAATAATGAGCGAGTCATACGTCATCGGTGAATCTTCGGGAAGCGACCCATGAGATCCCCGGATATGTTGGCAGTAAATCTGGTCGTCGGACTATTCGAACACTTATGTACCTAGTACTACATTTTTACCGATTTATAAGACATGGTTGGCTTCTAGCAAAACACCGTGCCTACCCAATTCTCCAGAAATATTCTGAAAGGAATATGTAATCTATATCAGGCGTAGTATACGTAGTATTGTGTATTGCGATCCAGTATCAGATGTCACGTGCTAGGCCTGAGGCTGAAATTCTGTCTGTCCCGTACGAAGCACATATCGGATCTCTGGTAACTAGTCTCTATAATCGGATAAACATGACTTAGTCATAATATCCCGATAGCTGCAGCATATAAGAGCACCAGTTCCGTATCCTACGTGATCATCATCTCCACTATGACTGGAGTGATACTTCCATCTTGACATCACACCCAATACACTACGATTCTCAATATACCCAGAAGAGGCGTACACAGAACCGGTTAAAGCCCTGGATGACCAAAACCAAAGTATATTGATTGTTGCAAGTATTAGCGGTGCAAGTCTCAGGTTAAGACCAAATACACCTACCCTGATTCAGACTTCCATAGACACATAGTCATACTACCAATGGAATTCCGAGGGGTCTATCCAGAGCGAAGTTGTTTCCGTACCATCGGTAAACACAACCTCCTATTACACTTGCACGAGTATCCAATACCCAAATATATGATAATTATGCCGTTATGCTCCCACAACGCGCATAAGTGTAATACTAGTTTATTCCGCATTATCGATGTCCAATCTCGATAATACTACGACTAGGGATATTTAATGATTAAACCTTCGTGGATTGATACTGTCTCATATCATCTCAATCCGGTACTAATCATAAGGACCTTTTATCATTTATATATCTTGGTAATCTAATTACAAATGATAAAAGAGCAATTTCCTTTGTCACATAGTTAATTTGTACAACAACACCATGATCTGTACAAATAGTGATGCTATGGGTCATAATTGTCCAACAATAGATACCATTATTCAAAATACCATCTCCATATTTTATATCAATGAAATAAATAGAACATTCATTACAACTTATTAGGCATGAAAAACCTTTATTACATAAAGAAGAAATTGAAATGATGTTCTTTACTAGAGAAGGTACATAAACACAATCTTCTAAGTCTAAAACTAAACCATTCGGAAAAACTAATGAATAAGTCCCCACGCACAATGCAGCCAGTTTTGCTTTATTACCCATGTGTAAGTCAACCTCCCCATGAGGGAGTCTCCTACTGTTTCTCAGGCCCTGCATATTGTTACACAAGTGAGTCTCACAACCGGTGTCAAGCACCCAAGTAGAAGGTTCAGAGTTTTTGAGAATATAGTTCAATCATATACAACATACCTGAATCATTTGGCTTCTTGGCCTCTTGGGCTTCCCTAGCTTCCTTGGCTTTCAAGGATCTGCAGTCTTTCTTCCAATGACCCTTCTTTCCACAAAAGAAACATTTCCCCTTTCCCTTTTTTCTTCTCCACCTTACCATTGGGATTTAATTGATCTGGAGCCTTGGCCTTGCCCTTATTTTTCTTTGGGCCTCGTGGCTTTAGGTCCGTACCCGTAAGCATGACGGAGGTTTTAAGCTCCGGTTTCAAGTCATTCTCTGATTGCTTTATCAGATTGTGCAATTTTGATAAAGTAGCTTCTTTATCAGATAGATGAAACTGCATAATAAAGTTAGAGAATTCTTTTGGTAAGGACTGAAGAATTAGATCGTGACCTATCTCATGATCCATGATGAACTCGAGGTTGGCCAATTTTTCAATGTGGCCAATAATCTTAAGCACATGTCCACTAACAGATCCTTCCTTATACCTTGTTTGGAATAAGACACATGACACTAGGAATCTCACGGTATGAACGAAAGTTGCATACAACTCCTTCAAGTGAAAGATGATGGTTTGAGCATCCATATCTTCGTGAGCTTTCTGAAGTTCGTCCGACATAGAGCCAAGCATAATGTAAACTGCTTGCTCATCATCATCGACGTGTTTCTTCCAAGCATCAAATGTATCGTGGTCAGTATCTTCTGTGGGTTCAGGGGGAAATGGTCTTTCAATAACATATAAAATATTTTCTTATCGTAAGATAATTTTAAGGTTTCTAAACCAGTCATTGTAGTTGTCCCATTTGAGCTTATGCTCATCAATGATGGAACGAAGTGATACTCTGTTTGCCATTTGAATGTTTGTGAAATATTTTAACCCACATGTTAAGGGAAAATGTTAAAATTAGGAATATGTTTTCATTAATGTTTCATAATAACATGGGCTTTTAATATTATGAAGTTGCTCCCACTCAATTGTTTTAAAATTTTAAGAAAATCGCATCAACCCCAATATGATGGATTTCTTGTGGGCAAGGATCCCATTATCATCATTTCATAACTCCGACTAGGGCCGGTCGTTATAAAATATGATAGTTAGGTAGGTTCCCAACCAATTTATGATATAAATCACAATTCCTTGATCATTGGGTTAGGCAATCAAACATGCCATAGCTTATACTAGTCCTTGTGGACACCCAATCTTTGCCACTAAGTTATAAGACCACGCCTAAGGGTCGCTGCGTCTTATGACTCAGAAAAGTTAAACCATTGTCAATAGTACGATTTAGGGACAAATTGGTATTAGTCAGTCTGGTAAAGCCTAGTTCTGCCAATATGGTTTAAGCGCTTTGGGTCTATACTTTTCAATGGGAGGCAAATTTTAGACTTAAATTATTATTGAGGATTTTAGCAAGTTTAAGTGAATAACTGTCAAATGGATTCCTCCATTGAAAATTCCCCAGAGGGAGGGTGGAGCGAACTCTCTTAAATACCCTTACCTCTTAGGCTCTTATTGCTTTAGTGACAAGAATAAACAATAGATCCTCTAAATTAGTCCAACACTTTAAATATGCTTTAAGGTAAGCTTTGAGTAAATGATTATCTAGATGTCTTCACAGCTTTTCCTTTTGGCTATAAAAAGGTAGTGAGTGAAGGAAGACACCAAATCATTATCTAACTCTAGTAATACCTTTGGTTAAATTAACTTTAGTTTGGAAAGTTTTATTAACACCTTGGTCCAAACCCACTTGTATCTTTTATAATGTATTTTATTATAAACAAGTGATTTATATTTATTAGCCTTAAAGGTAATAAATCTCTAAGTTCATCACAGAATAATTACTTAGCTAAGGGATAAGCAATACACTCTCTATTTGTTGAAAAGTCTCTAGATGCTTGCACCCTAAAATAATCATTCCAATTATAATCATACATAGAATCATCAAGCATATGAGTTTTAATATGTTGGAATTATTTTAGGCATTAAATAACTTTGATTAATATTTAATTATGATATTGCATTTTATTTATTCAAATAAATTTACTATTCACGTTTTTCTGCAGATGCATGAACTTTAAATGCAATTTCACAATTCAAATCTTAACCAAATCATGCAAAACTTGTACCTAAAATTAATTTCAGGGTGTTAGCTTTCCAACGAGCTTCTAAACACCCATTTTCGAGTTCAAATGAGAGAAAATTAATCAAAACAAAAACGGCGCGCTAATACCACTGTTGGGAAGCGGCTGCGAGTGCGCAGCGAAAAATTAAAATTATTATTCCGCTTTCCCTTTGCCCAAGACCCATTTGTTTTGATTATTCTACAAGCCTAGGCATGTTACTATATATTCTAAGCATAAAACTCATAAAAAATGCACAGAACATAAACCAAAACATGTTAACTATCATAAGAACTCTAAATAAAATAAAGAAAGAAAAAGACTTACTTGAACCGAAGACTCCTCCAGTCCTCCCTCCAATCTACAAGTTTTTCTCGAACTCAGCAAGCTCTTCCATGTTCCAAAGACCCACCCAAGTGTGTGGCCTCCAATATGCACACACCAAAGCCAAAACTCAACGGCAAGACTACACCTTGAGTGCACGGGTATTTTGCCATTGGTGCTAGCCTAGACAAATACCTCAAAATTTTTAACTCGAGGTTCCTCTAGTCAATTAGACTTAAGGATCCTCAAAATCAGTGATTTACTCTTAAACTTTAGAGTTGCTCACTTATATAAACAAAATATATGAAAGGTTTTGGTGTAGCAAATTTGTGAAGAATTCTTTGGGTTTATATAGTGCTCCAAAGACAACAAAATTAATTAAGAATCTGATGTGGGATAAAAACTAATTTAATCTTAGCCATTGGATCTTAATTTAGTGGTTTAATGAGATTATAAAACCATAATAAGAGTTTGGGCCGAATTGGAATTCAAAACAAATAACAAATTTTTTTTACTATTCACGTGAATAGTAATTTTTTTAAAATTTTTTTTATTCCAATTCCCAAAGTGCCCCTATCGTCATTCACCAATCCCTAAGCCACTATAGAATCTCATAAATGATCTGTTCAATAATTAAACACATTGATCCATTTATGAACAATTCCTACAACAATCATATATGTTGTTATATTTGTACTGTGCACTGTTAACTATTGATTTCGACTTTGTTGTGTGTGACCTTTTGGGTTCCCCTCAAGTTGGACATGAAATGAATCGTGATAATTTAATCGAACATAAATTATCCTCCGATCAGATGGTCGTTCGATTTCAATGACCAAGTTTGACATCTAGCAACATGCCAAGACCCCCAAATGAGAAGGAAATATAGATATACCCATTTTTTATGTGATTTACATATGATATGGTCCCTCGCCTCACTGTATCCCCACCATTTGACCTAGGATACGGAAAATGTCTACCAATATGGTCAAAGGTATGATGTTGATAGTGTCATGAATCGTGCTAACCAAAGAATCTCACATGATTCTTCCGCTGTGGCCACAGTCTCAAGCAATAATCACACATATCAACCCACGAACTGGAATACTACTCTTATAAGAAAATATTATACGAGAGAGTGGTGATTCTCTGTTGTCTCTTTACAAACTTTATGTGTTTCAACAAATGACCCAATCATACCCTTATGACCGGATCTTTTGAACCGGGGAAGGAGAATGTCAAAGTTATTTGATCCACACATAAGATTGTTAAGACCTAAAATCTAAGGACTAGTCATATAATCGATACATGAAAGTTCTCACAGACACATGGGATAAACACTTCATATGAAAACTTTTGGCGGTCGATTCAATGGACACGAGCAACTCATGCATCCATGTGATACACCAAGCAGACGGATCTCCGCTAGTAGCCTATGAGATCGGTTACCCCACTTAAGGGCGGATCATATCATCATGCTGTTGGGTTTCTACTATAGTCCCGGGATCAATTTCAAGCAAGAAACATATGCGAATACAATAAAAAAGCATGGCAAAATCATACTTACATTGATCGGCTTTGCGATACGACGAACACAAAATCCTTTTGCTCCTCCTAGAAGCTCTCGGCAGTCACCAATTTTTGTGCTCCAAATTCGGTCCTTCAAGCTCCAAGCTTGGTGTGCATTCCATGCCCACAGGTGGGTTTCCCTATCACCTTTGTAAGACTCCTAAAGTGTGCTAGCACTTGTGAAAAACTTGTAACAAATCTTCACAATTGTGTTCTTGATGCTCTCGGCAATGAGAAGCAAGAAGGAAGAAATTTTGGCCCAAGGCCGAGTAGATGGAGAGAAGAAAGAGTTATGTTTTTTATTTCAAAAATCTAAGTAAATGAAAATTTGGCTCTCGGTGAATCTTCGGGAAGCGACCCATGAGATCCTCGGATATGTTGGTAGTAAATTCGGTCGTCGGACTATCCGAACACGTACGTACCTAGTACTACATTTTTACTGATTTACAAGACATGGTTGGCTTCTAGAAAAGCACCGTGCCTACCCAATTCTCCAGAAATATTCTTATAGGAATATGTGATATATATCAGGCGTAGTATACGTAGTATTGCATATTACGATCCAGTATCAGATGTCACGTGCAAGGCCTAGGGCTGGAATTATATCTGCCCCGTACGAAGCACATATCAGATCTCTGGTAACTAGTCTCAATAATCGGATAATCATGACCTAGTCATATTATCCCAATGACTACAGTACATAAGAGCACAAGTTTCATATCCTACGTGATCATCATCTCCAATATGACTGGAGTGATACTTCCGTCTTGACATCACACCCAATACACTAGGATTCTCAATATACCCAGAAGAGGCGTACACATAACCTGTTAAAGCCCTGGGCGACCAAAACCAAAGTATATTGATTATCGCAGGTATTAGCGGTGCAAGTCTCAGGTTAAGACCAAATATACATACCCTGATTCGGACTTCCCTAGACACGTAGTCATACTACTAATGGAATTCCGATGGGTCTATCCAGAACGAAAATGTTTCCGTACCATCGGTAAACATAACCTCCTATTACACTTGCATGAGTATCCTATACCCAAATATATGAGAACTATGTCGTTATGCTCCCACAACGCGCACAAGTGTAATACTAGTTTTTTACGCATTATCGATGTCCAATCTCGATAATACTCTGACTAGGGATATTTAATGATTAAACCTTCGTGGATTGATACTATCTCATATCATCTCAATCCAGAACTAATCATATGGACTTTTTATCATTTATACATCTAGGTAATTCAATTACAAATGATAAAAGGGCAATTTCTTTTGTCACATAGTTAATTTGTACAACAACACCATGATCTGTACAAATAGTGATGCTATGGGTCATAATTGTCCAACAATCTCCCACTTGGCCTATAGCCAATCACTCAAGTGTCCTACACCCGAACTATGTACGGTTCGCTCAAACTTCTGCTGAGGAAAGGCTTTCGTCAGCGGATTTGCATGGTTATAATCTGATGCGATTTATTCGATCATCACATCGCCACGATGTATGATTTGAACGAATCAGATGAATATTGAAGTATATATCTGGATCGTTGATGAGACCATTAATTCGTTAGCCTGTGTTGTAGCCTAGCTCAGCTGCTAACAGAACTACTCCAAATCTAATTAGGATTATTATCGATCCAAAAGGCTTCTATTGTTGCCTTAGCTGCATCAATAATCCACTTTTGTTGTTTATTCGGCAACAGTATCTTGCTTGGAAGATTTTCAGCGCACTGTTCCGTTATTCAAACTATATAGTACCGTTCTTGCGACTTATAGTCGTTTATATCAGTTAGGAAACTTGCAGCAGTGAACCCAGTCACTTCAAGTTCTCCTTCTCCATTTTTTAAGACAGCATCCTTAGTTCATCTAAGATATTGAAGGATGTTCTTAACATCAATCCAATGACCATCACTTGGATTGGCCTGATTGTGACTCCATATGCTCAAAGCATATGAGACACCAGATCGCGTATATTTATTTCAATGTACGAGTTTTCGGAGAGTGCCAATAACCTTTAGATCTATCCCAGTAGATCCTTATTCCTAGAATAAAGGTTGTCTCTCCCAAGAATTCTACGGAGAATTTTCATGAAAGCCAAGCTTTCACCGACTGTATTATGGGAATATCATTTCCAAGAAATGATATATCATTATTATTTAGGACATTCACTGTCAGTGCGCTCCCACTAACCTCCTTATATACACAAGAATCATTTTCGTTTTGAATTAAATCATATACCATTATGATTACATCAATACGATAATTCCAAGAACGCAATGATTGCTTCAATCCATCCATGGATCGAGTAACTTGCAAACCTTGTTTGCTCGTTTTGGTACGACAAAACCGTCAGGATGTTGTAAACATCCTCCGAAAGGTTTCCGTTAAGGAAAGAAATTTTGGCGTTAAGTTGCCATATTTCATGAATGAAACATGCAGCATCAGCAAGCATTATCCAAATGGATTTAACCATGGCAACGGTTAAAAGGTTTTGTCGTAATCGACAAAATGTTGATAACGATACCTTTTCGCTACAAGCCCAGCTTAGTACGTTGGTATGTTGCCTTCCATGTATGTCTTCTTTGAAGACTTATATAGTACCAATAGGCACAATGCCTTTCGGTACAACAACTAGTGTCCAAACTTGGTTGTTATACATGGAATCCATTTCGGATATCATGGCACTTTGCCATTATAGGGAGTCGATACCTTGTATCACTTCCTCATACGTAGTCAGTTCGTATTCCTCAATAAGATTGACATCTTTATGAGGTGAGATCAGAAACCCATACCTCCCAGGTTGTTTTCTGACTCTCTCCGACTTACGTAGTTCTTGTGTATTCGAAGATTATCGGTATAGTTTCATCCTATATGAACTATTTGTGTACCATTAAGGAATCAGTGCCTTGAATAGTATTACTCTGATTTTCATCGAGTTTTACTTTCCTCCCACTTACCACTGCATATCGGTATTCCTCTTAGGAAAACCGCATGGCGAGCAACAATTACATTGTTCTCTTGTGAGTTGTATAAGTACTATACTTTAGTTACCCTAGGATAACCTACAACTTAGGCACTTATCCGATTTGGGTTTTAGTTTGGTATCATCCAAACATATGCCCAGCATTCCCAAATCATCAGGAATGAGAAAACCCGGTTTCTTTCCTGTTCATATCTAATATGAAATCTGTCAAACAGATTTTTATGGAACCTTATTCAAAATAAGTTTTGCACTGTTAATGCGTATCCCTTAAAGGAAATGGTAGCTCAGAGCGACTCATGATTAACCTTATCATGTCCAACAAAATTTGGTTTCTCGGTTCGGACACACCGTCAAATTGACATGTTCCGGAAGGAGTCCTCATTGAAAGAATACTATAATCTTTCAAGTGTCTGAGAAACTTATTGCTTAAGTATTTTTATCATGGTCTAACCGTGATGTCTTTAATAATTTAGCTGGTCTGTCTTTCTACTTCGTGTCGAAACTCATTGAATTCATCAAAAGTTTTTTATTCGTGTTTCAAAAGAAACACATAATCATAAAGCGATGCCACATCCGTGTAGGTCACGAAATATTCATATCCACATCTAGCCTAGCTAGACATGGGCCCAATTACGTCACTATGAACGAGGGCTAACAGATCGATGGCATTTACACTTTTACCAAGTAAAAGGTATTTTAGGCACTTTGCCTAACTAGATTCGTAGACATCATTTGAATAGAATCAAATCCGTCCTAGTATCCACTCTTCAAAAGTGTGGATATACGAGTCTTGTTAATTGTGTCCCAGACAACAATGCCACAATTAAGTCTCAACTGATTAATTCAGTTTGAGCTATTTGTTTGTCATGTAATATGTTCGAGATTCTTTTATATTCAAAATATAAATACTGTTATTCACATCTAATGTGTTTATCTCAATATCATCTTTATAAAATGAAACACTTTAGTTTTCTAGAATATAAGGGTATATCCGCAACGGATTATACCCTGATATAGAGATAATGTTTCTAGTCAAACTAGTTACATTGTAACAGTTTCCTAATTTAAGTACACACCCGAAGGGTAGTTCCTAAACTTAGGTTTCTACGGTTAAAACAGCGACTTTTGTCCTATTTCCTATTCGTAGGTAAATCTCAACTGAAGTCAGTATCCTGCTCTCAGCAGATTCTGCACATCAGCACATATTTATGTACCACATTTAGTATCTAAAATCCAATTTTAATACTAGTAGTGAACATGCTTATGAAAAACATATTTGAAGTCGGAGCCTTGCCCTGTCTTCACTTCCTTCATGTCTGCCTTGTCCATACGGCAGTCACGCTTCCAGTGACCCCGTTTGCCACAATTTAGGCAGACATTTTAGGATATGTCCTATGTCTTCCCAGAAGATTATAATGATTTAGCCTTTGCCATTTTTCCACACCCAGATGCCTTCGGCCAAGCCTTGGCCTTCTAGAATGTCGAAATAAGATGCGCATTGCGCTTCTTGCCTATTGCAAACTCTGGCTTTGTCTCCTTGAATATAGCCATTAACTCTCCAAGAGTTTTCTATTGCAATTTGTACTTCTAAGATCTAAGAATAGATCTATGAAGATCCTTCAATTTCATTATCATACTATAAGGATCTAATCCTTAGTTCTGATTAAGAAATTAAGGAGTCTATTTGGCAAGTTTAATGGATTAAGCACTAAAGTTATCATCACATGAATCTTCCAAAGATCATGCTCTACTATTTGCTTAACTCCGGGCTTAGGCCCAAGATTTTACTCTATCAAATAGAATAACTTCTCGGTTTTCGGGACTATCCTGAAGTTTTATTCCCAATTTGAAAATTAAAGTCGTTTAAATACATTTTCACCCAGGATTATGTTTTAAACACTAATCTTTCAATTATCTTGATTCCAATAGTCCAACTATCGAATCAACGATTTTATGTATTGTTTATTATAATGATTACAATAGTCTAACTATATAATCAAATATAATTTAATTGGTTAAATTCAATTATATTGATTACTATAATCCAATTATAAAATCAACTATTAATTGAAGTAGTTTGAATACAGTCCAACTGTTCAATCAAAACAACGATTAAATATTAGTCCAATTAATATATTAATTTATTTGACGAAAAATTGAAATGAGCGCGTATGGCAAGCAACTAAACGAATATTGCAAATTTAATACTTGCCTCCCACTATTTTTCGGCGAGCCTCTAACCCTCTATTGAGTACTCGGGAAACCTTATTTCCTAATGGGCTAGGATCCTGTTAAATAACACACAATCTTCACTTTGGCCAACAAATTGTATGATAATTAACTAGGTAGATCTCTAAGATCAATTGGATCCCATCCAATTCCTAGATCCAGTAGGTGGACATCCAGGTCAGAAACATATATCTTATATATGCCAATATATCCAATATATTCCCTAACCTTTTTCCTCTTAATCAATTAAGCCTTGGCTTTGGCACAAAAAACTTAATGATTCTAGTTAAGCCGAACCCATTGACCATGGAAAGCTTCGTAATCGATGTCGATGGACAATAAGTGATCTTGACTTTGGCCAACAAATCACAACTTGGACAAGACACCGATATGGAACAAAGCCTTCATGATTCAAACACATCCGCGACGGACAAAGGTCTTGACTTTGGCCAACAAACCAGTGCCAGTCTTGGATCTTGAGTAAGAATCACTCAATGGAAGGAAAAATACTTAATATGTTTTGAGGGTTTTTCGCGTAATTGGCAACCAATTAATTATGTTTGTTAAGGTCTCATCATCATACACCCTTAAAAATGCATTCTAAAAACATAATAAGGCGCGTATAAATAAAATAATAATGATATGCGGATGGATATTTAAACACATTGTTCCTAGAACAAATCTCTCACTTTCCTCTCTCCCGCTAGCACAAGTATTACTTCTACCCGATTACATAACACTTCTAAAGAAACCTCATTTACATTGAGGGGAATAGGTGAGAAGAGAAATACACAGAGTCAAGAGGTAATAGGCTGGACACGTAGGTCCAATTTAATAAATTCAAAATTTATTACAATAATTTCCAAAATTGCACTCACCCATCTAATATCCATCCGATATACATTATTCATACATCGCATCCATGTATTCACACAAGCATGTTATCAATCAATCTAATCCAATTAATTAATCTGAAAATTAATGACCATCCAATGTTCAAACAACGATTTGATTTTGCGCGAGTCCGACTCGTTTTGCGAATAAGTACTCAAAGTATGAATTCTCGAATTATATTAAACTACAACATTAAATCCAATTTAATTTGTATTTAATACTAACTCTTTATTTAATTCCAAATTAAATATTACACTTTTTAATGTGCCTTTACGACTTAGATTCCAAATCTAATCGTTACGGGTCTCAAAGCCCGACTAACATCCAATGTTAATTTAATTAAAGTCCAATGGGCTTTTAATTAATTTCATAAGGCATGGACTTTTGGTCAATATGGTCAAACCCTAATACCAAAGCCCATTTAAGGAATCACCCTTATTAGTTTTATGAGTAATCTGGGCATTCACAAAGCAGAGAGACTAGCATGTGTTGGACAATTATGACCCATAGCATCATTATTTGTACAGATCATGGTGTTGTTGTACAAATTAACTATGTGACAAAGGAAATTGCCCTTTTATCATTTGTAATTGGATTACCTAGATATATAAATGATAAAAGGTCCATATGATTAGTTCCGAATTGAGATGATATGAGACAATATCAATCCACGAAGGTTTAATCATTAAATATCCATAGTCAGAGTATTATCGAGATTGGACATCGATAATACGTAAATGACTTGTATTACACTTGTGCGCGTTGTGGGAGCATAACAGCATAGTTATCATATAATAGGGTATAGGATACTCATGCAAGTGTAATAAGAGGTTGTGTTTACCGATGGTACGAAAACAGCTTCGCTCTGGATTGACCCTTCGGAATTCCATTGGTAGTATGACTATGTGTCTATGGAAGTCCGAATCAGGGTAGGTGTATTTGGTCTTAACCTGAGACTTACACCGCTAATACTTGCGACAATCAATATACTTTGGTTTTGTTCGTCCAGGGCTTTAACAGGTTCTGTGTACGCCTCTTCTGGGTATATTGAGAATCGTAGTGTATTGGGTGTGATGTCAAGATGGAAGTATCACTTCACTCATATGAAGATGATGATCACATAGGATACAGAACTGGTACTCTTAAGTACTGCAGTCATCGGGATAATATGACTAGGTCATGATTATATGATTATAGAGACTAGTTACTAGAGATCCGATATGTGCTTCGTACGGGGCAGACACAATTCCAGCCTCAGGCCTTGCACGTGACATCTGATACTGGATCGTAATACGCAATACTACGTATACTACGCCTGATATAGATCACATATTCTTATAAGAATATTTTTGGAGAATTGGGTAAGCACGGTGCTTTGCTAGAAGCCAACCATGTCTTGTAAATCGGTAAAAACGTAGTACTAGGTACGTACGTGTTCGGATAGTCCGACGACCGAATTTACTGCCAACATATCCTGGGATCTCAATAGTCGATTCCCGAAGATTCACCAATGACGTATGACTCACACTTTATTAATTTGGGATTAATTAATGAAGATAGAGAAAATTAATCTGGGATTAATTACGGAGATATTTTATCTAGGATAAAATATTATTTAAAAGAGAGAGAACGATTAATTTGGAATTAATCGATAAAATAATATATTCGATATATTATACGAAATTGGATTTTGACACAGAATTAAAATTAGATTTTAATTCGGGCGAACGAGTTAATTTAGAATTAATTCATTAGGTTGAGTTCACAGTGCTGGATATCCCGGCCATTTTTGCTTTATTATTGGGAAGGCCGTGGTTCCACAAGCTTGGGGGCGTGCCCTCCACTCTACATCAGGTTATTAAGTTTCCGTACGAGGGAGAGATTGTCACCATCCGAGCTGAGGTGGACAATATTGTGGCCGCTTTGGAAATACAACATTTCACAAGGTTCCAAGTGTCAGCAACCTTTGAGGAGTGGGTGGATCCTAAGGTGGCTAGGATCATGGAAAAGATGAAGTTCGAGCCGGGTAAAGGTTCAACATTGCCAAAATTTAAAGGGCAGACCACTCGGAGAGGACTGGGGTACAAGTATGATAGGACAAGTTGAAGGCCAAGAAGAAAATGTTGAAGCTGATGGAATGCTTTGTAAAGGCAACGGGATATCAGGGAGAACCTGAACCGGTAGAAGTCAATGGGATCGTGGTGCCCGGGTTTGAGATCTTTCAGGATGTGATGGGTGAGAAGTCACTGGCATTAGAAATTACGAAGAATGAAGAAGAGAAATGGGAAGAAGAGCTGATGAAGTTGGATAGCCTGACCCTCGAGGAAAAAAAGGAAACCGAGGAAGACCCAACTGTGGGAGATGAAGCATCTGTGGAGGATGAAGATGTTTATCTCTCTGATTTATTTGAATGTATTCCCGCATCTGCTAGCAATAAAGACAATCATTTCACTTACTTGCCCGAGTCTTTTCTTTTCAATTTGCACGACTTGAGTATATTTGATATCAGCTCCACCAAAATAAATGCATTTAACCTTGGTACACCTGAGAGCCCCAAGGAAATTCTAATTGCAAGTGAGGTTACCTCTGAAGAGTGGGAGAAATTAGAAGAAATATTAGCCAAATATGCCAAAGTATTTGCTTGGTCCTATGAGGACATGCCTGGAGTAGACATAAGCATTGCCCAGCATACAATACCAACTTATCCAAATATGAAACCAGTGAAACAGAAACTTCGACGGATGAGACCTGAGTGGGCCGAGAAGGTCAGAGAAGAAGTCAAGAAACAGATAGATGTGGGATTCCTAGAAGTAGTGAAGTATCATGAGTGGTTGGTAAATATTGTGTCGGTGCCGAAGAAAGACGGGAAGGTCAGAATGTGTGTGGACTACAGAGATCTTAACAAGGCTTGCCCGAAAGATGATTTCCCTTTACCTCATATAGACGTACTAGTTGATAGTGCGGCTTTATCTGCCATGTATTCATTTGCAGACGGGTTTTCAGGATACAATCAGGTTTTTATGGCTGAAGAAGACATGCACAAGACTACCTTTGTCACCGAGTGGGGCACATATTATTACAAGGTAATGCCGTTTGGGCTCAAGAATGTAGGAGCTACTTATCAGCGGATGGCCACTACATTATTCCACGATTTGATGCACAAAGAGATTGAAGTATATGTGGATGACATGATGGTGAAATCAGAGACAAGAATCGGGCATATAGAAGCGCTGGAGAAGTTCCTTCAGAGAGTTGACAAATACAACTTGCGGCTGAATCCCAAGAAATGTGTGTTTGGGGTAACATCAGGAAAATTTTTGGGACATACAGTAGGAATGAGAGGGATAGAGGTAGACTCTGAGAAGATCAAAGCAATCACCGAAATGCCCGCACCAAAGACTGAGAAAGAAGTTAGAGCATTCCTCGGGAAAATTCAGTACATCAGTCGGTTCATCACCAAGTTGACATCAGTGTGTGAGCCTATCTTCAAACTGGTGAGAAAAGACCAGCCAGTGAAATGGAATGAGCAATGTCAAGCAGCCTTCAACAAGATCAGGGAATACTTGGTAAAGCCTCATGTATTGAAACCTCCAAGACCGGGCAAACCCTTAGTACTGTATTTGGCCATAGAATCAGAAGAACTGGGGGCAATGATGGTACAGGCAGATGAGACGGAAGTAGAACATGCGGTCTACTATCTCAGTAAGAAGATGCTTCCATACGAAGCCTGCTATCAAGAAGTAGAGAAGATCTGTTTGGCAGTGGTATGGGCGTCCAGAAAATTACGTCATTACTTCTAATCTTACAAGATCCATGTGGTAGCAAAGGAGAATCCCTTGAAGTATCTGCATTCAGTACCTTCGCTAGTGGAAAAGTTGGGCAGATGGTTAGTGTTGCTGAGTACCTCACTTCCAAAGTAATCAAAGGGCGAGCCGTAGCAGAGTTCCTGGCATTGCAACCTATTGAAGGGGATCAGTACAAGTTTGAATTCCCAGATGAAGAGATCCAAGCAATAACAGTTCAAGGATGGAAGATGTATTTCGATGGAGCAGTGAATTGCAAAGGAGCCGGAATTGGGATCGTGATAGTGACCCCCGAGGGAGAAACTTTGCCTATGGCCAAGAGGTTGACGTTCGGAGTAACTAACAACATGGCCGAGTACGAAGCATGTGCTTTTGGATTGATTGCACTGATAGCCTTGAAGGCTGAGAGCGTGGAGGTCTACGAAGATTCGATGTTGGTAGTCCGACATATGAAACCTTACCTTTTTCACCTCAGAAAGTTGGCACAGGCTATCCCCGATTGTAAGTTTCAGCACTTGCCGCGAGAAGAGAATCAGATGGCAGACGCATTAGCTACACTTGCAGAAACTTGGGAAAATCCAGAGAAGTTAGTGATGAGACCATTGGTACTGACAACAGCAAGCAGACCCTTTTATGAGATAGGAAGAGTTTTGGAAGTAGAGATCGACGACCGAAAACCTTGGTACCATGATATTCAGCGATACTTGGATCAGCGTGAACTCCCAGAAGGAGCAAGCAGAAAAGACAGAATAGCCATTCAGAAGTTGGCTTCTCGGTATGTGATTTTGAAGGGAGAGCTCTATAAGAGGCAAGCAAATGGCATTCAGTTGAGATGTTTAAGAAAAGAAGAAGCTCAGAAGGCAATGGAAGAAATACATGTCGGGGTATGTGGGCCGCACATGAATGGGTTGAATTTGTCTCGCAAGATGGTAAGACAAGGTTTCTACTGGTTGACCATGGAGACAGACTGTGCAAAGCTGGTAAAATATTGTCATGATTGTCAAGCACATGGTAATATGAACCATCTGCCTCACACAGAGTTACACGGGCTATCAGAGCCATGGCCTTTTTCAGCATGGGGAATTGACATGATCGGAGCGATTCGGCCGAATGCATCGAATGGACATCGTTTCATAGTAGTGGCAGTAGACTACTTTTCAAAATGGGTGGAAGCCGAGTCATTTCGTAACGTCACAGCAAAGCAGATGGCGAAGTTCATAGCTCGGAACATCATATGTCGATATGGGATACCGCATCATGTAGTGATAGATAACAGAGTTCAGTTTCAAGGGGAAATGAAGGCAATGCTACAGAGATATGGGATAGGACATCATAAGTCGTCACCTTATAGACCGCAGGAAAATGGGGCAGTTGAGGCAGCCAATAAGACAGTAAAGAAGATATTAGCCAAGATGACAGAAAACTACAAAGATTGGGCCGATAAGTTGCCATACGCCCTGTGGGGGTACAAAACATCAATGAGAACAGTAACATGAGCCACACCTTACTCTTTGGTCTATGGAATAGAAGTAGTACTACCCGTGGAAGTTGAGATACAGTCCATGAGGGTTCTAGCAGAAGCTGAGTTACCTGAACAGGAATGGGCCTCACAGAGATTTGAGCAGTTAGTACTGCTGGATGAGAAGAGAATGAAGTCTTTACATCCCATGCAGATATATCAGAAGAGACTAGCTCGAGTATTCAACAAAAATATGCGTCCTACTAAGATCAGAAAGGGTGATATAGTACTTAAGCAGTCAAAGCCATCGACGACAGACCCGAGGGGAAAGTTCAGACCCAACTGGGAAGGACCCTACATAGTCCAGAAAGTAATGGGAAATAGGGCAGTGAGACTGTCAGACTTGGAAGGGAACGAGTTCACCGAGCCGATCAACGTAGACAGATTGAAGCAGTACTTTGACTGAGGAATAATAGACCAAGCAGTCACCAGGGCAATCGGCGGAAGACCTAACCCAACGAGATAGGAAACTCATTCATGCATGCATATATACACGTAACGTATTTTGCATTCCTTTTTTGTGTCTGTTTTGTATTCAAAGGTTTCAAAGAAGGAAAGCGGCAAAATACAAGCAAGCTGAAAGCAACAAAGCAGTTTCAACAGTTTTCAAAAATGGATCTCTAGGGTTGAGGCCCGCATCCGCAACAATATCAGTTATGGGGATGAGTCCCAAGGGCGAGGCCCACATCAGTATCAGTATCAGTTTTACCGCATACGGCACTCCAGGTATGGAGATATTACAGCGACACTCCGGGTATGGAGATATTACAGCGACGCCTCGGGTATGGGGTTTAGCATGCCGGGTATGGCACTCCGGGTATGGAGATATTACAGCGACACTCTGGGTATGGAGATATTATAGCGACGCCTCAGGTATGGGGTTTAGCATGCCGGGTATAGCACTCCAGGTATGGAGATATTACAGTGACACTCCGAGTATGGAGATATTACAATGACGCCTCAGGTATGGGGTTTAGCATGCCGGGTATGGCACTTCGGGTATGGAGATATTACAGCGACGCCTTGGGTATAGGGTTTAGCATGCCGGGTATAGCACTCCAGGTATGGAGATATTACAGCGATGCCTCAGGTATGGGGTTTAGCATGCCGGGTATGGCACTCCGGGTATGGAGATATTACAGCGACGCCTCAGGTATGGGGTTTAGCATGTCGGGTATGGCACACCGGGTATGGAGATATTACTGCAACACTCTGGGTATGGAGACGCAACCACGACACCTCGGGTATAGGGTTTAGCATGCCGGGTATGGCACAACCAAATCAACTCAGTTCAAAGCAACAGGAAAGTCAAGTGGCAGCTGGAGAGCCAGGTAAGTAAAAATGCATTGCATAACTTTGATAGGATTGTCACTGTTACACACTACACAAGTCCCATCAAAGTGGGGGCGACTGTAGGCACTGGATTTTTGCATATAAGTCCCAATGATGAGTCTCATACGGAGGCACTACTTTTTAGGTTACGGAAGTCGCGGGAAACAAATGTCGGAATGGGAAATTCAGAATAAGTATGTCATCAGATTCAATTCACATGTTCACTACTTTCACGTTTGTGCTGCGTTCGTGAGCGCATTCGAACGTCAAGCAAATTGCGGGCCTTCGTGTAGCATTCGAATAGGCGTTCGAACGATGTCGGTACTTCTGGTTTTACTGCTAGCCTCACGCCCAAACCCAATTAGCCCACCAAAACCCATCCAAAAAATAATTAAAATATTTAAAATGCATGTCACAAATTAAACTAAATTAATTAGATCAAATCCCTTCCTAATCTAATCAAATCCCTTCTTAATCTAATCAAATTCCTTCCCTAATCAAACACCAATTAAGATATTCACTCCCTAAATTAAACACATCTCTTCCTTTCATTAACCAATCAAAACACTTCCCTTTTTTTTAGGATTCCATTCCTTACCTAGAAACCCTAGCAAACCATTATAAAAAGACACTTAAACCAACCTTTCACGGCTAGCTCATTCTCACAAAAATAAAAAAGAAATAAACTTAGCATTCACGCCCAAGGCAAAAAGCAAGAAGCAAATAATTCTCCCTTCTCCTCCTCTCTAACAACCGAAACCATAGCCCTCATAAACACATCATCACCGAAACCCCTCCTAAACAGCAAACATCATCACCAAAATAGTCACTAAATTACCCACTGTAATATCACCGAAAACACTCCTTGAAACTGCACTCCAGTGGCCGAGAAAACCCTCCATAAACTGCACTGAAAATAACCCAGAAACTGCCCAAATTACAGCATAAAATAGCAGCCCCAATCCCCCTTAAAAATGCAAAAATAGTCCCTTATTTATCGTAAAATAATGACCAGAAAATACAATGAAAACAACAGTAAAACAGAGTAAAAAAGCAGCCCAAACAGAGAAACAGCGAAAGGAAACGTTGAACCAAGTGAATCGGAGGAATTGAGGAGCATCAACCCTTCCGACAACCGCATACCGCACTTTCGATAGACGACTAAAGAGGTTAGACCTGAGGGCACCTTCTTTATTTATTATCTTTTGTTTTCATTTATTTTAGTATTTTATTTCATATGAGTATTGTGGATTGGTGCATGATGTTATTTCCGGATGAACAGAATATATGTTCTCTCTTGTGGTATATCGGATGGAAACCCGGACGTAAATTCCGTAGCCAAATCCGAATGGACGGTATTTCGGTTTGCACTCGGGATACAATGCCACATACCACTTAAGAGATTCACATGTTTCGTTTCATCCAACCTTGCGTTTTAAGCATGATTTAGTTGTTAGTAAGTTATTTATTTTTTAAGCATGATTTAGTCATTAATATGTTATTACTTTCTGCATGTTACTTATTTATGCATGGTAATGTAATGCGCATGGGCTAGCTAGGGTGGATTAAAGGTCCTCCATTTTGAGGGATGAAAAGCCAAAGGGCTACCTTTGCCACGATGTTTTGCCGCGCCGGACGAAGTATGTTTGATTGAGTGTGAGATATGTTTAATTGGATATACGTAGTTCCACATTATTGTCTCATTCATTTGTATGCATTGTAATATAATGCGCATGGGCTAACTAGGGTGGATTAAAGGTCCTCTATTCGAGGGAAATGCCTAAAGGCTACCTTTACCACGATGTTTTGTCGCGCCTTTTATTATGTCATTTACCCTTTGCATATCATTGTTTTATTTACGAATGCATTGCATTCTAGTGCGCATGGGCTAACTAGGGTGGATTAAAGGTCCTCTATTCGAGGGAAATGCCTAAAGGCTACCTTTACCATGATGCTTTGCCGCGCCGGACGAGGTGCACTCGATTGAATGTGAAATATGTTCAATCGGGCATACTAGGTCCTACATCGTGTATTTGTTCACCCATACATGTGTTTGTGTCATTTCAGATGCCATTTTGGCAATCTCGTTCGAATGCGTTTCTAAACGCTACAAAAACGTATGCATTCTGCATTCCGTTCGAACGTGTTTACGAATGCTACATGAACGTATGTATTCTGTCTTATTTCCGTTCGAACACGTCTCAGAACGCTACTCGAACGCGCATGCATTTTATTATATCATGCATCAGGTCTCATCCCGTTTGAACGCGTTATCAAACGCTATACGAACGCGGACATTCTGTTTATCGTTCGAACACGTTATCAAACGCTACTTAAACGCTTGCATTCTTACGAACGCTACACGAACGCACGCACACTGGACAGATTCCTTCATCATATTTCATGCATGTTTGTTCCCTTAGTCATTCCATTCCCCATCATATGCTTAGTTAGCTCTCTTTAATATTTATGCTTTTACCGTTATTATTTATTTATATTTTCCACATTTATTCGATATGCTCATGAGATTGTGTGCTCGCTTTTATTATTAATGCCTTTATAGTTGTTATTAGTTACATTATTGCACTTTATTGCTTAATACGTTCATGAATGATGTATTTTGCCTTCATTTCTTTCATTTACGATTATGGGTGTGCAAACTTGCATATTGCTTAAATTATCTGGTACGTGTTACATGAGATTTAGTTGTACTATTGCATAAATCCTTTCATTACAAGTGGCATAAGTAAGAGACCATTCCGAACCTAACGGTTTGATGTATTCCCTTGCGAGGGGTGAGTGCGGCCTTAAATCATTTTCCCGGTTCACATCGGGTGGCGGCTCCATTTTTAATTCTCCGATTTAGTTCCCCTGTGGGCTATTCTGTACTCCCAACCGGACCGCGAGCCCGGGACAGTGTCGCCGATTTTTGTGTCCTACAATAAGTTTAACTTTGGTACGCCTCCTTGTGAATGTGCCAAAGCTGTCACAACGAGAAACGGTTAGGACCGGAACCCAGGAGTCACTATTAAGTGATTGACAATGAGTTGTTTACCTATTGAATATACGTAGGTCAGATCGTGCCAAAGTTATGAGCTGAAACATATTCATTTTGTTTGGGGATTACAGCATTGCATGTAATAGTGGGAAAGGCATTTGTAGATTAAAAATCCATGATCTATTTATGTTTTGTTTGATTTATATTACATGAAACTGTTATGTCTGCTAACCTTTTTACGTTATTTATATGATAGATTTGCGATGGTGGCACATGCTTCTAATCCTTTTGCTCGTATATTTGATACGAACAAGGTTAAAGGTGCAGAAAACTTTGCTGATTGGGACTTGGATCTGGAAATTATTCTTGGGTCCGAACAAATAGAATATGTGTTAGAAGGTCCATTCCCACTTGACATAGCACCTGATGCTACGCAAGAGGAACATGAGACTCTCCAAAAGTGGAGAGATGATGATAGAAGAGTCAAATCATATATTCTCAGTTCCTTGGCACCGGAGCTTAAGAGGTAATATTTTGGATTGCTCGATGCATATACTATGATGATGCGGCTATGAGAATCCTTTATGAACCAAGAACATGTCTCGGTTCATAAAATTACAATGGAACTGTTCCATGCAAAATTGGAAGAGGGACAGGTTGTGAGCCCTCACGTGCTACATCTGATTGATTTGATCGAACAGTTGAGGCGCAATAATTTCCCTCTGAATGATACTTTAGGACGAAGTGTTATACTTGGATCTCTGCCAGCATCATATCACCAATTTATGATGTATTTCAATATGAATGGGATTAGTTGTTCTTACCAAGAGCTGCATAAGATGCTGCAAACTGCAGAGGAAGATTTGAGGAAGGGAGTACCGACTCGCCCTCCTAAACCTATTGCTCTTCCTGCTTCCTCCTAATCAAAACAGAAAGGGAAGAATAAGAAAGGGAAGAAAAAGAAGGGTACGAATCTTCCACCACAAGGTAAGATAGCTAAACCCAATAGAGCTACCGAAGATAAATGCCACCACTGCAGCAAGATTGGCCACTGGAAAAGGAACTGACCTGACTATTTGGCGCAGATCAGAAAGGAAAGAGCATCTACTTCAGGTACTTTTATTTTTCCATTATTGATATCTCATTAGCTTGTGAAGCTATTACATCCAGCTGGATTTTGGATTCTGCTTGTCCAATTCACATTTTCAATTCGTTGCAGGTGCTGAATGAAAATAGACGGCTAAAATATGGGGAGATGCAATTGTGATTCGGGAGTGGTGACTCTTTGGATGCAGTTGTTGTAGGCTTATGTGAGATTCCCCTGCCTAGTGGGAGCCTTTTGTTACATCACTGCTTTTTTGTACCAAGATATGTTGCGAACATTACATCACTTTTTGTATTAGATACTGAAGGATATAATGTAAATATTAAGAATCGTTCTTTATATTTATATTATAGATATAATGTTCAGATCCTTGTTTATCTAAATGAGCATGGTCATTATATTTTGCATACTTCATAAGATATCTTTAATACTGGAATTAATAAACGTAAAGTATCTGATATAAATAATATTAAACTGTGGCATATGAGGTTGGGTCATATAGGCGTGAAACGCCTAACCCAGTTGGTTAGGAATGGTTTGATACAGGATCTCACCATTGAACCTTATCCAACTTGTGAATCTTATATTCGGGGTAAGATGACCAAAGCCCTATTTTCCGGTGTATGACACTGAGCCACTGACTTATTGGAACTGATATATTTTGATGTATGTGGTCCCATGAGTCACACTGCTCACAATGGTTTTTCCTACTTCGTTACCTTTACCGATGATCCGTCATGGTATGGTTATGTTTCTTTGATGAAACAGAAATCAGAAACCTTTGAAAAGTTCAAGGAATTTTGAAATGAAGTAGAAAAACAGACTGATAATATATTAAATGTCTTCGATCTGATCGAGGCGGTGAATATATGAGTGGTGAGTTCACTGATTATTTAAAAGAGAATGGAATTCTTGCTCAATATACTCCTCCAAGTACTCCATAGCACAATAGAGTGACCGAAAAGAGAAATCATACTTTATTAGATATGGTTCGATCGATGTTGAGTTTTAAAGATTTGCTCTATTATTTATGGGGATATGCTCTTTTAACTGTTGCTCATCTTTTGAATAAAATTCCTTCCAAGGCTGTTCCTACAACTCCATATGATACATGGACTGGTAGGAAACCGAATATTAATAATGTTAAGATTTGGGGCTGTCCTGCCTATGTCAGGATAGCTTAGCCAGATAAGCTTTCACCTCGAGGGTAAAAGTTTAGGTTTGTTGGATATCCTTCAAACACGAAAGGATATTTATTCTATGATACCAAGCATCGAAATGTGTTCGTAGGTCGCTTCGCAAAATTTCTAGAGGTAGAATTTTTGTCTGAATGAGGTAATCATAGACAGGTTGAACTTAATGAAGTAAAACCCGTTACCAACGAACCAGTGGAGGAACCTGAATTTCAAATAGATGAAGAGCCTTCAACACACACACTTCGTAGGTCCCAAAGGGTGTCTAGACCTCTTGAACACTTGTATTTGATACAAGAAAAAAGTATGGATGTTCTCTTAGTCGAAGAGACTGACCCTTATACCTATAGAGAAGCAATGTTTGACATCGACTCCGCGAAATGGCAAGAGGCCATGAAATCAGAGTTAGACTCTATGCATCAGAATCAAGTTTGGGACTTGGTTCCGCTTCCTGAAGGAATTGTTCCTATCGATAGTAAATGGGTTTACAAGAGGAAGCGTGGGCCTGACGAAAAGGTTGAAACCTTTAAGGCCAGACTAGTAGCTAAAGGCTACATGCAGTGACCTGGTGTCGACTACGATGAAACTTTTTCGCCAGTTGTGATGATAAAGTCTATCAGGATTTTATTGTCTATTGCTGCTTACCATGATTATGAGATTTGGCAAATGGATGTCAAAACGGCTTTTCTAAATGGTTTCTTGACGAAGAAATCTATATGGAACAACCGGAGGGTTTTGTATCCAGCGAAACCTCAGGCATGGTTTGTAAGCTTAAGAAGTCCATTTATGTACTTAAGCAAGCTTCTCGAAGTTGGAATCTTCGATTCGACGAGATTATTAGATTATCTGGTTTTCTCAAGAATACGGAAGAATCTTGTGTGTACCAGAAGGCCAGTGGGAGTACGATAGTATTTTTGGTTCTCTATATTGATGACATCCTAATCATTGGGAATGATATAGGAATGATGCAAGGCATCAAAGCTTACCTCTGTAAGAAGTTCTCCATGAAGGACCTGGGTGAAGCTTCTTATATCTTGGGTATAAATCTATATATGGATAGAGAAATGAAGCTTATTGGGTTATCCCAATCCACATACATAGATAAGATCTTAGAACGGTACAATTTTACTTACTGTAAGACGGCAAATATACCGTTCAGACATGGCATTCATCTTACAAAGAAGATGTGTCCGCAAATAGAAAATGAGAAGATTAGAATGTCTAATCAGCCTTATGCTTCATGTTTGGGTAGCATAATGTATGCTATGTTATGTATGAGGCCTAATATTAGCTACGCGGTTAGTGTAACCAGTAGATATCAGTCCAATCTAGGAAATGACCATTGGATGACCGTTAAACATATCCTGAAGTTTCTTAAAGGTACTAAGGATAAGTTTATCATTTATGGAGGAAATGAACTGCAGGTTGATGGTTATACGGATTCTGATTTCCAATCGGATCCCGATGATAGAAAGTCTACATCAGGATTCGTATTTACCCTTAACGGAGGTGCAGTTTGTTGGAAAAGTTCCAAACAGGGGTCTACAACTGATTCCACCACATAGGCAGAATATATTGTTGCTTCTGAAGCTGCAAAAGAAGCTGTTTGGCTTAAGAAGTTTATCACAGAAATGGTAGATGTCCCCAGTATCAAGAATCTGATTCCATTATATTGTTATAATATTGGTGCCATTGCGCAAGAAAAAGAACCTGAGTAATCACAAATGGACCTGATCACCTCGATTTCAGTTTTCTATGGAATCATTTCAACCTTGAATTGTATAACAACACCTGCTGCCCTAGTTCCAATTATCTGCGCACTATTTTTTTATCATGCCATTTCTTGGTCTTTTCTTTGTATAGTCTGGCATTCTCATAAGCTTCTAGGCAAAATTCCTCCAATTCGTTCAGTTGGTGGAGCCTTTTCTCTTCTGCTGCTTGTAGATTAAGATTTCACTTTTTCAGTGCCCAATACCCTTTGTGTTCAAGCTCCAATGGCAGATGGAACGCTTTCCCAAACACCATTCGATATGGGGACATACCAATGGCTGTCTTGTAAGCTGTCTGGTAGGCCCATAATGCATCATCTAGTTTTGTAAACCAGTCTCTCCTTGTTGATCCAAGGTGCTCTCCAATATTCTTTTGATCTCCATGTTTGAAATTTCAACCTGTCCATTTGACTGCGGATGGTAAGCAGTGGCAACTTTATGAGTAACTCCGTAATTGGATAGGAGTGCATTGAAGTATCTGTTGCAGAAGTTGTTAGGGTTGGTGCTCTGAGCGCCAATTTCTTATGTATTTCCCTGTAAATAATCTTGTATATATTTTATTAATGAATAAAATAAACATTTTCTTTAATATAAATTCTTTTACTATATGGTAAAGACGTAAATGACGAGAGAGTGATTGGTTATGATACAGTTGTAATGGCGTTGCAACAGACATTGAGTAGTATCATAACAGTATCATTCATTAACTGTTTCTGGTCAAATTTTACAATTACTTGGTCAGTAAATAAAACCGTTGAGATCGGTACGTGTCGTATATTGGAATGTTGGATTCTAATGGTTCCTCAATGAACCATAATTCTCGGGAGACTCATATAGACACGTAGGTGTTTATATCGGATAAACACTGAACGACTCACAGAAGATTCTTAATAGATGGTACACCAACATTAATAAGAATCTTCTGTAGATATATGAAGTATCCTCCACACTTTGATGGCAGTCACGTCACCGATCTATTTAGATCAGACCTTCGCCTGTTTGTTGGGCGTGGGCTGATCCTCATGATATCATTTGCGTATCAAGATAAGATCCGTCTGTTTTTTGTACTGAGCATAGGTATTCATTACGGAATTAACAATCTGCTAAATCCATGGGCCAGTAGTACACCGTAGAAATCAGTTTTAAGTGTTATTTAAGAGATTGCTAATAAAATCGTGATGGGATTATACCTATAGAGATTTGACGTTTATATCTATATCTTTGGGATAATCCGGATACTTGTGACGGAAGTATTATACGTATATAGGACCTCAACCTGTATGGTTCAGAGATTTTATCTGTGTTCGTCATAATTTATGGGTGGGTAGATTATAGACACGAAATTGGATTTCATGACAGATATGTCTGAACCTAGAGAGTCTCACTAATGAGATATACTCGTAGGGCACTAGAGCAACTTTTATAAATAATAATGATTATTTATAAGTCGTTTAATGGTTAAACGAAGATACATGCGTTTGAGATCTTTCGGCCATTTATTAAATGACGAATTGTGATATTTGACATATATTAATAATATATGTATTTTGATTATTTAATATAAATATAATACATATATTTGAGATATTTGTATTTAATTATTTGATTATTTAAATATTAAATAATTAAATTAATTAAATATTTAATATATAGTTTACTTTATTAAGTAAACTAAATGGATTTATTTAATTGGATAAAGTGGCCAATTTTGATTGGTTTTATTTGGCATAATTTTATTGGATTAATTGTGATAAACATTAAAATTTTTAATGGTTTTATACCACAAATAATTTGATCATTATCCATTTAAATTGAAACAAAAATAGAAAATGCTTGCCTTATATTTTTTTATCACTTTTTCGGTAATTGGTGGAAATTATATAAGGCCATTTTTCTTTTTCTTTTTTTTTTTCATTATTCCAAGAACCCTAAAAATCAAATACAAAGAGAGAAAGAGAGAAAATGAGGAAAAAGGAATAAAGGCTTTGAAAATCAAGCATTTTTAGTAAGTTTTTCTTACTTTTCCTTACATGAAAATTGTTTCTAACATACTAAGCCTCAACATGTATAGCCTACTTTATTCTCTACTCTTTTATTGATGTGATTTGATGATTGGGAACTTGGATGAAAGATGGAAGCATGTAAATTATTTTAGATTGCTTCAAATTATTTATTAAGCATTCTTTTAATCATTTGATGGAAGTTTCCATTCTAGAGTTACTTAGCCACTCATGATTGAGCTAGAATTTTTCTTGAGCTATTGCATGATGGTGAGGCTTGATTGGTGTTGTGAGAATTGAATTAAAGTATTGAATTTAATTAATTTGGTGTTAATTTTGTTAATTTGTGAAATTATAAAATTATGGTTTTTAACCTTCACCAAATTTGGGGATTTTCATAGATGTGATGATATTTGATATATATATATGATGTATAATAAATTTGGAAATTTTTGGATTTGATCTTGAAATGTTTTGAACAAAAAGACCAAATTACAAATTCTTGAAAGTTTAGGGTCTATTCGGTAATAAGAGGAAAAATTATTTTCTTGAGTTGTAAATTGTATTTTCTTGTATTAGACATGTATAAATCATTTTTGAATTGATTTGGAATCAATTAGAATTGTATTTGACAATTTTGGACTAAAATGATTAAAATACAAAGTTTTGGGGTAAAATGGTAATTACTGAAAAATCTAATTTTTGGGTAAAAATTTCAATTTTTAAGTATTGAGTAATTGAAATAAATTAGTTTATTTTAATTACCCAAGAAAAATTATTGAAATCGGAAAAATTTTGATTTTCCGCGTTCCAATGCGTTTACCCGAATTACCGCCCAAAACCCCAACAGAAGTGTGTGCCACCATCACTGATAATTGCCTGAGGTGTTCCGAAGCGAGTGAAAATTTTCTTTTTAAGGAATTTTATCACCACTTTTGAATCATTTAATGGCAGTGTTGTTGCTTCAACCCATTTAGAGACGTAGTATACTACAACTAGAATGTACAGGTTTCCGAATGATGGAACAAAGGGTCTCATAAAATAAATCCCAATACATCAAATATCTCCACTTCCAAAATATTTTGAAGAGGTCCTTCATTTCTCCTTGAAATATTTCTTGTTCTTTGGCACCTCTCACATTGAAGAACAAATAAGTAAGAATCTTTAAACAGAGTGGGCCATAACAAACCTAACTGTAGTGCTTTGGCTGTAGTTTTATCTCCGCTGAAGTGTCCGCCGTATGGTGATGAATGAAAATGCTGCAGGACACTATTGACTTCCTCCTGTGGAATATAACATCTCAATAATTGATCGGCACAACGTTTGAATAGATAGTGCTAATCCCGAACATAGTGCTTGACTTCTTCGAATAACTTCTTTCGTTGCTGATGTGTCCATTCCAACGGCCATTTTCCCAATACTATGTAGTTTACATAGTCAGCATACCAAGGGACATCCTGTTGTTTGATGGTAAAAAACTGCTCATCTGGAAAAGTTTCTTTGATTGTCATCTCATTGCCAGTTGTTTCTCCATTCTCGAGCCTCAATAAGTGATCTACCACTTGGTTTTCTGTCCCTTTCCTGTCTCGGATCTCTACATCAAATTCTTGCAGTAGAAGCACCCAACGGATCAATCTGGGCTTAGCATCTTTCTTCGCGATCAGGTATTTGATTGCTGAATGATCTGTGTAGACCACCACATTGGGACCTAGCAGATAGAAGCAGATTTATCAAAAGCTAACATAACTACGAGCAACTCATCTTCAGTGGTTGTGTAGTTGAGTTGAGCTTCATTTAGAGTTCTGTTGGAGTAGTAAATGGTGTGGAAAATTTTTGCTTTGCTTTGTCCCAAAAAAGCACCTACAGTAAATCACTAGCATCGCACATCACCTCAAATGGAAGAGTCCAGTCTGGTGCTATTACGATGGGGGCAGAGACCAGCTTCTGTTTCAAGATCTCATAAGCTTGGTGGCATTCTTCGGTGAAGCTAAAAGGCATGCCTTTCTCCAGTAGATTGCATAGGGGTTTAGCAATCTTGGAGAAGTCTTTGATAAATCTCCTGTAAAATCCTGCATGTCAGAGAAAAATCCGAGTCCCTTTGACGGATAATGGTGGAGGTAATTTTTCTATTGTTTCAATCTTTACTTTGCCTACCTCGATTCTCTTTTATGAGATCTGATGTCCCAGAACAATGCCTTCATGCACCATAAAGTGGCATTTCTCTCAGTTGAGTAGCAAGTTATTATCATCGCATCTTTGTAACACTTTTTCCAGATTTTACAAGCAGTGGTCGAATGAGTCTCCAAACACAGAAAAATCATCCATTAAAACCTCAATATTTTGTTCCATCATGTCAGAAAAGATGGCCATCATGCAACGTTGAAATATGGCAGGAGTATTATATAATCCAAATGGCTTCATGCAGAATGCAAAAGTACCATACAGACATATAAAAGTGGTTTTATCCTGATCTTTAGGGGCGATGGAAATTTGATTGTACCCCGAGTATCCGTCTAGAAAATAATAGAACTCATGTCCCGTCAATCTGTCTAGCATCTGGTCAATGAATGGTAACGGAAAATGATTTTTCTTTGTTGCTTTATTCAGCTTCCTGTAGTCCATGCATACTCTCCATACAATCACCGTTCTTGTTGTAATCAGCTCATTCTTTTCACTTGTGACTACATTAATTCCTCATTTCTTTGGCACACATTGCATAGGACTAACCCACGTGCTGTCAGAGATGGGGTAAATGATTCCGGCATCCAACCATTTGATAATTTCTTTCTTCACGACTTCTTTCATGATCAGATTTAGTCTCCGTTGATGTTCCACTGTGGCTTTGTACTCGTCATTCATTAGAATTTTATGAATGTAAAATGATGGACTAAAGCCTCGAATGTCTACTATAGTCCAGCCAATTACTTTCTTGTATTCTCATAACACTCTCAGTAACTTATCTTCCTGCTCCAATGTTAGCGACGAAGAAATAGTCACAGGTAAATCAGAAGAATTTTTTTAAGAATGCATACTTGAGATGGCTTGGAAGTGGGTTTAGTTATAGCTGCGGTGATTCTTCAATCGAGGGTTTGATTTGCTCATTTTTTGGTAGTTCCAAACTTTCCACCTGTGGTGTCGATTTGAAGAAAGAGGGTCTGTCAAGATAGTTGATACATTCCAGAATTTAATCATCTAGCTCTCTATCAGTCATGTTGGTGATGCAAGCTTCAAGTTTATCCGTGAAAAGTTGCATTGCATCCGAATTCTGGAAGATATTATCTATCACATCAAGTCTAAAACACTTCTCCTCTGTTTCGTCATTCGGGAATTTCATGGCTTTGAAAATATTGAATGTAATTTCTTGGTTCTGTACCCTCATGGTTAGTTCTCCTTTTTGTACATCATTAACGGTTCGACCTGTAGCCAAGAATGGTCTCCCGAGGATGATAGGTATATATTTATCTTCCTCCATGTCAAGGACAATGAAATCTGTAGGGAAAATGAATTTATCGACTTTGACCAATACATCTTCCACTACACCTCTCGGATATGTGAGCGATTATTAGTAGGCTACAGTGTAACTGAGGTGGGCTTTGCTTCTCCAATTTTCAGTTTCCTGTAAATAGACAAAGGCATCAAGTTAATACTCGCACGCAGTTATCGCAGTATAGCTGAGGTGTCGATTCCTCAGAGAGATGGTTACATGAACTAATTTACTCAAACAAAAACGTTAACGGTAACTTAATAAATAAAACAATAAAAAGATTCTTAGGAATCAAAAACATAAATAATAACAATCAAACACAAGAGTTCATCCCTATCTTTGCTAGGGGATTAGTTCCCCATAAAAGAAATAAAGATAGCCTGGGATTGGAAAGACATGTCGTTCTGAATTATCGCTGCTCCGTGTTCCGGCTTTGCGCTCTGATTTCTTCTCTCTCGGCTCGCGGCCACTGCTTCTCTGCTTTCTGCGTTTTCTCAATTATGCGCAGCTCTCTGTTTTCGTTTCTTTGTTTCTTGCGCAAGCTGCTTCACGCAGCAGCCCCATCTCTCACGTAGCCTGCCTGTTTTATATATATGCGCTGAAACCCTTATTTTGTAGTCACGTGTCTGCCCTTTATTCCTCACGCTGAATCCCTGTTTTCTGCGCAGGCCCTATATTCATGCAGCTCTCCTTTTTAATGTGCACGGCAGCTTTTCCTTTTTAATATGCACGCACAGCCCAGCCTTTGTTTCTCTTTCTTTTCACGCAACTGCCCTGTTGATTTCAACTTTGCACGGCTTTTTGTAAACAATTTTAACCCTATTGCAATTCTATGGCCCACGCATGCAAGCAGCTTTTCTTGTTGGTCATATATTGCGGCTGGTTTGGTTCTCTCTCCCTTGGTCACGTGCATGGCTTTTTCTTCTTTTGGTCAAATTGCAACTCCTCTCTCCCTCCAATTTCACGTGGACTTCTCTCTCCAATTTTCTTCATTACTAAAACCTGCAACATTGGAAACAAATACAAGAAGTTCACGTGAAGCATTGATAAATTGGGAAATTACTTAAATTAACTTGAATAATAAATATTTTCTAATTTAATATAATAATAAAAATTATATAATAAAATATAAAATATATTACTAAATACTTAACAATAAATCCGTATAAGAGATGTTTCAAAATACATTTTCATGCACTTATCACACCTAAATCACACAAAGCCTTACATAAGTAATGTTCTCCTATGGTGCAAGGAATGGTGAAACTGCCAGGATCTTTCAACTTTGGGGGAAGCTTTCTATGAATGAAGGCGCTGTATTCTTCTCTCAATGCTATTGTCTCGTAATCTCCCAATCTCCACTTTCCTTGCAAAATGTCTTTCATGAATTTGACAGAGCTGGGCATTTGTTCTAACGCATCTGCGATTGGAATGTTGATATGCAGCTTTTTGAAGATCTCCAGGAATCGAGCAAACTGCTTGTCCAGTTTATGTTTCTGGAGACGCTGTGGAAATGGTTTAGGTGGAGTAAATCTTTTACGATCATTTTCTATTGTCTCTTTGTCCTCCATCTGTGGATCTTTTTCGCTGTTTTCTTTTGGAACTTCCTCAGTGGATGCTTTGATTCCAACATCTTTGTTGATTTCAGTACCGCTTTTCAAAGTAATAGCTTGACATTGCTCATTCCCTCTGTTCCTTGGATATGGTTCTATGTTGCTAGGAAGGTTACCTTGCGGTCTGTAACTCTGAGCATTGGCTAGTTGTCCTATTTTATTTTCCAGTTCCTTTATAGAAGCTAATTGGCTTTGAAACATAGCATCATATGATGTTGCTTGAGAGTCGTAATTTGCTTCTAGCTTTTTGAACATCTCTGCAAGCAAATCTTCTATTTCTGGATTCTTTTCATACTTCTGCTTATTCTGCTGTTGGAATCCTGGTGGTGGATTGTTCCTTTACCCTAAATTATTGCTCCATGAGAAATTAGAATGATTCCTCGAACCTGGCTGTAGGTATTGGAATATGGATTGTTTCCATGTCTATAGAAATTGCTAACATAATTCACCGTCTCATCATGTTGGTTATATGATTTTGCCTCTAGTGCTCCTCCATATGGTGAACTTGTGGATCCAGCATTAACCTTCATGGTAAGAGTATCCAGACTTTTGCAAATCTAATCCAGCTTGGCACTCAATGTTGTGTTGGCTCCTACTTCATAGATCCCTGTTTTTCATTGGATCATGCTCCTTTCTGTTGGCCACAAAGAATTGTTGTTGGCCATTTCTTCAATTAAGTCTCAGGCTTGGTCCTCTCATTTTTCCATTAACGCTCCTCCATCAGCAACATCTAATGTGGTTCTCATTAGTTTAGAAAGTCCATTATAGAAGGTTTGGACTTGTAGCCACTTTGAAATCTCATGGTGAGGACATTTTCTGAGCAACTCCTTGTATCTTTCCCAAGCTTCGTAGAGGGATTCTAAGTCATGTTGCACAAAGTATGTGATGTCATTCCTCAGCTTTGCATTCCTGGCTGGGGGAAAGTACTTTGCAAGGAATTTGGTGGCTAGAGTGTTCCAAGTTGTGTGGAATCTGCTGGTAATGAATGTAGCCAAGCCTTAGCTCTATCTTTCAAGGAATATGGAAAAACACACAGTCTCATTGCTTCTTCTGCCTCTCGGTTGTAATTGAATGTGCCATAAACTTCCAGGAAGTTACTGATGTGGGCATTAGGATCTTCAGTTGCATTACCCCAAAACTTAACTGATTGTTGTATCATCTGAATGGATGTTTTGATGTCACACACATTTACTGGTAAATGAGGAAGTACAATTCATGAAATAAAGCCTTCAACCACATGACTAGTTCTGTATCGAATGGGAATTGGTGGTGCAACCTCCAAAGCTTCAGGTTCTTGAATGTTCATGTTTATTAGTGCTTCTTGGCCTTCACGCCTTTCCCTTCTTAACTGTCTGATTGTTCTTTCAATTTCTGGGTCAAGCGGACGGATTTCAAAGCTTCTGGTTCTTCTCATGTAGTGTCCGAGAACCTGAAAAACAAGAAAACGGAAATAATAAGTAAAAAACAAATTAGTGTTGGGAAGCGGCAGAGAGTGCGCAGCGGAAAACTTAAAAAAAAATCAAATTATGATGCCGCTATCCCGTTGCCTAAGACCCATTTGTTTTGATTATTCTACAAGCCTAGACATGTTACTATATATTCTAAGCATAAAAACTCATAAAACATGTTGGGAAGCGGCCGCGAGTGCGCAGCGGAAAATAAAAATTAGTATGCCGCTTTCCCTTTGCCCAATACCCATTTTTTTTATTATTCTACAAACCTAGACATGTTACTATATATTCTAAGCATAAAAACTCATAAAACATGTTGGGAAGCGGCCGCGAGTGCGCAGCGGAAAATAAAAATTATTATGCCGCTTTCCCTTTACCCAAGACCCATTTGTTTTTATTATTCTACAAGCCTAGACATGTTAATATATATTCTAAGCATAAAACTCATAAAACATGCAAAGAACATAAACCTAAACATGCTAACTATCATAAGAACTCTAATTAAAATAAAGAAAGAAAAAGACTTATTTGAACCGAAGACTCCTCCAGTCCTCTCTCCAATCTACAAGCTTTTCTCGAACTCAACAAGCTCTTCCACGTTCCAAAGAGCCACCCAAGTGTGTGGCCTCTAAAGATGCACACACCAAATCCAAAACTCAACGGCAAGACTACGCCTTGAGTGCACATATATTTTGCCCTTGGTGCTAGCCTAGACAAATACCTCAAGAATTTTAACTCGAGGTTCCTCTAGTCAATTAGACTTAAGGATCCTCAAAATCAGTGACTTACTCTTAAACTCTAGAGTTGCTCACTTATATAAACCTAAGATATGAAAGGTTTTGGTGTAGCAAATTTGTGAAGAATTATTTGGGTTTATATAGTGCTCCAAAGACAACAAAATTAATTAAGAATCCGATGTGAGATAAAAGCTAATTTAATCTTATCCATTGGATCTTAATTTAGTGGTTTAATGAGATTATAAAACTATAATAAGAGTTTGGGCCGAATCGGAATTCAAAAAAAAAAAAAAAACTACTATTCATGTGAATAGTAAATTTTTTTTTTATTCCAATTCCCAAAGTGCCTCCATCATCATTCACTAATCCCTTAGCCACTATAGAACCTCATAAATGATATGTTCAATAATTAAACACATTAAACCATTTATGAACAATTCCTACAATAATCATATATGCTGTTATATTTGTATTGTGCATTGTTAACCATTGATTTCGACTTTGTTGTGTGTGACCTTTTGGGTTCCCCTCAAGTTGACCATGAAATGAATCGTGATAATTTAATCGAACATTAATTATCCTCCGATCAGATGGTCGTTCAATTTCAATGACCAAGGTTGACATCTAGCAACATGCCAAGGCCCCCAAATGAGAAGGAAAGATATATATACCCATTCTGTATGTGATTTACATATGATACGGTCTCTCGCCTCACTGTATCCCCACTTATTGACCTAGGTTACGGAAAGTGTCTACCCATATGGTGAAAGGTATGATGTTCATAGTGTCATGAATCCTGCTAACCCACGAATCTCACATGATTCTTCTGCTGTGGCCACAGTCTCAAGCATTGATCACACATATTAACCCGCGAACTAGAATACTACTCTTATAAGAAAATATTATCCGAGAGAGTGGCGATTCTCTGTTGTATATTTACAAACTTCATGTGTTTCAACAAATGACCCAATCATACCCTTATGACCGGATCTTTTGAACAGGGAAGGAGAATGTCAAAGTTATTTAATCCACACATAAGATTGTAAAAACCTCAAGTCTAAGGACTAGTCATATAATCGATACATGAAAGTTCTAACAGACACAAGGGATAAACACTCCATATGAAAACTTCCGATGGTCAGTTCGATGGACACGAGCAACTTATGCATCCATGTGATACACCAAGCGGACGGATCTCCACTAGTAGCCTATGAGATCGGCTACCCCATTTAAGGGCGGATCATATCATCATGCTAGTCTCTCCGCTTTGTGAACGCCCATATTATTCACAAAACTATTACTAGGAACATTTAAGAGTAATTATTCTCATAAGGCGTGGAAGCCATCGTCTTATTACTCCAAGGGCTTTATTACTGTGTTGATGATTCATATAAGTTATGGAAGACACCTATAATAAAGATTGCCATTTTATTAATAAATGAAAATATTACAAATACATGTACATATAGCCCATCCATAAGTTGGGTATATGGCATATCCCTAACAATCTCCCACTTGCACTATAGCCAACTAGTATGAATCTGGACACCATACTCTCGGATGTCCCTATCATGCTTTTGTTGAGTCAGCCCTTTAGTAAGAGAATCTGCAAGATTATCTTCTGTGGGTATTTTCTCTTCAATAACTTCTTTTCTCTCAACAATCTCCCTTATGAGATGAAATCGCCTTAGTACATGCTTGGATTTTTAGTGGGACCTTGGTTCTTTTGATTGATCAATGGCGCCCTTGTTGTCACAGTACATCATGCGCCATTCTTTATCGCGGGAAGCACTTCCAGCTTTGTGATGAACTTCTTTATCCAAAATGCTTCTTTAGCTGCCTCAAATGCTGCAATATACTCGGCTTCACTGGTGGAGTCCGCTGTAGTTGACTGCTTTGAGCTTTTCCAACTTATAGCACCGCCATTTAAAGTAAACAGATATCCTGTTTGCGATCTGCTGTCATCTCTATCTGTCTGAAAGCTCGCATCACAGTAACCAATGACTTTCATCTCAGAACAATCTCCGTATGTCAAAAACATATCTTTAGTTCTTCTCAGATATTTGAGGATTGTTTCGACAGCTGCCTGGTGTTGCTCACCAGGATTTGCCTGATACCTGCTCGTTATGCTAAGAGCATAAGAGACATCCGGTCTTGTACATAGCATGGCGTACATGATCGATCCTATTTCTGAAGCATAAGGGATCATACTCATATGCTCTCTATCTGAAGGAGTATGTGGACATTGCTCCTTAGATAATTTGATTCCATGACAAGTAGGTAAATTACCTCTTTTGGAATCTTCCATTTTAAATATTTTCAAAACTTTATCTATGTACGTAGATTGAGAAAATCCTAACAACCTCTTAGATCTATTACGGTAGATCTTAATGCAGAGGATGTAGACTGCTTCTCCCAAATCTTTCATGGAGAAATTCTGAGATAACCATTACTTGGTGGGTTGCATCATGGGAATATCATTCCCGATGATTAATATGTCATCGACATATAATACAAGAAATACAACAGCACTCCCACTACTTTTCCTGTAAACACAAGGCTCGTCTACATTTTTGATGAAGTCAAATTCTTTGATTTTCTCATCAAGTCATATTCCAACTTCTGGAGGTTTGCTTGAGTCAATAAATGGATCGTTTAAGCTTGCATACTTTATTATGATCATCCTTAGATGCAAACCCCTCAGGTTGTGTCATATAGACTTCCTCTACGAGATTCCCATTAAGGAAAGCTGTTTTGACATCCATCTGCCAAATCTCATAATCAGAGTGTGCAGCTCGTGCCATTAAAATTCGAATGGATTTTATCATTGCAACAGGCGAGAAGGTTTCGTCATAGTCAATTCCTTGGATTTGTCTATAACCTTTCGCCACCAACCTAGCCTTATAGGTTTGGATGTTGCCTTCTGCATCAGTTTTACGCTTGTAAATCCAATTGCAGCCTATTGGTTTTATCCCTCCAAGTGCATCTACCAAGTCCCAGACTTGATTCTGATACATAGAGTATATTTCGGATTTCATGGCCTCAAGCCAATTGACTGAATCAATGTCACGCATTACTTCGTCATAACTGGTGGGATCGTCATTATCAATGACCTGATCATGTTCCTCATCAATATGGAAACCATATATATTTCAGGCTCATATCTTTCCCTACCAGACCTTCTAAGTTCATAACCTTGTGGTTGTTCCGTCGCTGCCCATTTGAGGGGCCTGGGCTTTAGTTCTATGTTAGTTTGTTCTTCTCGTACCTCATCGAGGTCAAGTCTCCTCCCACTATATTTCTTGAGAAGGGATTCATTCTCTAGGAATTTAGCATTTCGTGAGACAAATGTTCTTTGTTCATTTGGGACGTAGAACACGTATGCTCTTGAGTTCAAGGCGTATCATCCAATTTGTTAGTTTGTGTGAGCTTAACACATGCGTCACATCCCCAAACTCTTAGATAACTAAGACTAGGACGGTTCCCAGACCATAACTCATATGGTGTTTGACTAATAATCTTGGAAGGAACTTGGTTTAGTAGTAGTGTTGCAGTTTATAAAGCAAGACCCCAAAATGAAAGAGGTAGATTCGTGTCTGGCATCATCTATCGAACCATATCTAATAATGTCTGATTTCTCCTTTCGGTGACCCCATTATGCTGTGGAGTTCCCGGAGGAGTCCACTGGGAAATAATGCCATTTTCTCTCAAGTAATCTTGAAATTCGCCGCTTAAGTATTCACCACCTTGGTCAGACCTTAGTGACTTAATACTTTTATTAAGCTGGTTTTCTACTTCAGCTTTGAAGTCTTTGAATTTCTCAAAGGCTTCAGATTTGTACCGCATAAGGTACACATACCCATATCGCAAGTGATCATCGATAAAAGTAATGAAGTAGGAGAATTCACCTCTAGCGGTGACTGACATTGGTCCGCATACATCAGAGTGTATGAGTTCTAATGTCTCCGTTCCACTCTGTCCTTTACCTTTGAAGGGTAATTTGGTCATTTTACCAAGTAAACAAGACTCACAAGTTCCATAAGGTTCATATTTGAAGGGTCTGAAATACCCATACTTATGTAGCTTAGTTAATATTGTTTCATTGATATGACCTAAGCGACTGTGCCATAGAAGTGATTCATTGAGAATATTCAAGTTAACGTTGTATATGTTAGAGGTTGAACATTCTTTGTTAGTTTGTAAGACATAGATACCATTATTCAAAATACCATCTCTATATTTTATTTCAATGAAATAAATAGAACATTCATTACAACTTATTAGGCATGAAAAGCCTTTATTACATAAAGAAGAAATTGAAAGGATGTTCTTTACTAGAGAAGGTAAATAAACACAATCTTCTAAGTCTAAAACTAAACCATTCGGCAAAACTAATGACTAAGTCCCCACGAACAATGCAACCATTTTTGCTCAATTACCCATGCGTAAGTCAACCTCCCTATGATGGAGTCTCCTACTATTTCTCAGGCCCTGCACATTGTTACACAAGTGAGTCCCACAACCGGTGTCAAGCACCCAAGTAGAAGGTTCAGAGTTTTGAGAATATAGTTCAATCATATACAACATACCTGAAGCATTGGGCTTCTTAGCCTCATGGGCTTCCCTAGTTTCCTTGGCTTTCAAGGATCTGCAGTCTTTCTTCCAATGACCATTCTTTCCACAAAAGAAACATTTCCCATTTCCCTTTTTCTTCACCACCTTACCATATGGCTTTAGGTGATCTGGAGCCTTGGCCTTGCCCTTATTTTTCTTTGGGCCTCGTGGCTTCAGGTCCGTACCTGTAAGCATGACGGAGGTTTTAAGCTCCGATTTCAAGTCCTTCTCTGCTTGCTTTATCAGATTGTACAATTATGCTAAAGTAGCTTCTTTATCAGACAGATGAAACTACATAATAAAATTAGAGAATTACTTTGGTCAGAACTGAAGAATTAGATCATGACCTATCTCATGATCCATGATGAACCCGAGGTTGGCCAATTTTTCAATATGGCCAATCATCTTAAGCACATGTCCACTAACAGATCCTTCCTTATACCTTGTATGGAATAAGACACATGACAGTTAGAATCTCACGGTATGAACAGAAGTTGCATACAACTCCTTCAAGTGAAAGATGATGGTTTGAGCATTCATATCTTCGTGAGCTTTCTGAAGTTCGTCCGACATAGAGCCTAGCATTATGCAAACTGCTTGCTCATCATCATCGATGTGTTTCTTCCAAGCATCAAATGTATCTTGGTCAGCATCTTCTGTGGGTTTAAGGGGAAATGGTCTTTCAAGAACATAGAAAATCTTTTATTGTCGTAAGACAATTTTAAGGTTTCTAAACCAGTCATTATAGTTGTCCCCTTTGAGCTTATGCTCATCAAGGATGGAACAAAGTGATACTCTGTTTGCCACTTGAATGTTTGTGAAATATTTTAACCCATATGTTAAGAGAAAATGTTAAAATTAGGAATATATTTTCATTAATGTTTCATAATAACATGGGCTTTTAATATTATGAAGTTGCTCCCACTCAATTGTTTTAAAATTTTAAGCAAATCGCATCAACCCCAATATGATGGATTTCTTGCGGGAAAAGATCCCATTATCATCATTTCATAACTCCGACTAGGGTCGGTCGTTATAAAATACGATAATTAGGTAGGTTCCCAACCAATTTATGATATAAATCACAATTCATTGATCATTGGGTTGGGCAATCAAACATGCCATAGCTTATGCTAGTCCTTGTGGACACCCAATCTTTGCCACTAAGTTATAAGACCACGCCTAAGGGTCGCTGCGTCTTATGACTCAGAAAGTCAAACCATTGTCAATAGTACGATTTAGGGACAAATTGGTATTGGTCAGTCTGGTAAAGCCTATTCCTGCCAATACGGTTTAAGCCCTTTGGGTCTATACTTTACAATGGGAGGCAAATTTTAGACTTAAATTATTATTGAGGATTTTAGCAAGTTTAAGTGAATAACTGTCAAATGGATTCCTCAATTGAAAATTCCCTAGAGGGAGGGTGGAGCGAACTCTCTTAAATACCCTTACCTCTTAGGCTCTTATTGCCTTGGTGACAGGAATAAACAATAGATCCTCCAAATTAGTCCAACACTTTAAATATGCTTTAAGGTAAGCTTTGAGTAAATGATTATCTAGATGTCTTCACAGCTTTTCCTTTTGGCTATAAAAAGGTAGTGAGTGAAGGAAGACACCAAATCATTGTCTAACTCTAGTAATACCTTTGGTTAAATTAACTTTAGTTTGGAAAGTTTTATTAACCCCTTGGTCCCAACCCACTAGTATCTTTTATAATGTCTTTTATTATAAAAAAGTGACTTATATTTATTAGCCTTAAAGGTAATAAATCTCTAAGTTCATCACGGAATAATTAATTAGCTAAGGGATAAACAATACACTCTTATTTCTTAGAAAGTCTCTAGATACTTGCACCCTAAAATAATCATGCCAATTCTAATCATACATAGAATCATCAAGCATATGAGTTTTAATATGTTGAAATTATTTTAGGCATTAAATAACTTTGATTAATATTTAATTATGATATTGCATTTTATTTTATTCAAATAAATTTACTATTCATGTTTTTCTACAGACGCGTGAACTTCAAATGCAATTTCACAATTCAAATCTTAACCATATCATGTAAAACTTGTGCCTAAAATTAAGTTCTGGGTGTTAGCTTTTCAACGAGATTTTAAACACCCAATTTCGAGTTCAAACGAGTGAGAACTAATCAAAATAAAAACGGCGCTCTGATACCACTGTTGGGAAGCGGCCGCGAGTGCGCAGCGGAAAATAAAAATTATTATGCCGCTTTTCCTTTGACCAAGACCCATTTGTTTTGATTATTTTATAAGCCTAGGCATGTTACTATATATTCTAAGCATAAAACTCATAAAACATGCAAAGAACATAAACTTAAACATGCTAACTATCATAAGAACTCTAATTAAAATAAAAAAAGAAAAAGACTTACTTGAACCGAAGACTTCTCCAATCCTCCCTCCAATCTACAAGCTTTTCTCGAACTCAGCAAGCTTTTCCACGTTCCAAAGAGCCACCCAAGTGTGTGGCCTCCAAAGATGCACACACCAAAGCCAAAACTCAACGGCAAGACTACGCCTTGAGTGCACGGGTATTTTGCCCTTGGTGCTAGCCTAGGCAAATACCTCAAAACTTTTAACTCGAGGTTCCTCTAGTCAATTAGACTTAAGGATCCTCAAAATCAGTGGCTTACTCTTAAACTTTAGAGTTTCTCACTTATATAAACCCAATATATGAAAGGTTTTGGTGTAGCAAATTTGTGAAGAATTCTTTGGGTATATATAATGCTCCAAAGACAACAAAATTAATTAAGAATCCGATGTGGGATAAAAGATAATTTAATATTAGCCATTGGATCTTAATTTAGTGGTTTAATGAGATTATAAAACCCTAATAAGAGTTTAGACCGAATTGGAATTCAAAACAAAATTTTTTTTACTATTCATGTGAATAGTAATTTTTTTTATTATTCCAATTCCCAAAGTGCCCCCATCGTCATTCACCAATCCCTAAGCCACTATGGAACCTCATAAATGATCTTTTCAATAAATAAACACATTGAACCGTTTATGAACAATTCCTATAGCAATCATATATGCAGTTATATTTGTACTGTACATTGTTAACCATTGATTTCGACTTTGATGTGTGTGACCTTTTGGGTTCCCCTCAAGTTGGACATGAAATGAATCGTGATAATTTAATCGAATATAAATTATCCTCCGATCAGATAGTTGTTCGATTTCAATGACCAAGTTTGACATCTAGCAATATGTCAAGGCCCCCAAATGAGAAGGAAAGATATATATACATATTCTGTAAGCGATTTACATATGATACGGTCTCTCCCCTCACAATATCCCCACCTATGAACTTAGGGTATGGAAAATGTCTACCCATATGGTCAAAGGTATGATGTTGATAGTGTCATGAATCTTGCTAACCCAGGAATCTCACATGATTTTTCCGCTGTGGCCACATTCTCAAGTACTGATCACACATATCAACCTGTGAATTGGAATACTACTCTTATAAGAAATTATTATCCGAGAGAGTGGCGATTCTCTGTTGTATCTTTGCAAACTTCATGTGTTTCAACAAATGACCAAATCATACCCTTATGACCGGATCTTTTGAACCGAGGAAGGAGAATGTCAAAGTTATTTGATCAACACATAAGATTGTAAAGACCTCAAGTCTAAGGACTAGTCATATAATCGATACATGAAAGTTCTCACAGACACATGAGATAAACACTCCATATGAAAACTTTCGGCGGTTAGTTCGATGGACACGAGCAACTCATGCATCAATGTGATACACCAAGCGGATGGATCTCCGCTAGTAGCCTACGAGATCGGCTACCCCACTTAAGGGCGGATCATATCATCATGCTAGTCTCTCCGCTTTGCGAACGCCCAGATTATTCACAAAACTATGACAAGGAACATTTAAGAGTAATGATTCTCATAAGGCGTGGAAGCCATCGTCTTATTACTCCAAGGGCTTTATTACAGTGTTGATGATTCATATAAGTATTCTAAGGCACGTATAATAAAGATTTCCATTTTATTAATTAATGAAAATATTACAAATACATGTACATATAGCCAAGATATGAAAGGTTTGGTGCAAAAATTTGTACAGAATTCTTTGGGTTTATATAGGTGCTCCAAAGACAACAAAATTAATTAAGAATCTGATGTGGGATAAAAGCTAATTTAATCTTAGCCATTTGATCTTAATTTAATGGTTTAATGAGATTATAAAACCCTAATAAGAGTTTGGGCTGAATTGGAATTCAAAACAAATAACAAATAATTTTTTTTTACTATTCATGTTACTATTCACATTATTATTCACGTTACTATTCAAATTATTTATTTATTTATTCCAATTCCCAAAGTGGGCATCGTCATTCACCAATCCCTAAGCCACTATGGAACCTCAAAAAATGATTTGTTCAATAATTAAACACATTGAACCATTTATGAACAATTCCTACAACAATCATATATGTTGTTAAATTTATACTGTGCACTAGTAACCATTGATTTCAACTTTGTTTTGTGTGACCTTTTAGGTTCCCCACAAGTTGGACATGAAATGAATCAAGATAATTTAATCGAACATAAATTATCCTCCAATCAGATGGTCGTTCGATTTCAATGACCAAGGTTGACATCTAGTAACATGCAAAGGCCCCCAAATGATAAGGAAAGATATATACCCATTATGTATGCGATTTACATATGATACGGTCACTCGCCTCACTGTATCCCCACATATTGACCTAGGGTACGGAAAGTGTCTACCCATATGGTCAAAGGTATGATGTTGATAGTGTCATGAATCGTGCTAACCCAAGAATCTCACATGATTCTTTCGTTGCGGCCACAGTCTCAAGCACTGATCACACATATCAACCCACGAACTGGTATACTACTCTTATAAAAAAATATTATCCGAGAGAGTGGCGATTCTCTGTTGTATCTTTACAGACTTCATGTGTTTCAACAAATGACCCAATCATACCCTTATGACCGGATCTTTTGAATCGGGGAAGAAGAATGTCAAAGTTATTTGATCCATACATAAGATTGTAAAGACCTCAAGTCTAAGGACTAGTCATATAATCGATACATGAAAGTTCTCACAGACACATGGGATAAACACTCCATATGAAAACTTTCGGCGGTCAGTTTGATGGACACGAGGAACTAATGCATCACTGTGATACACCAAGCGGATGGATCACCGCTAGTAGCCTATGAGATCGGCTACCCCACTTAAGGGCGGATCATATCATCATGCTAGCCTCTCCGCTTTGTGAACGCCCAGATTATTCATAAAACTATGACTAGGAACGTTTGAGAGTAATGATTCTCATAAGGCGTGGAAACCATCATCTTATTACTCCAAGGGCTTTATTACAGTGTTTGATGATTCATATAATTTATGTAAGACACGTATAATAAAAAATTACATTTTATTAATTAATGAAAATATTGCAAATACATGTACATATAGCCCATCCAAAAGTTGGATATAGGGCATATCCCTAACAATCTCCCACTTGCACTATAGCTAACTAGTATGAATCTGGACACCATACTCTCGGGTGTGCCTATCATGCTTTTGTTGAGTCGGCCCTTTAGTCAGAGAATCTGTAAGATTATCTTCTATGGGTATTTTCTCTATAATACCTTCTTTTCTCTCAACAATCTCCCTGATAAGATGAAATCGCCTGAGTACATGCTTGGATTTCTGGTGGGACCTTGGTTCATTTGATTGAGCAATGGCGCTTGTGTTGTCACAGTAAATCGTGATGCCATTCTTTATCGTGGGAAGCACTTCCTGTTCCGTTATGAACTTCTTTATCCAGATTCTTCTTTAGCTGCCTCAGATGCTGCAATATACTCAGCTTCAATGGTGGAGTCCGTTGTAGTTGACTGCTTTGAGCTTTTCCAACTGACAACACCACCATTCAAAGTAAACAGATATCCTGTTTGCAATCTGCTGTCGTCCATATCGGTCTGAAAGCTCGCATCACGTAACCAATGACTTTCATCTCAGAACAATCTCCGTATGTCAAGAACACAACCTTAGTTCTTCTTAGATACTTGAGGATTATTTTGACAGCTGCCGAGTGTTGCTCACCAGGATTTGCCTGATACCTGCTCATTATGCTAAGAGCATAAGAGACATCAGGTCTTATACATAGCATGGCGTACATGATCGATCCTATTGCTGAAGAATAAGGGATCCTACTCATACGCTCTCTATCTGAAGGAGTATGTGGACATTGCTCCTTAGATAATTTGATTCCATGACAAATAGGTAAATTACCGCTTTTGGAATCTTCCATTTTGAATCTTTTCAAAACTTTATCTATGTACGTAGATTGAGAAAGTCCTAACAACCTATTAGATCTATTACAGTAGATCTTAATGCCGAGGATGTATGCTGCTTCTCCCAAATCTTTCATGGAGAAATTCTGAGATAACCATTGGTTGGTGGCTTGCATCATGGGAATATCATTCCCGATGATTAATATGTCATCGACATATAATACAAGAAATACAACAGCACTCCCACTACTTTTCCTGTAAACACAAGGCTCAGCTATATTTTTGATGATGTTAAATTCTTTGATTGTCTCATCAAATCGTATATTCCAACTTCTGGAGGCTTGCTTGAGTCCATAAATGGATCGTTTAAGCTTGCATACTTTATTATGATCATCCTTAGATGCAAACCCCTCAGGTTGTTTCATATAGACTTCCTCTACGAGGTTCCCATTAAGGAAAGCTGTTTTGACATCCATCTGCCAAATCTCATAATCAAAGTGTGCAGCTAGTGCCAGTAAAATTCGAATGGACTTTATCATTGCAACATGCGAGAAGGTTTCGTCATAGTCAATTCCTTGGATTTGTCTATAACCTTTCGCCACCAACCTAGCCTTATAGGTTTGGATGTTGCCTTCTGCATCAGTTTTACGCTTGTAAATCCACTTACAGCCTATGGGTTTTATCCCTTCAGGTGCATCCACCAAGTCCCAGACTTGATTCTGATACATAGAGTTTATTTCAATTTCATGGCCTCAAACCACTTGACTAAATCAATGTCACGCATTACTTCGTCATAACTGGTGGGATCGTCATTATCAATGACCTGATCACGTTCCTTATCAATATGGAAACCATATCTTTCAGGCTCATATCTTTCCCTACAAGACCTTCTAAGTTCATAACCTTGTGGTTGTTCCGTCGCTGCCCTTTTGAGGGGCCTGGGGTTTAGTTCTATGTTAGTTTGTTCTTCTCGTACCTCATCGAGGTCAAGTCTACTCCTACTAAATTTCTTGAGAAGTAATTCATTCTCTAGAAATTTAGCATTTCTTGAGACAAATGTTCTTTGTTCATTTGGGACGTAGAACATGTATGCTCTTGAGTTCAAGGCATATCCTACAAACTTACATTTAACTGCCATATCATCAAATTTGTTAGTTTGTGTGAGCTTAACATATGCGTCACATCCCCAAACACTTAGATAACTAAGACTATGACGTTTCCCATACCATAACTCATATGGTGTTTGACTAACAGTCTTGGAAGGAACTTGGTTTAGTAGTAGTGTTGCAGTTTCTAAAGAAAGACCCCAAAATGAAAGAGGTAGATTCGAGCCTGACATCATTGATCGGACCATGTCTAATAATGTCTGATTTCTCCTTTCGGAGACCCCATTATGCTGTGGAGTTCCCGGAGGAATCCACTGGGAAACAATGCCATTTTCTCTCAAGTAATCATGAAATTCGTCGTTTAAGTATTCACCACATCGGTCAGACCTTAATGACTTAATACTTTTATTAAGATGGTTTTCTACTTCAGCTTTGAAGACTTTGAATTTCTCAAAGGCTTCAGATTTGTATTGCATAAGGTACACATAACCATATCGCGAGTGATCATCGATAAAGGTAATGAAGTAGGAGAATCCACCTCTATCGGTGACTGATATTGGTCCTCATACATCAGAGTGTATGAGTTCTTATGTCTCCGATGCACGCTGTCTTTTACCTTTGAAGGGTAATTTGGTCATTTTACCAAGTAAACAAGACTCACAAGTTCCATAAAGTTCATATTTGAAGGGTCTGAAATACCCATCCTTATGTAGCTTAGTTAATCTTGTTTCATTGATATGACCTAAGCGACTGTGCCATAGAAGTGATTCATTGAGATTATTCGACTTAACTTTGTATATATTAGAGGTTGAACATTCTTTGTTAGTTTGTAAGACATATATACCAATATTCAAGATACCATCTCCATATTTTATTTCATTGAAATAAATAGAACATTCATTACAACTTATTAGGCATGAAAAGCCTTTATTACATAAAGAAGAAATTGAAATGATGTTATTTACTAGAGAAGGTACATAAACACAATCTTCTAAGTCTAAAACTAAACCATTCGGTAAAACTAATGAATAAGTCCCCACGCACAATGCATCCAGTTTTTCTCCATTACCCATGCGTAAGTCAACCTCCCCATGACGGAGTCTCATACTATTTCTCATGCCCTGCACATTGTTACACAAGGGAGTCTCACAACCGGTGTCAAGCACCCAAGTAGAAGGTTCAGATTTTTGAGAATATAGTTCAATCATATACAACATACCTGAAGCATTGGGGTTCTTGGCCTCTTGGGCTTCCCTAGCTTCCTTGGCTTTCAAGGATAACCCTTCTTTCCACAAAAGAAACATTTCCCCTTTCCCTTTTTCTTCTCCACCTTACCAATGGCTTTAGGTGATCTGGAGCCTTGGCCTTGCCCTTATTTTTCTTTGGGTCTCGTGGCTTCAGGTCCGTACCTGTAAGCATGATGGAGGTTTTAAGCTCCGGTTTCAAGTCCTTCTCTACTTGCTTTATCAGATTGTACAATTCTGATAAAGTAGCTTCTTTATCAGACATATGAAACTGCATAATAAAGTTATAGAAGTCTTTTGGTAATGACTGAAGAATTAGATCGTGACCTATCTCATGATCCATGATGAACCCGAGGTTGGCCAATTTTTCAATATGGCCAATCATCTTAAGCATATGTCCACTAACAGATCCTTCTTTATACCTTGTATGGAATAAGGGACATGACAGTTGGAATCTCACGGTATGAACATAAGTTGCATACAACTCCTTCAAGTGAAAGATGATGGTTTGAGCTTTCATATCTTCGTGAGTTTTCTGAAGTTCGTCCGACATAGAGCCTAGCATTATGCAAACTGCTTGCTCATCATCATCGATGTGTTTCTTCCAAGCATCAAATATATTTTGGTCAGCATCTTCTGTGGGTTTATGGGGAAATGGTATTTCAAGAACATAGAATATCTTTTCTTGTCGTAAGACAATTTTAAGCTTTCTAAACTAGTCATTGTAGTTTTCCTATTTGAGCTTATGCTCATCAAGGTTGGAACGAAGTGATACTCTGTTTGCCATTTGAATGTTTGTTAAATATTTTAACCCACCTGTTATGAGAGAATGTTAAAATTAGGAATCTGTTTTCATTAATGTTTCATAATAACATAGGATTTTAATATTATGAAGTTTCTCACACTCAATTATTTTAAAATTTTAAGCAAATCGCATCAACCCCAATATGATGGATTTCTTATGGGCAAGGATCCCATTATCATCATTTCATAACTCCGACTAGGGCCGATTGTTATAAAATACGATAATTTGGTAGGTTCTTAACCAATTTATAATATAAATCACAATTCCTTGATCATTTGGTTGGGCAATCAAACATGTCATAGCTTATGCTAGTCCTCTTGGACACCCAATCTTTTCCACTAAGTTATAAGACCACGCCTAAGGGTCGCTACGTCTTATGACTCAGAAAAGTCAAACCATTGTCAATAGTATGATTTATGGACAAATTGGTATTGGTCAGTCTGGTAAAGCCTTGTCCTGCCAATACAGTTTAAGCCATTTGGGTCTATACTTTACAATGGGAGGCAAATTTTAGACTTTATTATTATTGAGGATTTTAACAAGTTTAAGTGAATAACTGTCAAATGGATTCCTCCATTGAAAATTCCCCAGAGGGAGGGTGGAGCGAACTCTCTTAAATACCCTTACCTCTTAGGCTCTTATTGCCTTGGTGACAGGAATAAAAAATAGATCCTCCAAATTAGTCCAACACTTTAAATATGCTTTAAGGTAAGCTTTGAGTAAATGATTATCTAGATGTCTTCACAACTTTTCCTTTTGGCTATAAAAAGGTTGTGAGTGAAGGAAGACACCAAATCATTATCTAACTCTAGTAATACCTTTGGTTAACTTAACTTTAGTTCGGAAATTTGTATTAACGCCTTGGTCCCACTCCACTTGTATCTTTTAAGGTAATAAATCTCTAAGTTCATCACAGAATAATACTTAGCTAAGGGATAAGCAATACACTCTCTATTTCCTTATAAAGCCTCTAGATGCTTGTTGGTTTCTAGGGTGGTCCCAAGATCAATATAAGCATAGAAATAGAATGAATACGCAACGAAGAGTGGCGGAAACACACTTACATTGAACGGTTTTTGGATGTGATTATCAACAAAACTTTCTCCTTGCACTTTGAGAAGTATTCGGCCAAGGCTCCCTTTTGTTGATGAAGATGATCAAGCTCCAAGCTTTAAAGGATTCTAAGCTCTTAGTTCGGTTCTCTATCACCTTGTGTCGATTCCTTATTTGTGCTAGCAAAAGATGAAAGAAAATCAAGCTTCCTTTCTTCTTTGGAGAGTCATGGTTTTTAGGCCAAAAAAAGAGAGAGGGTTTATTTTGATTCTTTTGTTATTTGTTTTCCAAAAACCTTATGAAAAACCACTACCAAAAAACGGTATATGCTTTCCCAAAAGTCAAAGCCAATTTTGGCTCCAAAATGGCATTAAATGCGCACACCTACTTATGTCATGAATAGTGACTGCATGTCACTCACCAAAAAGGTGATAAGACATCTATCACTAAAGTGACAAGTGATGTCACTCGCGATGTGACTTGCGGCCGCACTTGATTCAAAGTCAAAGTGGCGTCGCAAACACATTCCAGGCTCGGTTTCATTAATTCTGAATTAACGAGTTTTCCGTTGCGTCGTAATTAAATCAAATTTAATTAAATAATCATGCCTAGCAAAATTACTATTCATGTCGCTTGCAAATTAATTCTAAATCAATTTGTTAGCCCGAATTAAAATCCAATTTTAATTCCGCGTCGAAATCCAATTTCGTATAATATATCGAATATATTATTTTATCGATTAATTCCAAATTAATTGTTTTCTCTCTTCAAATAGTACTTTATCCCAGATAAAGTCTCTCCGCTATTAATCCCAGATTAATAAAGTTCGAATCAAACGTCATTAGTGAATCTTCGGGAAGCGACCCAAGAGATCCATGGATATGTTGGCAGTAAATCCGGTCGTCGGACTATCCGAACACATACGTACCTTGTACTACGTTCTTACCGATTTACGAGACAAGGTTGGCTTCTAGCAAAGCGCCATGCCTACCCAATTCTCCAAAAAATATTCTTAATGGAATATATGATCTATGTCAGGCGTAGTATACGTAGTATTGCGTATCTCGTGATCCAGTATCTGATGTCACATGCAAGGCCTGAGGCTGGAATAGTGTCTGCCCCATACGAAGCATATATCGGATCACAAACAACTAGTCTCTTTATTATCGGATAATCATGACCTAGTCATATTATCCTGATGGTTGCAACCTTTTAAAGAACCAGTTCTGTATCCCTGCGTGACCATCATCTCCATATGACTGAAGTGATACTTCCATCTTGACATCACACCCAATACACTATGATTCTCAATAAACCCAGAAGAGGTGTACATAGAACCTGTTAAAGTCTGGACGACCAAAACCAAAGTGTATTGATTGTCGCAAGTACTAGCGATGCAAGTCTCAGGTTAAGACCAAATACACCTACCCTATTACGGACTCCCATAGACACATAGTCATACTACCAATGGGATTCCGTGAGGTCTATCCAAAGCTAAGTTGTTTTCTGTACCATCGGTAAAACACAACCTCCTACCACACTTGCATAAGTATCCAATACTTAAATATATGAGAACTATGCTGTTACGCTTCCATAACACGCACAAGTGCGATACTAGTCTATTCCGCATTATCGATGTCCAGTCTCGATAATACTACGACTAGGGATATTTAATGATTAAACCGTCGTGGATTGATAATGTCTCATATCATCTCAATTCAGAACTAATCATAAGGACTTTCATCATTCACACATTTAAGTAATCCAATTACGAAATGATAAAAGGCAATTTCCATTGCTACATAATTAATTTGTACAAAAACACAATGTCTTTTACAAATAGTGACGCTATGGGTCATAACTGTCTAATAATCTCCCACTTGGCCTATAGCCAGTCACTCAAGCATCTAATACCTGAACTATGTACATGTTGCTCAAACTTTTTCTGAGGAATGACTTTCGTCAGCGGATCTGCAATGTTGTCCTCTGATGTGACCTTCTCGATCTTCACATCGCCACGATGTATGATCTCACGAATCAGATGGAAACGTCGAAGAAAATGCTTGGATTGATGATGAGACCGCAGTTCCTTAGCCTGCGCTATAGCCCCATTATTGTCACAATACAATGGAACGGGCTCAGCTGCTAACGGAACTACTCCTAATCCAATTAGGAATTTTCGAATCCAAACTGCCTCTTTTGCTGCTTCAGCTGCAGCGATATACTCCGCTTCAGTTGTTGAATCGGCAACAGTATATTGCTTGGAAGATTTCCAGCTTACTGCTCCGTTGTTCAAACAAAATATGTACCCGAATTGCGACTTGAAGTCATCTTTGTCGGTTTGGAAACTTGCATCGGTATACCCAGTTACCTCAAGTTCTCCATCTCCATAGATTAAGAAAGCATCCTTAGTTCGTCTAAGATACTTAAGGATATTCTTAACCGCAATCCAGTGACCTTCACCTGGATCGACCTGATAGCGACTACACATGCTCAAAGCATAGGAGACATCAGGTCTTGTACATATCATGGCATAAATGATCGATCCGACTACCGAGGCGAACGGTATCCGACTCATGTTGTTTCTCTCATCTTGAGTTTTAGGACACATGTCCTTAGATAGAGTGACGCCATGTGACACTGGCAACAGTCCTCTTTTGGACTGATCCAGGTTGAATCACTTCAACACTTTGTCGATGTACGTGCTCTGGGAGAGTCCAAGCAGCTTTGTAGATCTATACCAGTAGATCTTTATTCCTAGAATAAAGGTTGCTTCTACCAGATCTTTCATGGAGAATTTTAATGAAAGCCAAGCTTTCACCGATGTTAACATGGGAATGTCATTGCCCATAAGCAATACATCGTCAACATAAAGGACAATGAAAGTCAGTACGCTCCCACTAACCTTCTTGTATACACAAGGATCATCTTCATTTTGAATGAAATCATATTCTTTTATGATCTCATCAAAACGTTGGCTCCAAGAACACGATGCTTGCTTCAGTCCATAAATGGACCGATTTAACTTGCAAACCTTGTTTGCATGTTTAGGCACGACAAAACCGTCAGGCTGTTCCATATAAACATCCTCCAACAGGTTTTCGTTAAGGGAAGCGGTTTTGTCGTCCATCTACCACATCTCAAAATCGAAATATGCAGCAATAGCAAGCTTTATCCGAATGGATTTAATCATGGCAACATGTGAGAAAGTTTCATCGTAATCGACACCTTGTCGTTGACGATACCCCTTCGCTACAAGCATAGCTTTGTACGTTTGTACGTTGCCATCCATGATGGTCTTCTTCTTGAAGACCCATTTGCATCCAATAGGCTTTACGCCTTCTGGTGCATCAACCAGTGTCCAAACTTGGTTGGTGTACATGGAATCCATTTCAGAATTCATGGCATCTTGCCATAAATCGGAGTTGATACCTTGTATCGCTTCCTCATACGTAGCTGGCTCGTCTTCCTCAATGAGATTGATATCCACATGAGGTGATATCAGAAACCCATACCTCTCAGGTTGTTTTCTGACTCTCTCTGACCTACGTGGTCCTTGTGTAATCGAAGATTATGGTACAGTTTCATCACTGATGAACTGTTCATGTCCCGTTGAGGATTCTATGCCAGGAACAGTATCACTCCGATTTTTATCGAGTTCTATTTTCCTCCCACTTATCACTGCATTTAGGAATTCCCTCTCAAGGAAAACCGCATGTAGAGCAACAAAAACTTTGTTCTCTCGTGGGTGATAGAAGTAATATCCTTTGGTTTCCCTAGGATATCCTACAAATAGGCATTTATCCGATTTGGGTTCTAGTTTGGTACCTTCCAAACGTTTGACGTATGCCCAGCAACCCCAAATCTTCAAGAATGAGAAACACGGTTTCTTTCCTGTCCATATCTCATATGGTGTCTGTTGAACAGACTTTGACGGAACCTTATTCAAAATAAGTACTGCACTGTTTAATGCATATCCCCAGAAGGAAATAGGTAGCTCAGTGCGACTCATCATAGACCTTACAATGTCTAACAAGGTTCGGTTTCTCCGTTCGGACACACCGTTTGATTGCGATGTTCCAGGAGGAGTCTACTATGAAAGAATACCATATTCTTTCAAGTAGTCAAGAAACTCATTACTCAAGTATTCGCCACCACGATCCGACCGTAATGTCTTAATACTTTTACCGGTTTGTTTTTCAACTTCGTGTCCAAACTCTTTGAATTTCTCAAAAGTTTCCGACTTGTGTCTCATAAGATACACATAACCATAACGTGATGCATCATCCATATGTTGGATAATATGACCCATAGCGTCACTATTTGCACAGATCATTGTGTTGTTGTAGCAAATTAACTATGTAATAAGGAAATTGCACTCTCATCATTTGTGATTAGATCACCATAGATATATAAATGAAGAGAGGTCCCTATGATTAGTTCCTGGATTGAGATGATATGAGACAGTATCAGTCCACGAAGGATTAATCATTAAATATCCCTAGCCGTAGTATTATCGAGACTGGACATCGATAATGCGGAATAGGCTAGTATTGCACTTGTGTGCGTTGTGAGGGCACAACGACATAGTTCTCATATATATAAGTATTGGATACTTATGCAAGTGCGATAGGAGGTCGTGTTTCACCGATGGTACGGAAAACAGCTTCGCTCTGGATAGACCCCGCGGAATCCCATTGGTAGTATGTCTGCGTGTCTATGGGAGGCCGCATCAGGGTAGGTGTATATGATCTTAACCTGAGACTTGCATCGCTAGTACTTGCGACAATCGGTAAACTTTGGTTTTGGTGGTTGGGGGGCCTAAACTGGTTCTGTGTTCACCTCTTCTGGGTTTATCAGGAATCGTAGTGCACTGGGTGTGATGTCAAGATGGAAGTGTCACTTCAGACATATGGAGTTGATGACCACGCAGGATACAGAACTAGTGCTCTATAAAAGGTTGCAACCGTCGGGACAATATGACTAGGTCAGTATTGCCCGATTTAAAGAGACTAGTTGCTTGATGTCCGATATATGTTTCGTACGGGGCAGACACATTTCCAGGCCCAGGCCTAACATGTGATCGTCCGATACTGGATCGATATACACTATACAATACAATTGTATACTACGCTTGATATAGATCTTAATATTCTTTAAAGGATATGTCCGGAGAATTGGGTAGACTTGGTGCTTTGCTAGGAGTCGACCTTGTCTCGTAAATCGGTAGAACGTAGTACTTGGTACGTACGTGATTCGGATACTCCGACGACCGTATTTACTGCCAACTTATCCGGAGATCTCATGGGTCGCTTCCCAATAATCCACCGATGACGCACAACTCGCACTCTTGAATAATCTGGGATTATATAGAAGAGAGGGAAAATTAATCTAGGATTAATTACGGAGATATTTTATCTAAGGTAAAATATCGTCTAGAGAGAGATAACGATTAATTTGGAATTAATCGGTAAATTAATATATTCGATATATTAAATAAAATTAGATTTCGACGCGGAATTAAAATTAGATTTTAATTCGGGCGAACGAATTAATTTAGAATTAATTCATTAGCGACGTGAATAGTGAATTCGCTAGGCGTAATCATCTAATTACGACGCGACGGAAAAATCGTTAATTTGGAATTAACGAACCCGAGCCCGAGTGTGATTGCGAGCGCATTCGTATTTCGAATTCGAGTGCGGCGACGCAAGTCACATCAAGCGTCAAATCAATCAGTCACATCAAGCGTCAAATCAAATGTCACTTTGAGTGATGTGATTGATTGATGTGATTGATTGATTGAAAGACATGTCACTTTATTAAAGTTGATATGACTTAAAGTTGATGTGAATGATGATGGACTTGACATAAAGTGTAAAGCATTTTGGAGGGAAACTTTTTGGTTTTTGGCTCCAAAATTCATTTAATTTATTGGATGAAACTAAATGGATATTGATTATTATTTTGGAAAATATATAATCAAAAAGCTTTTACACTTTTTGGAACAAGTTAACACATTTCTTCTCTCTCATTTCTTTCTCTTCTTCTCACGCCCAAATCAAAAATAGTGGACTGTTTTTGAAGCCAAAAACCGTGAGCATGAGGGAAGCCAAGAGTGGGTTTTCATGGTGAAAATTCAAGTGCTAGCACACTTACGAGTCTTGCGAAGGTGGTAGGGAGGTTCACCCATGAGCCGGGATCCGTCGGACGAGGCTTGGAGCTCCGTTTTCTCAGCTCAAAATCTGAAAACGTGGACAGTGGACTGCTGCAGTTCATGCGCCAAAACAGTGAGCTTTTTGGCTTCAATCGTTTTCAAATCGACTCAACCGATCGATGTAAGTATTCCGCTACCTTCGTCGATGTATTTACGCATTATTTTCATTGCTTGTTTGATCTTGGGACCTTAATAAAAACCAACAATGGCATCAAGGGCTATTGGTTCAAGCATGAAAATGTAGGGCTTAAAATTTGGGTAAATGTTTGTTGAGCATGATTTGAATAAATTGATTGTTTAAGTATGCTTATAACATGTTTAATTTCATTTTGGTTGGACCAATTGTTGAAAAATGATTTGGAATTATTTTCCCCAAATATTTGTCCTGGCCGAATGTAGATGTGTTTTTGGATTCTTGGGATTTTTGATTTTTTGATTCATTTGATGAGTTGGAATCAATTAGGTTGATGTTAATTTGAATCGAATTGGATTGGATTTCAAATTGGACGAAAACCCCAAAACCTGAGTTGGCCGAATTGGATAATGCCCCTAATGTCTTGGTAATTTTGATTTTTGAACATTGGATTATTGGAAATCATTTAGGATGTGATTTAATGTTGATTATGGGTTCGATTGGATTGAAACCGAATCGGACACAAAATCCCTCTTTTGGCCGAGACTAAAGAAGCATGTAAATGGGTTTGATTTTTCATTTTGTGTGTTGGACATATGATAATGAATTGAGTATGATTAATTGGACTAATTTAGTGTTTTGGAAATGTTGATTTAGTTAATTAATCATGATATACACTTTAGGTAATTAAATTACGAATTTGGAATTTGGTAATTTAATTATTTGGGCCTAATTTTGGAAATTGGACTTTAAAGTTGTATTTGGGCCTATTGGGCTTGATTTATCAAGTTTGGTTTAGGCCAAGTGGATTGGATCCAATTGGGCCCAAAACCTTAACCATAAAGCCCAAATGCAACTAATGAACCTTTAAAGTTTAATTGGGCCTAATGGGCCAAAATTGATTTATGGGCTTATGGGGTAAATCCCGGATTGGACTTTGGTTATCGGTTTGACCCGAGTTGACCAAAAGTCCACGCCTTAAGAAATCAATTAAAAGCCCATTGGACTTTAATTGAATTGACGTTGGACGTTAATCGGTCTTTGAGACGCGTTACGATTAATTTGGAATTTAAATCGTAAAAGGTTATTAAATAAAGTGCAATATTAATTTGGAATTGAATAGTGAATTAGTATTAAATGCATGTTAATTTGATTTAATGATGTAGTTTAATTTAATTCATGAATTCGTACTTTAAGTACTTATTCGCAAAAACGAGTTTGACTCGAACAAAATCAAATCGTTGTTTGAACATTGGATGATCACTTAATTATCAGATTAATTAATTTGATTATATTGATTGATAGCATGCTTATGTGTGTGAATACGTGGTTGTGTTGAATGAATAATGTATATCGGATGGATATTAGATGGGTGGGCAATTTTTAAATTGTTGTAATAAATTCGATTTATTAAATTGGACCTGCGTGTCCAGCCTTATCACCTTCATTCTCTTTGTATTCTCTTCTCACCTATCCCCTCCATGTAAAAGAGGTTTCTTTAGAAGTGTAGTGTAACGGGTAGAAGTAATACTAGTGCTAGCTTGAGTGAGAAAGGGAGAGATTTGATCTAGGATCAATGTAAAGTATCCATCCGCATATCATTATTATTTATTTTCATACTCGCTTTATTATGTATTTAGAATGCATGTTTAAGGGTGTATGATGATGAGACCTTAACAAAGATAATTAAATTGGTAGCCAATTTGCACGCGAAAACCCTCGTTCTATATTAAGCGATTATCCTTCCATTGAATGATTCTTGTTCAAGATCCGATTGGCATTGGTTTGTTGGCCAAAGTCAAGACCTTGTCAATTATGGATGTATTTGAATCATGAGGGTTTTGTTCCACATCGGTGTCTTGTCCAAGTTGTGATTTGTTGGCCAAAGTCAAGATCACTTCTTGTCCAACGACATTGATTACGAAACTTTCCTTGTCAATGGGTCCCGCTTAATTGGAGTCATTAGGTTTGTTGTGCCAAAGCCAAGGCCTAGATGATTCGGAGGATATGGTCAGGAAAATGTATTAGATACATTGGCGTAAATAATATGTTTAGGACTTGGATGTCCACCTAACCGGATCTAGGAATTGGATTGGATCCAATTGATCTGTGAGATCTACCTAGTTAAATAGCATACAGCTTGTTGGCCAAAGTCAAGGTTGTATGTTATTTAATAGGATCCTAGCCCACTAGGAAACACGGTTTCCCGAGTACTCGACAGAGGGTTAGAGGCTCGACGAAAAATAGTGGGAGGTAAGTATTGAATTTGCAACAATCGTTCAATTACTCGCTAAACACGCTCATTTATATTTTACTCGTCACATTAATCAAAAGTATTAGTTGGACTAATATTTTATGTTGTTTTAATTATATATATAGTTGGACTATATACAAACTCATTCAATATATAGTTGATTTTATAATTGGATTATAGTAATCAATATAATTGAATTAAAATAATAGTTGATTTTATAATTGGATTGTAGTAATCAATATTAAAATTGTAGTTGATTAAATAATTGGATTATTGTAATCATTATAATGAATAGTACCTCATTAAATTGATTAAATAGTTGGACTATTAAAATCAAGAAAGAATTGAAAAAGTTGAATATTTAAAATATATAATCCTTGGAATTAAATGTTTTAAATGATTTAATTTTCAATTGGGAATTAATAATAGGTTAATTTATTTGATAAAATAACTTATTATGACTAAGCCCATAATTAAGCAAATAGTATAGCATAAAATCTTTGGAAGATTTATGTGATGATGACTTTAATGCTTATTAATATACTTATCATAAATCTATCTTTAGATTTAAAAGTATTAAAGTTTGCAATTGGGCATGTAGCACAAGGTGCATATCGTTTCGATATTCCGAAACCCAAGGCTTGGCCAAGGTTGGTGAAATATTGAAAAGAATAATTGACATATCCCGAAGCGACTACCATTTGGATATGAAAGACACGAAGGAGTTAAAGAAGGGCGAGGCTCTAACTAACTTTAAAAATATTTGTCAGAGTTATGTTCACTACTAGTATTGAAATGGATTTTAAATACTAAGTGTGGTACATAAAATATATGAATTGATGTTCAAAATCCGCTATGAGCAGGATACTGACTTCAAACCGAGATTTCTCTGCGAATCGGAAACTGGACGAAAGTCGCTGTTTCGACCGTGGATACCTAAGTTTAGGAACTACCCTTGGGTATGTACTTAAAATAGGAACTTTTATAATGTAACTAGTTTGACTAGAGACATTATCTCTATATCAGTGTTTAATCCGTTGCGGATAAAACCTTTATATATAGAACACTAAGTGTTTTATTATATAAAGATGATACTGAGATAAAATACATTAGATGTAAATAACAGAATTTATATTTTGAATATAAAGAAAATCTCAAACATATAAAATGACAATAAATAGCTCAAATTGATTGATCAATAGAGACTTATTTGTGGCATTGTTGTCTAGGACACAATTAAAGAAGACTCGTATATCCCCACTTTTGAAGAATGGGTACTAGGACTGATTTGACTATTCAAATAAGGTCTGCAAATCTAGTTTGTTAGGTAAAGTACCTAAAATACTATTTACTTTGTAATGGTAAAAGTGCCACCGATCTGTCAGCCCTATTCATGGTGAAGTATGTGGGCCCATATCTAGCTGGGCTAGATGTGAACATGAATATTTCGTGACCTTAACAGATGTATCATCACGTTATGGTTTTGTGTTTCTTTGAAGAATACAAATCGGAAACTTTAAAGTTTCGACACGAAGTAAACAAACAGATCGGCTATAGTATTATTCCACCACGGTAAGACCGTATTGGAAAATACTTAAGTAGTAAGTTTCATATATACATGAAAGAGTACAGTATTCTTTCATATGAGGACTCCTCTCAAGACACGTCTGTTAGACGGTGTGTCCGAACTAAACCGAATTTTGTTGGACATGATTAGGTTATCACGAGTCGCTCTGAGCTACTATTTCCTTCAATAGGATATGTATTAACAGTGCATACCTTATTTAGAATAAGGTTCATGAAGATCTGTTTGACAGATATCATATAGGATATGATCAGGAAAGAAACAGGGTTTCTCATTCCTGATAATTTGGGTATGCCAGGCATAACGTTGGATGATACCAAACTAAAGACCCAAATTGGATAAGTGCCAATATAGGTTATCCTAATGGAAACCTTAAGTATAGTACTTGTAAATCTCACATGAGAACAATGTGATTGTTGCTCACCATGCGGTTTTCCTGAGAGGAATACCGATATGCAGTGGTCAGTGGGAGGATAGTGATACTCGATGAAAATCGGTGTAATACTGTTCAAGGCACGAAGTCCTTAATGGAACACAAACAGTTCATCAATAATGAATCTGTACCATAATCTTCAAATACACAAGAACTTCGTAGATCGGATAGAGTCAGAAAACAACCTAGGGTATGGGTTTCTGATCTAACCTCATAAAGATGTCAATCTTATGAAGGTATATCCACCGACTACCTTTTGAGAAAGTGATACGAGGTATCGACTCCCTATTATGGCAAAGTGCCATGAGTCCGAAATGGATTCCATGTATAACAGCTATTTCGGATACTAGTTGTTATACCACAAGGCATTGTGCCTATTGGTACATTAAACGTCTTCAAGGAAGACATACATGGATGGCAACATACCAACGTACAAAGCTAGGCTTGTGACGGAAGGTATCGTTATCAACATCGTGTTAATAACGGTTCAACCTTTTGCTTGTTGCCATGGTAAATCCATTTTGAAGATGCTTGTTGATAACTGTATATTTCATTTATGAAATATGTCAGTTACAAATCCAAATCGCTTTCCTGAAAAGGAAACCTTTTGGAGAATGTTTATAACATTCTGACGATTTGTATAACCGACAAACAAGGTTTGCGGGTTATTCGATCCATGTTTGGATTGAAGCAAGCATAAGGTTCTTGGAACTGACGTTTGAAATAATCATAATGGTTTATGATTTAACTCAAAACGAAATAATTCTTGTGTATAAGGGAGGTTAGTGGGAGAGAGCGCACTGACAGTTAAATTCCCATAAAGCAATTGGTGAAAGCTTGGCTTTCATAGATATTCTTTCATAGAAATTCTCCATAGAATTCTGGGGAGTAACAACCTTTATTCAAGGAATAAAGATCTACTGGGATAGATTTGGAGTTGTTAACACTCTTGAGAAAATTGTACATTTAAAATGTACTTGTATTGGTGTCTCATACGCTTCGAGCATATGGAGTCACAATCGGGTCAATCCAAGTGATAGTCACTGGATGAAGTTAAGAACATCTGTTAGTATCTTTGAGAACTAAAGATGCTATCCTATACTATGGAGAAGGAGAACTTGAAGTGACTGGGATCACTGCAGCAAGTTTCCAAACAATTATATACTTCGGTACTATAAAGTTTGAATAACGGGACAGTGAGCTGGAAATCTTCCAAGCAAGATAACTGTTGCCGAATAAACAAAAAATGCGGATTATTGCTGCAGCTGAGGCAGCAATAGAAGTCTTTTGGGTCGAAATAAATCTAATTAGATTAGATGTAGTTCTGATAGCAGCTGAGCTAGGCGTCAACACAAGCTAAGGAATTAAAGGTCTCATCGACGATCCAGATATATACTTCTATATCATCTGATTCGTTCGGATCATACATCGTGGTGATGTGATGATCGTATAAATCGCGTCAAACGATAATCATGCAAATCCACTGACGAAAACCTTTTCTCAGCAATTTGAGCGAACCATACATAGTTCGGGTGTTGGACACTCGAGTGACTGGCTATGTGCCAAGTGGGAGATTGTTGGATAATATGACCCATAGCGTCACTATTTGCACAGATCATTGTGTTGTTGTAGCAAATTAACTATGTAATAAGGAAATTGCACTCTCATCATTTGTGATTAGATCACCATAGATATATAAATGAAGAGAGGTCCCTATGATTAGTTCCTGGATTGAGATGATATGAGACAGTATCAGTCCACGAAGGATTAATCATTAAATATCCCTAGCCGTAGTATTATCGAGACTGGACATCGATAATGCGGAATAGGCTAGTATTGCACTTGTGTGCGTTGTGAGGGCACAACGACATAGTTCTCATATATATAAGTATTGGATACTTATGCAAGTGCGATAGGAGGTCGTGTTTCACCGATGGTACGGAAAACAGCTTCGCTCTGGATAGACCCGCGGAATCCCATTGGTAGTATGTCTGCGTGTCTATGGGAGGCCGCATCAGGGTAGGTGTATATGATCTTAACCTGAGACTTGCATCGCTAGTACTTGCGACAATCGGTAAACTTTGGTTTGGTGGTTGGGGGGCCTAAAATGGTTCTGTGTTCACCTCTTCTGGGTTTATCAGGAATCGTAGTGTGCACTGGGTGTGATGTCAAGATGGAAGTGTCACTTCAGACATATGGAGTTGATGACCACGCAGGATACAGAACTAGTGCTCTATAAAAGGTTGCAACCGTCGGGACAATATGACTAGGTCAGTATTGCCCGATTTAAAGAGACTAGTTGCTTGATGTCCGATATATGTTTCGTACGGGCAGACACATTTCCAGCCCCAGGCCTAACATGTGATCATCCGATACTGGATCGATATACGCTATACAATACAATTGTATAATACGCTTGATATAGATCTTAATATTCTTTAAAGGATATGTCCAGAGAATTGGGTAGACTTGGTGCTTTGCTAGGAGTCGACCTTGTCTCGTAAATCGGTAGAACGTAGTACTGGTACGTACGTGATTCGGATACTCCGACGACCGTATTACTGCCAATTTATCCGGAGTTCTCATGGGTCGCTTCCCAATAATCCACCGATGACGCACAACTCGCACTCTTGAATAATCTGGGATTATATAGAAGAGAGGGAAAATTAATCTAGGATTAATTACGGAGATATTTATCTAAGGTAAAATATCGTCTAGAGAGAGATAACGATTAATTTGGAATTAATCGGTAAATTAATATATTCGATATATTAAATAAAATTAGATTTCGACGCGGAATTAAAATTAGATTTTAATTCGGGCGAACGAATTAATTTAGAATTAATTCGTTAGCGACGTGAATACTGAATTCGCTAGGCGTAATCATCTAATTACGACGCGACGGAAAAAATCGTTAATTTGGAATTAACGAACCCGAGCCCGAGTGTGATTGCGAGCGCATTCGTATTTCGAATTCGAGTACGGTGACGCAAGTCACATCAAGCGTCAAATCAATCAGTCACATCAAGCGTCAAATCAAATGTCACTTTGAGTGATGTGATTGATTGATGTGATTGATTGATTGAAAGACATGTCACTTTATTAAAGTTGATATGACTTAAAGTTGATGTGAATGATGATGGACTTGACATAAAGTGTAAAGCATTTTGGAGGGAAAACTTTTTGTTTTTGGCTCCAAAATTCATTTAATTTATTGGATGAAACTAAATGGATATTGATTATTATTTTGGAAAATATATAATCAAAAAGCTTTTACACTTTTTGGAACAAGTTAACACATTTCTTCTCTCTCATTTCTTTCTCTTCTTCTCACGCCCAAATCAAAAATAGTGGACTGTTTTTGAAGCCAAAAACCGTGAGCATGAGGGAAGCCAAGAGTGGGTTTTCATGGTGAAAATTCAAGTGCTAGCACACTTACGAGTCTTGCGAAGGTGGTAGGGAGGTTCACCCATGAGCCGGGATCCGTCGGACGAGGCTTGGAGCTCCGTTTTCTCAGCTCAAAATCTGAAAACGTGGACAGTGGACTGCTGCAGTTCATGCGCCAAAACAGTGAGCTTTTTGGCTTCAATCGTTTTCAAATCGACTCAACCGATCGATGTAAGTAGTATTCCGCTACCTTCGTCGATGTATTTACGCATTATTTTCATTGCTTGTTTGATCTTGGGACCTTAATAAAAACCAACACCATAAAGGTTACGAAGTATTCATATCCACCTCTAGCCTGGCTAGACATGGGCCCAAAAACGTCACTATGAACAAAGGCTAACAGTTCGGTGGCGCGTACACCTTTACCGCTAAAAGGTGATTTAGGCATTTTGCCTAATAAGCAAGATTCGCAGACGTCATATGAATTTGGATCAAATCCGTCCAAGTACCCACTCTTCGAAAGTGTGGATATGCGAGTCTTGTTTATGTGTCCCAGACGACAATGCCTCATATAAGTTTCATCTTTATGACTTACTTTAAGCCTTTTGTTTGTTACATTTTGAGATTGATTTATATTCAAAATATAAAGACCTTTATTTGCATCAGTTGTGGAAATTTCTATATCGTTTTTATATATAAAACACCCAGTGTTTCTAAATACAAAAGTGTACCCACATTGGGTTAACATAGATACAGAAATTATATTCCTAGTCAAACTAGGTACAAAATAACAGTTTGTAAGTTCAAGTATATGCCCCGAGGGCAGTTCTAAAATAAAAGTGACAACGGCCAAAACGGCGACTGAAGTCCCATTTCCAACACGCAGGTCAATCTCTCATGAAGCCAGTTTCCTGCTAATCCGCAGATCATGCACATCAGTACAAATGTGAGTACCACAACCAGAATAAAAAAACCAATTTTTAAAACTAGAAGTAGTCATGTTTATTTCTATAACAAACATACCTGAGGCCGGTGCCTTGCCCGCCTTTATCTCATTCTGGAGCGCATTGTGCTCACGGCAGTCACGCTTCCAGTGACCCCGCTTGCCGCACTGGAGGCATACATCCGGAGACTTGTCATTTGGCTTCCCAGAAGCCTTTGACGCTTTGTCCTTGCCCTTCTTATGCTTCTTCTTTTTAACACCTCCAGTCGCCTTGGGCCCAGCCCTCGGAGTCCGAGATGTAGAAGCAAAGTGTGCCTCACGCTTCTTGCCCTTAAGTTCCCTTTCTGCCTCACGCAGTGTGGACATCAGCTCTCCAAGATTCTGCTCTTGGTTCATCATATTGTAGTTCATGATGAACCCACTCCAAGTGTCGGGGAGACACTGCAAGATCAAATCTATAGAGGTTCTATCTCAAAGAAAATCCCCATTTGTCCAAGCTGCTCGATATCGGCAATCATCTGTGTCACATGTTGTTCAATAGATGTACCCTCCGACATCCGAGCGCGGAAGAGCTTCTTCTGTAACTCATATCTCTGCGATCTAAGATTAGATCGGTGTAGATCATTCAACTTCGCCAACATAGTATAGGGATCCAATCCATTGTTCTGTCGACGGAATTGCTGAGTCATAGCAGCAAGCATGATAGATTGAGCAGTTGCGTTGTCATCACTATGTGTCTTCCAAAGATCTAGCTCGAGCAACTGATCAGGTCTGGGCTTAGGCCCAAGAGGTCTCTCTATAGTATATAGCAGCCTCACGGATCCAAGAACTATCCTTAGATTCATGTCCCAATCGGAAAAGTTAGTGCCGTTGAAGACATTATCGCCCATGATGATGTCCCGAACACTGTTCTTTCCAGTCATTTTAACTGCGATAATATAATTATCCAATTAACAATGTAGGGTACAGTCTAACTGTTACAAGAAAAATAACATTATATTAGTCCAACTAATAAAATAATTTTGACGAAATATTTGAAAGCGCGTAAAGCTAAGTATTTGAACGAAATTGCAAATTCAATACTAGCCTCCCCTATTTTTCGGCGAGCCTCTAACCCTCTGTTGAGTACTCGGGAAACCCAGTTTCTAGTGGGCTAGGATCGCGTTAAATAACGCACAACCTTGACTTTGGCCAACAAGATGTATGATATTTAACTAGGTAGATCTCGAAGATCAATTGGATCTCATCCAATTCCTAGATCCGGTAGGTGGACCTCCAAGTCCGAAACATATATACAATATATATGCCAATATATCCAATATATTTTCCTAACCTTTTTCCTCTGAATCAACTAAGCCTTGGCTTGGCACAACAAACTTAATGATTCCAGTTAAGCGGGACCCATTGACCTTGGAAAGCTTTGTAATCAATGTCGATGGACAAGAAGTGATATTGACTTTGGCCAACAAATCACGACTTGGACAAGACACCGATATTTACAATGCTTTCATGATTCAAACACATTCGCAATTGACAAAGGTCTTGACTTGGCCAACAAACCAATGCCAATTTTGGATCTTGAGTAAGAATCACTCAATGGAAGGAAAACGCTTAATATGTTTTGAGGGTTTTTCACGTAAATTGGCAACCAATTTATTATCTTTGTTAGGTCTCATCATACACCCTTAAGCATGCATTCTAAAAGCATAATAGGGCGCGGAAAGTAAATTAATAACGATATGCGGATGGATATTTAACAACTTGTTCCTAGAACAAATCACTCCATTTCCTCTCCCCGGTTAGCATTCTACTTCTACCCAATTACATAATACAATAATAGAAACCTCATTAACATTGAGGGGAATTAGGTGAGAAGAGAATACAAAGAATTAATAAAGAGAGAAGGCTGGACACGCAGGTCCAATTTATAAATTCTAAATTACAACAATTTCTAAAATTGCCCTTTCCCTTCTAATATCCATCCGATATACGCTATTCATTCATCACATCCATGTATTCATTCAAGCATGTTATTCAATCAATCTAATCAAATTAATTAATCTTTGAATATTAGTGATCATCCAATGTTCAAACAATGATTTGATTTACGCGAGTCCAACTCGTTTGTGAATAAGTACTCGAAGTACAAATTCTTGAATTATATCGAACTACTCTTTAAATCTAATTTAATTCGTATTCAATACTAATTCATTCATTTAATTCCAAATTAAATATCTACACTTTTTAATGCGCTTTAACGACTTATTCCAAATCTAATCTAAATGGGTCTCAAAGCCCAATTAACATCCAATGTTGTTTAATTAAAAGTCCAATGGGCTTTCAATTGATTTCATAAGGCATGGGCTTTGGTCAATATGGGTCAAACCCAAATACCAAGGCCCAAGTAAGGAATCACCCTTATTTGCCAAGAACCAATTTTGGCCCATTAGGCCCAATTAAACATTTAAAGCCCATTTGTTATATTTGGACTTAATGGATTGATTTAGGCCCAATATGGATCCAATCCATTTAGCCCAAACCTACTTGGCCCAACCAAGTCCATAAGGCCCAAATACAACAATTAAAAGCCCAATTCAAAATCAAGCCCATTTAATCAAATTTCAATATTCAAATTTTAAAATTAAATTAACTAAAGTGTAATACATCAATTAATTATCTAAATCCATATTTCCAAAATACAAATTTAATCAATTAATCATGTACTCTTTTGTTCAACTTATGTCCAACATTTTGAATAAAAAAATCAAGTCATTACATGCTTACAAGCTCACGACATTTAGGGGTTATATTTGTCCGATTTCGTTTTCAATCCGATTGAATTAAAAATCAACATTACCCACATTTTTCAACTCATCCAATGATCAAAAACAAAAAATACCATGACTTACAAGGGTAATACACATTTGGCCAAGCCTCATTTTTGGGGAAAAATTGATCCAATTATTTTTTCATGAAATTGATCCTAAATAACTCCAAGTCATCCATATACAAGCATGCTCAAACAAGTAATTTAGTCAAAACATGCTCAAAATCAATTTACCCAAATTTTACCCTAATCATTTTCATGCTTAAACTTTGCTCCATGATACCATTGTTGGTTTCTAAGGTGGTCCCAATATCAATATAAGCATGAAAATAGAATGAATACGCAACGAAGAGTGGCGGAAACACACTTACATTGAACGGTTTTTGGATGTGATGATCAACAAAACTTTCTCCTTGCACTTTGAGAAGTATTCGGCCAAGGCTCCCTTTTGTTGATGAAGATGATCAAGCTCCAAGCTTTAAAGGATTCCAAGCTCTTAGTTCGGTTCCCTATCACCTTGTGTCGATTCCTTATTTGTGCTAGCAAAAGATGAAAGAAAATCAAGCTTCCTTTCTTCTTTGGAGAGTCACGGTTTTTAGGCCAAAAAAAGAGAGAGAGTTTCTTTTGATTCTTTTGTTATTTGTTTTCCAAAAACCTTATGAAAAACCATTACCAAAAAACGGTATATGCTTTCCCAAAAGTCAAAGCCAATTTTGGCTCCAAAATGGCATGAAATGCCCACACTACTTATGTCATGAATAGTGACTGCATGTCACTCACCAAAAAGGTGATAAGACATCTATCACTAAAGTGACAAATGATGTGACTCACGATGTGACTTACGGCCGCACTTGATTCAAAATCGGAGTGGCGTCGCAAACACATTCCGGGCTCGATTTCATTAATTCCGAATTAACGAGTTTTCCATTGCGTCGTAATTAAATCAAATTTAATTAAATAATCATGCCTAGCAAAATTACTATTCATGTCGCTTGCGAATTAATTCTAAATCAATTTGTTAGCCCGAATTAAAATCCAATTTTAATTCCGCGTCGAAATCCAATTTCTATAATATATCGAATATATTATTTTATCGATTAATTCCAAATTAATTGTTTTCTCTCTTCAAATAGTACTTTATCCCAGATAAAGTCTCTCCGCTATTAATCCCAGATTAATAAAGTTCGAATCAAACGTCATTAGTGAATCTTCGGGAAGAGACCCAAGAGATCCATGGATATGTTGGCAGTAAATCCGGTCGTCGGACTATCCGAACACATACGTACCTTGTACTACATTCTTACCGATTTACGAGACAAGGTTGGCTTCTAGCAAAGCGCCATGCCTACCCAATTCTTTAGAAATATTCTTAATGGAATATATGATCTATGTCAGGTATAGTATACGTAGTATTGCGTATCTCGTGATCCAGTATCTGATGTCACATGCAAGGCCTGGGGCTGGAATAGTGTCTGCCCCATACGAAGCATATATCGGATCACAAGCAACTAGTCTCTTTATTATCGGATAATCATGACCTAGTCATATTATCCCGATGGTTGCAACCTTTTAAAGAACCAATTCTGTATCCCTGCGTGACCATCATCTCCATATGACTGAAGTGATACTTCCATCTTGACATCACACCCAATACACTACGATTCTCAATAAACCCAGAAGAGGTGTACATAGAACCTGTTAAAGTCTGGACGACCAAAACCAAAGCGTATTGATTGTCGCAAGTACTAGTGATGCAAGTCTCAGGTTAAGCCAAATACACCTACCCTGATAGGGACTCCCATAGACACATAGTCATACTACCAATGGGATTCCGTGGGGTCTATCCAGAGCGAAGCTGTTTTCTGTACCATTGGTAAAACACAACCTCCTACCACACTTGCATAAGTATCCAATACTTAAATATATGAGAACTATACTGTTACGCTTCCATAAACGCACAAGTACGATACTAGTCTATTCCGTATTATCGATGTCCAGTCTCGATAATACTACGACTATGGATATTTAATGATTAAACCGTCATGGATTGATACTGTCTCATATCATCCCAATTCGGAACTAATCATAAGGACTTTCATCATTCACACATTTAAGTAATCCAATTACGAAATGATAAAAGGCAATTTCCATTGCTACATAATTAATTTGTACAAAAACACAATGTCTTTTACAAATAGTGACGCTATGGGTCATAACTGTCTAACAATCTCCCACTTGGCCTATAGCCAGTCACTCAAGCATCTAATACCTGAACTATGTATATGTCACTCAAAATTTTACTGAGGAATGACTTTCGTCAGCGGATCTGCAATGTTGTCCTCTGATACGACCTTCTCGATCTTCACATCGCCACGATGTATGATCTCACGAATCAGATGGAAACGGCGAAGAAAATGCTTGGATTGATGATGAGACCGCAGTTCCTTAGCCTGCGCTATAGCCCCGTTATTGTCACAATACAATGGAATGGGCTCAGCTGCTAACGGAACTACTCCTAATCCAATTAGGAATTTTCGGATCCAGACTGCCTCTTTTGCTGCTTCAGCTGCAGCGATATACTCCGCTTCAGTTGTTGAATCGGCAACAGTCTCTTGCTTGGAAGATTTCCAGCTTACTGCTCCGTTGTTCAAACAAAATATGTACCCGAATTGTGACTTGAAGTCATCTTTATCGGTTTGGAAACTTGCATCGGTATACCTAGTTACCTCAAGTTCTCCATCTCCATAGATTAAGAAAGCATCCTTAGTTCGTCTAAGATACTTAAGGATATTCTTAACCGCAATCCAGTGACCTTCACCTGGATCGGCCTGATAGCGACTACACATGCTCAAAGCATAGGAGACATCAGGTCTTGTACATATCATGTCATACATGATCGATCCGACTGCCGAGGCGAATGGTCTCCGACTCATGTTGTTTCTCTCATCTTGAGTTTTAGGACACATGTCCTTAGATAGAGTGACGCCATGTGACACTGGCAACAGTCCTCTTTTGGACTGATCCATGTTGAATCGCTTCAACACTTTGTCAATGTACGTGCTCTGAGAGAGTCCAAGCAGCTTTATAGATCTATCCCAGTAGATCTTTATTCCTAGAATAAAGGCTGCTTCTACCAGATCTTTCATGGAGAATTTTAATGAAAGCCAAGCTTTCACCGATGTTAACATGGGAATGTCATTGCCCATAAGCAATACATCATCAACATAAAGGACAATGAAAGTCAGTACGCTCCCACTAACCTTCTTGTATACACAAAGATCATCTTCGTTTTGAACGAAATCATATTCTTTTATGATCTCATCAAAATGTTGGTTCTAAGAACATGATGTTTTGAACGAAATCATATTCTTTGCCGATCCACTACCTTGCCCAGAAACCGAGCTACTGTCAAAAGTCTTGCACAGTCAAACCGAGAGCAGCCTTCGCCGAGTCACAAGCCGAATCCTTTAAAACTAGACAAAACAGAACTTCACTGGAAAGGTCACTGCCAAAGCCACATTGAACCCGAACATTGAACGGTAATCTACAAATTAAGATTAATAACATTGGTGATTGATCGGATTTGAAATTGTGGAATTGGGGAAGTGTTGATTAGACTGAATCGTAGATTTGGAGGCGAAGAGTGGTGAATTTGTGATTGAATTAGGTTGTGTTATTGGGTGAAATTTGCAATTTTAGTGGAAACTCTGCCGAATTTCTGAAAATGCTGCTGAAAATATCCAGGGCATCGACTTCTGCCGCACCTACTTTCGATGATTTTAAATTCGTATCAGCCGCTGCGGAGAAGAGATATGAGGACGGAATAACCCGGAAACACCACATTATGGAGAGGGGATTTGATATCAACCGAGGGTTATTTCCATATATTGACAGGATTATCGCAGATCGGCACTGGCGAAAGCTTTGTCAGCAACCTCACCCAGCCTATACAGCTATTGTGCGGGAGTTTTACACAAATGCTTATGAGCATCATGCGTGTGTGGTAATGGTGAGAGGAGGTCGACAGATATTATTGATTCCTCAAACGATTAACAGATTTTATCACATTCCTAAGATGGAGGAAGATGAGTATTCTGCGGTAATGGAGAACATTGATATCACTCATCTCACATAAACTTTATGTGTTCCAAATGCTACTTGGGTCATGAGTAGCACTGGAGAATATATGAAGATGAGTTCAAAGATGCTGAAGCCTGAGACAAAGTGGTTGGTTCCATTTCGTGACTAGGACCTTGTTACCAGGATCACATATCACATATGTCATGAAGGACGTATGATTTTGTTATACTGCATTCTGAAGGATATACGATTAAGTTGGCCAGCTGATATCGACCAACTTGCTTGGGCTGCCAGATCGACACAGGCTGACCTGTTCTACTACTATCTGATATCATCCTTATGCACACAGGCCATGGTTCCTGTTGAACCAATGGAGGAATTGACGCAACCCACATCAAGTAATTACCTCCAGAATCATCCAGCAGTTACGTACAGAGAGACAAGCTCAAGCTGGAGCATCTTCTTCCGCACAGCAGCAACAACAACCACCTCAGCACACCAAGATCATCAAGGCCTCGCACTATTTCTCAGAAGTTCGTCGTTTGGGATTTCGTGTGGATCATATGCTTCAATATAACAGAGCAGTCGGCCATGCACTACAACAAATGGCAAATGATTTGCACATTACTGTTCCAGAGTTCCCTAACCCATCATCTGATGACAGCGATGAGGAGGAGACTGACGCATAAACTCGGTACCATTGTTCCTACCTTTTGTTTATGTTTTGAACGCATTGGGGACAATGCTTAATTTAGGTTGGGGGGTGCAAAACTTTTGTGTTAAAACTTTCCGTTAAATTTTTCATTTATGCAACAAATTTTTTTTTTCTTTCGTTTTTGCATGATTTCCGTTAATTTTAGTAATTTCATTTCCGTATTTCGTTTATTTGTGTGTTTTCAAAATCGAAAATCCAAAAAAAAAAATCAAAAAATTTTAAAAATCCATAAAAAGTCCGATGATTTGATTGTTTATTTAGTTAAAAGTTTTAGGAAAAGATAAATGTTAATTACACTTATATCCCTAATTTCAATTCTTATCTAGATCAAACTCGCATGCACTATTAAATAGTTTAATAAGTTAGTTAGATAATAAGGAGTTAACAAAATGACTAGTTAAAATAATCGGTGGTTAATGAATGACCGTTATCTGAGCATTTGTTTTTGTCTACAACAATTATTATTATGTGGGGTATGTAAAAAATAAAAAAAAAATAAAAAAAATTATGTTGTACAAAAATAAAGCATCTAAGATCCGGGTTATTAAGTCTGTAAGGGGTTTTAACACCTAGTGCCCTAAAAACCAACTGGTTTGGGAGTCACTGGCCCAAAGCTCGTTACATGGATCGGAGATGCTGCAAAAAAAAATATTTATATCTGAAGTCTGGGTAATTAAGTCCGTAGGGTGTCTTAACACCTGGTGCCCTAAAACCAACTGGTTTGGGAGTCACCGACCCACCCACTCGCCTACATAGACGGAAGATATTATATATAATAAAAAATAGAAAAATAAAAAGAAAGAAAAAAAAATCAGAAAATCAGAAAATTACATACCTCACCTGAGTTGATTATGGTAGACAGAACTATTTTAGATACTCAGATTGGTTTGACCCATTAACTATTGAGAATTGAGACAAATCAATAAGTTGATAACTTAGAATCGAAGCTATTTACTGGACTATTCACACCACACCTTTGAGTCTGACTTAGGTATGTTGTTCAAATAAAAGGATTTTAGTAGAGATATGCATTTTGAAGGTTCCTCTAACTTTGTTACTAAACATTCTCTGAGTACAACTTTTATTCTCTTTTCGCTTGTCTTTTTGCTTTTGTGTGCATTAGTTCTACTACCTTTTACTTTTGTAAAATGTTTGTGGGTATCATTGATGTAAGCCCTCACGAGACTACAACTCGTCCACTAGGGACACCTAGGGGTTTAAAGGCTTGTTACATACGCTAAAGCAATCGTGATCCCTATGAAAGTGGCTTAGTTAATTTTTATTTCATGTTATTTTATTTTATGTTTTGGTCGAGGACTAGCAAAATGTTAGGTTTGGGGGTGTGATGAGTGGTATTTATATCACTTATTCCCACTCATTGACCTAATATTTCGTATAGTTTCTCAAGTTTTGTGAACGTTTTGATGTATTTTGTGTTATTTTGCAGATAAATAAAGTTTGGAAAGCATTGGAGGCAATTTGGGGCAAAAACGGACAAAAATGCGTCAATAGGGATATTTTGGTCTTTAGCGCGTCGCGACGCTGAAGACTTGCACGTCCCGACGTCTAAAATGCGCCGAACAGTGCTAACGTGCGCCGGGTCCACAAATCAGAATCTGAGAAAAGTTTGACTTTGCTAAAATGCACCGTGCCACGTGTCACCATCACAGCCGATCTGCTAACAGGCGCCGTGCCACGTGTCAGCATCCTACGGTGCCGACAGTCGCCATCGCCACGTGTGCCACGTGTCATTCCAGGTCATTTCCATGTCATCAGCCACGTCAGCAAGTCAATAAGTCAACATTGCCACCTCACCGCCACATCATCATCAGCCAATCAGGAAGTGCCACGTGTCGCAATTCTACGGTGCCGACAGTCTCTTTCCCACGTGTCGCCACGTCACCACCACATCAGCGCCACGTCAACATCAATCATTGAGTATCTAATCCTTATCTGACACGTGGCGGATAAGAATCTCACTCGACCAATCAGAAGCTGCCACATGTCACAATAATTGAAGCCCAACCCTCGCCACGTGTCACCTTATCAGCTTATCCAGAATCTTCAAACCGGCGAACCAGAGCGTGCCACGTCGACAAAAGCTTGGCGTCGCGACGCTGAGGCCCTGGCGTCGCGACGCTGGAAGCCTATCGAGGCCTATAAATTGAGCTCGAGATTTCAGAATTGAATGTACCACTCTCTCTCTTCTATTCTATCTAAAGAGAGAGTTTCTCTCTCTAGATTCTTAGTTTTAGTTTTTTTAGTTTTTTAGTTTTTAATTTTTAGTTTTGTAAATAATTTTAATTACTTTTTGTGATAATAGTAATTTAATTTTTACTTTTTAACTTTTTACAGTTTTACTATTTACCATGAGGAGGTAACTTCTCCAACTATGGTGAAAGGTAATTCTTTTACTATACTATTTAGATTAATCTCCCTTAAAAATATATATTCACTATTTAAAATATGACTTTAAAAAGGATACCGCCAGATTGGTCGGTTGGTAATTCATTTTAATCTGGTTTAAACCTGACTAATAAAGGATACCGCCAGATGGTCGGTTGGTAATTTTAATTTTTTGGTTCCGCCTTTATGGCTGGTTGGACTTAATTTGACTTAATCAGGTTACGCCTATATGGCTGGTTGGAAAAAGAATCACAATCTATATATTTTTTATGGGAGATATCTAAATAGTAGTAGTAAAAGTACTCCTTTACCTTAGACTTTTATTTTATTACTTTCAGTTTTACCTTTATGTCTTTTACTTTTCAGTATTTTTTTACTTTATGTCTTTTATTTTATTTAAGTTTTTACTAGCCCTAGTTATGTGTTAGTTATCTGGAGTTGTGATGAATTCTAATATCACCGGTATAAGGGGTTTTATAGTTGGGTAATTTAAAGGTTTACTTATTAAGTCTTAAGCTTAATGCTTATTGTTGTCTGATCACCAACAAGATTGATGTGGTAAATCTAAAATGAACTAGACATAGGGATTTTAGGTTTCAGCCTTAGACTTAATAGCCCACGATCTTTTTGAGGATAGACTACCCTTTAATAGATTTCCTTACAGGATAGGAATATACCTGTCGGGCCGGGGTTAGCCATAATTGGAACTTAAACTTAATGAATCCAGTAATTTGGTTGACATAAGACATATGGTTCATTGGGTTTAAACTAGGTATTTGCATCTGATCATCGACATAGGCTTGCATAATTTAGTATTCCAGGTTAGTAACTGATTTATTACGCAAAATAAAAATAATACTTCATCTTTTAAAAGATATTAGAAGGATTCAACAAACCCTAGATCTTGTGTCTTTTGTTATTTTCCTTAGTATTTTCTTTTGTCTTTTTATTCTTTCTTTAGTTTGTAAAACCACTTTCAACACTCAAACAATCATTCTCTTCACCCTTAATTAGATATTTGTAAATAAATAGATTCAATAATTAATAACAACAGTAGGAATAATTCCTCGTGGGATCGATATTTTTATACTACATGAACGATACGTGCGCTTGCGTTATATGCGTGTGTTTGCACCGGTCAATCTACAAGAGAAAAAAGTGGATTAGATGGGAAGGTACCCGACCTTCAAGGGTTTGTGGAGTTTAATCAAGTCCACAAGATCACAAACATGCATAAAAAACCACATATGAACACATCAAAGGAGGTGGCGGAATCAACTCACATTGAATTCGGTTTTGATGGATGAAGAACAAGATGCGTTTTTAAGCTCCCTCCAAGCTCGGCAATGGCTTCTTCTTGCAAGGGCTGTGCGATTTTGCTCCTCCTTGAACCTCCAAGAATCGGCCATGCATGAACTCCATTAAAGCTCCAAGCTTTGAGATTCCATGCTCACAAATTCGTTTCCTATCACCTTTGTATCACTCCTAGAGTGTGCTAGCACTAAGTATCTTCCATTTTGCTTCTCAAAAATTCGGTGGAACCAGAAAATTGAAGAAGAATCGGCAGTGAAGCCGTGAAAAGAAGGAAGAAGAGGGAAAAGAGAGGGAGAAGAGAGAAACCGTATTCTACTTGCATGTAAGAGAGAGAAAAAGTTTTAATATATATATTTTTTATTTTCTATTTACCAAGTAAATTAAAATAAAACATTATATCTTACCTTTTTATTCAAAAGTCAAAAGTTAAAAACAATAAAGCTTTTCCATCATTTCAACTTTTAACTTTAAGTCACATCACATCTATTCACTTTAATAAAGTGACATATTGTCAAGTCACATCACTCAAAGTGACAATTAATTTGACGATTGACGCGACTATCGATTTGACGCTTGATGTGACTCGCGTGCCGCGCTCGAATTCGAAATGCGAATGCGCTCGCAATCACTCTCGGGCTCGGGTTCGCTAATTCCAAATTAACGAATTTTCCGTCGCGTCGTAATTAAGTGATTACGCCTAGCGAATTCACTATTCACGTCGCTAACGAATTAATTCTAAATTAATTCGTTCGCCCGAATTAAAATCTAATTTTAATTCCGCGTCGAAATCCAATTTCGATTAATATATCGAATATATTAATTTTATCGATTAATTCCAAATTAATCGTTCTCTCTCTTTAATTAATATTTTATCCAGATAAAATATCTCCGCTATTAATCCCAGATTAATTTTCTCTCTCATCGAATTAATCCCAGATTAATTCTATCTCTCTCTTCTAATTAATCCCAGATTAATCAAAGTGCGAGTAATACGTCATCGGTGAATCTTAGGAAGCGACCCATGAGATCTCCGGATATGTTGGCAGTAAATACGATCGTCGGACTGTCCGAACACGTAAGTACCTCGTACTACGTTTATATCGATTTACAAGACAAGGTTGGCTTCTAGCAAAAGCGCCATGCCTACCCAATTCTCCAGAAATATTCTTACAGGAATATATAGATCTGTATCAAGCGTAGAATACCGTAGTATTGTGTATATCGGCCCAGTATCGGATAATCACGTGCTAGGGCTGGGGCTGGATAAGTGTCTGCCCCGTCCGAAACACATGTCGGATGTCTGGTAACATAGTCTCTATAATCGGATATACATGACCTGGTCACAATATCCCGATTGGTTGCGCAACACTCAAGAGCACTAGTACCATATCCTGCGTGACATCTACTCCAATATGACTGAAGTGACACTTCCGTCTCGACATCACACCCAATACACTACGACTCCCTGATAAACCCAGAAGCGGTGTACCAGAACCGGTTAAAGCCCTGTACCACCAAGACCAGAGTTTACCGATTATCGCAAGTATTAGCGATGCAAGTCTCAGGTTAAGACTATACACACCTACCTCGATTCGGCCTCCCATAGACACATAGTCATAATACCAATGGGATTCCGAGGGGTCTATCCAGAGCGAAGCTGTTTCCCGTACCATCGGTGAAACACGACCTCCTATCGCACTTGCATAAGTATCCAATACTTATATATATGAGAACTATGCCGTTGTGCCCTCACAACGCGCACAAGTGCAATACTAGCCTATTCCGCATTATCGATGTCCAGTCTCGATAATACTTCGGCTAGGGATATTTAATGATTAATCCTTCGGGGATTGATACTGTCTCATATCATCTCAATCCAGGAACTAATCATATGGACCTCTCTTCATTTATACATCTATGGTGATCTAATCACAAATGATGAGAGTGCAATTTCCTTGTCACATAGTTAATTTGTACAGCAACACCGTGATCTGTACAAATAGTGACGCTATGGGTCATATTATCCAACAATCTCCCACTTGGCACATAGCCAGTCACTCGAGTGTCTAACACCCGAACTATGTACAATTCGCTCAAATTGCTGAGGAAAGGTTTTCGTCAGCGGATTTGCTTAATTATCGTCTGACGCGATTTACACGATCATCACATCGCCACGATGTATGATCCGAACGAATCAGATGATATAGAAGTATATATCTGGATCGTCGATGAGACCTTTAATTCTTTAGCCTGTGCTGACGCCTAGCTCAGCTGCTAACAGAACTATATCTAATCTAATTAGATTTATTATCGATCCAAATGGCTTCTATTGCTGCCTCAGCTGCAGCAATAATCCGCATTTGTTGTTAATTCGGCAACAGTTATCTTGCTCGGAAGATTTCCAGCTCACTGTCCCAGTGTTCAAACTTTATAGTACCGTAGTATTTACCGGTTTGGAAACTTGCAACAGTGATCCCAGTCACTTCAAGTTCTCCATCTCCATAGTTTAAGACAACATCTTTAGTTCTCTCAGATACTAACAGATGTTCTTAATCTTCAATCCAGTGACTATCACTTGGATTGACCCGATTGTGACTCCATATGCTCAAAGCGTATGAGACACCAATACAAGTACATTTTAAATGTACAATTTCTCAGAGAGTGTTGCCAACTCCAAATCTAGCCCAGTAGATCTTTATTCCTTGAATAAAGGTTGTTACTCCCCAGAATTCTACGGAGAATTTCTTATGAAAGCCAAGCTTTCACCGATTGTTTTATGGGAATTTCATTGTCAGTGCCCTCTCCCACTAACCTCCTTATATACACAAGAATTATTTCGTTTTGAGTCAAATCATAAACTTTTGATTATATCAAAACGTCAGTTCCAAGAACCTTATGCTTGCTTCAATCCAAACATATTGATATACATGGAGTCCATTTCGGACTCATGACACTTTGTCATAATAGGGAGTCGATACCTCGTATCACTTCCTTTGTTCTTGTGTATTCGAAGATTAATGGTATAGTTTCATCCTTGATGAACTATATATGTTCCATTAAGATTCAGTGCCTAGAACAGTATTACTCCGATTTTCATCGAGTTATACTATCCTCCCACTTACCACTGCATATCGGTATTCCTCTTAGGAAAACCGCATGGAGAGCAACAATCTAATTGTTCTCTAGTGAGATGTATAAGTACTAACTTATGGTTTCCCATAGGATAACCTATATTGGCACTTATCCAATTTGGGTCCTTAGTTTGGTATCATCCAAACGTTATGCCTAGCATACCCAAATTGTCAGGAATGAGAAACCTCGTTTCTTTCCTGTTCATATCCTATACGATATCTGTCAAACAGATTTATATGGAACCTTATTCTAAATAAGTTTTGCACTGTTAGTACATATCTTATGGAAGGAAATGGTAGCTCAAAGCGACTCGTGATTAATCTTATTATGTCTAACAAAATTCGGTTAATCCTGTTCGGACACATCGTCTAACTGACGTGTCTCGGGAGGAGTCCTCATAAGAAAGAATATCGTACTCTTTCATGTATGTACGAAACTTACTGCTTAAGTATTTTCCATTACGGTCTTACCGTGGCGGAATAATACTATAGCCGATCTGTTTATGTATTTCGTGTCGAAACTTTAAAGTTTCTGATTTGTGTTCTTCAAAAGAAACACATAACCATAACGTGATGCCACATCCGTTAAGGTCACGAAATATTCATGTTCACATCTAGCCTAGCTAGATATGGGCCCACTTACTTCACCATGAATAGGGCTAACAGATCGGTGGCACTAACACTATTACCAAGCAAATAGTATTTTAGGTATTTACCTAATAAACTAGATTCGCAGACCTTATTTGAATAGTCAAATCAGTCCTAGTACCCACTCTTCAAAAGTGTGGATATACGAGTCTAATTAAATTGTGTCCTAGACAACAATGCCACAAATAAGTCTCTATTGATCAAATCAATTTGAGCTATTTATTTGTCAATTTATATGTTTGAGATTTTTATTATATTCAAAATATAAATTCTGTTATTTATATCTAATATATTATCTCAGTATCATCTTTATATAATAAAACACTCAGTGTTCTATAATATAAAGGTTTTATCCGCAACGGATTAAAACACTGATAAAGAGATAATGTCTCTAGTCAAACTAGTTACATTATAACAGTTCCTAATTCAAAGTACATACCCGAAGGGTAGTTCCTAAACTTAGGTATCTACGGTCGAAACAGCGACTTTCGTCCCGTTTCCGATTCGCAGAGCAATCTCAGCTTGAAGTCAGTATCCTGCTCAAAGCAGATTCTGAATACATATATTTTATGTACCACACTAAGTATTTAAAATCTAATTTCAATACTAGCTGTGAACATAACTAAGACAAACATTTTTAAAGTTAGAGCCTCGCCCTTTCTTTAATTCCTTCGTGTCTTCCATATCCAAATGGTAGTCACTTTGGGATATGTCAATTATCCTTTTTAATATTTTAGGAACCTTAGGCCAAGCCTTGGTTTTTATAATATTGAAAGGAATGTGCACCTCGTGCTACATGCCCAATTGCAAACTTTGACTTTACATGAATAGCCAATTAATTCTCCAAGAATTATAAATTGCAATTTTAATACTTCTTAAATCCAAAAATTAGATTTATGACAAGTATATTAAATTAAGCATTAAAGTCATCATCACAAAAATCTTCCAAAGATTTTATGCTCTACTTATCTTGCTTAATTTTGGGCTTAAGGTATAATAAGTTATTTTATCAAATAAAGTAACCTATTATTTATTCCCAATTTGAAAATTAAATCATTTAAAATATTTTATCCTAGATTATATTTTAAATATCCAACTTTCCAATTTTATCTTGATTACAATAGTCCAACTATTTAATCAACGATTAGTGGTACTATATATATTATAATGATTATAATAGTCCAACTATATAATCAAATATAATCCAAATTAATTAACCTCAATTACATTGATTACTATAATCCAATTATAAAATCAACTGTAAACTGAAATTAATTAATTCAAATATATTGATTAATATAATCCAATTATATATAATCAAGTATAATACAGTCCAACTGTTTATTAAAACAACAATTTAAATATTAGTCTAACTAACATTTAATCTAATGACGAAATAATTTAAATGAGCGCATATGGCGAGTAATTTGAACGAGTATTGCAAATTCAATTCTTGCCTCCCACTATTTTTCGTCGAGCCTCTAACCCTCTGTCGAGTACTCGGGAAACCGTGTTTCCTAGTGGGCTAGGATCCCGTTAAATATCACACAATCTTGACTTTGGCCAACAAATTGTATGATAATTAACTAGGTAGATCTCGAAGATCAATTGGATCTCATCCAACTCCTAGATCCAGTAGGTGGACATCCAAGTCCCAAACATATATCTTATATATGCCTATACATCGAATGTATACCCTAACCTATTTCCTCTGAATCAACTAGGCCTTGGCTTTGGCACAACAAACCTAATGATCCCAGTCAAGCGCGGACCCATTGACATGGAAGCTTCGTAATCAATGTCAATGGACAAGAAGTGGTCTTGACTTTGGCCAACAAACCACAACTTGGACACGACACCGATATGGAACAAAGCCTCGTGATTAAAACACATCTTTGATGGACAAGGGCTTGACTTTGGCCAACAACCCCTGCCAATCTCGGATCTTGAGTAAGAATCACTCAATGGAAGGAAAACGCATGATATTTAACGAGGGTTTTTCGCGTGCAAATTGGCTACCAATTTAATTATCTTTGTTAAGGTCTCATCATCATACACCCTTAAGCATGCATTCTAAACACATAATAAAGCGAGTATGAAATAAAATAATAATGATATGCGGATGGATATTTTACATTGATCCTAGATCAAATCTCTCACTTTCTCTCTCCCGCTAGCACTTGTATTACTTCTACCCGTTACACTACACTTCTAAAGAAACCTCTTTTACATGGAGGGGAATAGGTGAGAAGAGAATACAAAGAAATAGGAGATAAGGCTGGACACGCAGGTCCAATTTAATAAATCAAATTTATTACAATTTCCAAAATCGCCCAACCCGACTAATATCCATCCGATATACATTATTCAAACATCACAACCATGTATTCATACAAGCATGTTATCAATCAATCAATCAAATTAATTAATCTTGAATATTAGTGATCATCCAATGTTCAAACAAAGATTTGATTTTTGTTCGAGTCAAACTCGTTTTGCAAACACGTACTCAAAGTACAATTTCTACGAATTAAATTAAATTACATAATTAAATCCAATTTAATACGTATTTAATTCTAATTCATTATTTAATTCTAAATTAAATATTACACTTTTATTAACGAACCTTTACGACTTAAATTCCAAATTTAATCGCAACGGGTCTCAAAGCCCGATTAACATCTAATGTTTTATTTAATTAAAGTCCAATGGGCTTTTAATTAATTTCTATAGGCGTGGACTTTTGGTCAACTCGGGTCAAACCGAACAACCAAAATCCAATCCGGGAGTTACCCCATAAGCCTTTAAATTAATTTTGGCCCATTAGGCCCAATTAAATAATTAAGGTCCATTAAGTCATAATTGGACCTTTTGGATTCGGTTTTGGCCTAATTGGATCCAACCAATTTTGCCTAAACCCAACTTTGTTACAACAAAGCCCAAAAGCCCAATTACAACCTAACAAGCCCAATTTCCAAAATCAAGCCCAAATTAATTAACTTATAAAATTCCAAATTTCACAATTAATTACCTAAGTGTAATACACAATCAATTACCCAATTAACATTTCTAAAATATCAATTAGCCTAATTAATCATGCACTTTAACAACCAAATAGTGTCCAACACAATTCAATCAAAATCAAACCCAATTAACATGCTTTCAAGTCTCGGCAATTAGGGGTTTTTCAATTCGATTCGGTTTCAATCCAATTGAGTCCACAATCTTAATTTCCCAAATCAATTCAATTCATCCAATGAATTAAAACAACAAAATCACAAAGAATTTCATGTTCTTTAAAATCGGCCAAGCCACTTTAAAAGGGAAAAATGTTCCAAATCAAAATTCAATCCAATTGAACTTCAAAACAACATTAACCAATTGTTTTAAGTCATCCAATGATCAAACAAAACAAAATTACCAAGACATTAGGTTCTTCCAATTTTCGGCCAAGCTTCCAATTTGGGGAAAATTGAATCCAATCCAATTTCATGAAATTGATCACACACAATCTCAATTAAACATGTTCTAAGCATACTTAAACATCCAATTCAATTAAAAAATGCTTAAACACATTTTGCCCAATTTCAAGTTTCAAATTCAACCTAAGAATTGGGGAAAATTGATCTAATCCAATTTTCTTGAAATTGATCATGCACAACTTCAATTCAACCTCATTCAAGCATAATGCATCAAACAATTCAACCAAATCATGCCTAAATCGAGTTTACCCAAATTAAAGTTTTGACCAAAATTTGCAAATTGGGGAAAATCAATCCAATCAATTTTTTTGTCAAATTGATTACATATATCTCAAATTAGATCATATATAAGCATTATTGAACAATCAATTTGTCATAATCAAGCCAAAATCAAAAAGCCCCAAATTACTCAAGAACCCTAATTTCGGTTTTCATGCATCAATGGCTCTAGATACCAATGTTGGAGTTTAATCAAGTCCACAAGATCACAAACATGCATAAAAAACCACATATGAACACATCAAAGGAGGTGGCGGAATCAACTCACATTGAATTCGGTTTTGATGGATGAAGAACAAGATGCGTTTTTAAGCTCCCTCCAAGCTCGGCAATGGCTTCTTCTTGCAATGGGCTGTGCGATTTTGCTCTCCTTGAACCTCCAAGAATCGGCCATGCATGAACTCCATTAAAGCTCCAAGCTTTGAGATTCCATGCTCACAAATCGTTTCCCTATCACCTTTGTATCACTCCTAGAGTGTGCTAGCACTAAGTCATCTTCCATTTGCTTCTCAAAAATTCTCGTGAACCAGAAAATTGAAGAAGAAATCGGCAGTGATGCCGTGAAGAAGAAGAAGAGGAAAAGAGAGGGAGAAGAAGAGAGGAAACCGTATTGTACTTGCATGTGAGAGAGAGAAAAAAGGTTTTAATATATAAATATTTTTATTTCATTTACCAAGTAATTAAAAATAATATAAAACATATATCTACCTTTTTTTACAAAGTCAAAAGTTAAAAACAATAAAGCTTTTCCATCATTTCAACTTTAACTTTAAGTCACATCACATCTATTCACTTTAATAAAGTGACATATTGTCAAGTCACATCACTCAAAGTGACAATTATTTGACGATTGACGCGACTATCGATTTGACGCTTGATGTGACTCGCGTGCCGCGCTCGAATTCGAAATGCGAATGCGCTCGCAATCACTCTCGGGCTCGGGTTCGCTAATTCCAAATTAACGAATTTTCCGTCGCGTCGTAATTAAGTGATTACGCCTAGCGAATTCACTATTCACGTCGCTAACGAATTAATTCTAAATTAATTCGTTCGCCCGAATTAAAATCTAATTTTAATTCCGCGTCGAAATCCAATTTCGATTAATATATCGAATATATAATTTTATCGATTAATTCCAAATTAATCGTTCTCTCTCTTTAATAATATTTTATCCCAGATAAAATATCTCCGCTATTAATCCCAGATTAATTTTCTCTCTCATCGAATTAATCCCAGATTAATTCTATCTCTCTCTTCTAATTAATCCCAGATTAATCAAAGTGCGAGTAATACGTCATCGGTGAATCTTTAGGAAGCGACCCATGAGATCTCCGGATATGTTGGCAGTAAATACGATCGTCGGACTGTCCGAACACGTAAGTACCTCGTACTACGTTTATATCGATTTACAAGACAAGGTTGGCTTCTAGCAAAGCGCCATGCCTACCCAATTCTCCAGAAATATTCTTACAGGAATATATAGATCTGTATCAAGCGTAGTATACCGTAGTATTGTGTATATCGGCCCAGTATCGGATAATCACGTGCTAGGGCTGGGGCTGGATAAGTGTCTGCCCCGTCCGAAACACATGTCGGATGTCTGGTAACATAGTCTCTATAATCGGATATACATGACCTGGTCACAATATCCCGATTGGTTGCGCAACACTCAAGAGCACTAGTACCATATCCTGCGTGACATCTACTCCAATATGACTGAAGTGACACTTCCGTCTCGACATCACACCCAATACACTACGACTCCCTGATAAACCCAGAAGCGGTGTACCCAGAACCGGTTAAAGCCCTGTACCACCAAGACCAGAGTTTACCGATTATCGCAAGTATTAGCGATGCAAGTCTCAGGTTAAGACTATACACACCTACCTCGATTCGGCCTCCCATAGACACATAGTCATAATACCAATGGGATTCCGAGGGGTCTATCCAGAGCGAAGCTGTTTCCCGTACCATCGGTGAAACACGACCTCCTATCGCACTTGCATAAGTATCCAATACTTATATATATGAGAACTATGCCGTTGTGCCCTCACAACGCGCACAAGTGCAATACTAGCCTATTCCGCATTATCGATGTCCAGTCTCGATAATACTTCGGCTAGGGATATTTAATGATTAATCCTTCGGGGATTGATACTGTCTCATATCATCTCAATCCAGGAACTAATCATATGGACCTCTCTTCATTTATACATCTATGGTGATCTAATCACAAATGATGAGAGTGCAATTTCCTTGTCACATAGTTAATTGTACAGCAACACCGTGATCTGTACAAATAGTGACGCTATGGGTCATATTATCCAACAAAGGGTAGGCTAGTGGTTAAAAAGGTTATACCTAGAATGAGGGAGTCGGCTATGAGGGAGAACTTTCACTAGTACCATGCTAAAATCCTATATGTATCTTCTATCCATTTCGTTAATTATGACTAGAGATTGACAAATGGACGTCAAGAATGCATCTGAATAGAACTTTGATTGCGAGTATCTACACGGTATAACCATATGGGTTCATAACACAAGGACAAGAGAGCAAAAGTTTTGCAAGCTGCAAAGGTTCCATTTATGGACTTAAGCAAACATCTCGATCTTGGCACATCAGAATGATACTACAATCAAGTCTTATAATTTTGAGCAGAAACGTCGATGAGCTTGTATTTACAAGCACATCATTGATGGAAAGGTTAGTTTATTCATTTTGTACGTCGATGTATTTTACTCATTAGGAAGGATGTAAATTTATTTATTATCAGAAGTGAAACTCTGGCTAGCTCATCAATTCAAATGAAAAGATTGGTTTTAGAAGCCAGTTATGTACTAGGATCTAGATTTAGATTATTCAGGATCGCAAGAGACGCTTGTTAATAATGTCTTAAGCATTCTATATCACATGATCCTTGTACGATTTGTGAACCAGAATTCCAATCAAGTAATTTGACCTTTCAGACATGGAATCATATATCAAAAGAAATAGTCTCCTAAAAACCACCTCGAGTAGTTGAGGGGGAAATGAGACATATCTCATATGCCTCATTGGTTGGTAGTCTTATGTATAACTATGTTCTGCATAAGACCAGACATTGCTTTGCAATGGGCGTAAACATAGGTTTAGTCCAACCCAGGATTTGGACTAATTGGGTGGTTATGAATAATTCTCAAGTATCTTAAGAGAATGAGAAACTTTATGTTTATATTCTATGAGGATATGATCCCAGTGTATATATGACTATGATTTTTAGATGGATGTCGATTCTAGAAAAATCAACATCTGGATTAGTGTTCACCCTATTGTGGTGAAGCCATTGTGTGGAGGAGCATAAAGCACTCTTGGTATTACTGACTCCACCATGGGGCTGAATCTATCGCCAGCTGTGAAGCAGCTAAGGAAGCAGTCTGGGCTCTTGGAAGTTCTTGGGAGATCTAGAAGTTGTTCGGATATGGATAAACACTCTCATTTCTGTGATAATAGTGGTTTGCAGTGGCGAATTCAAAGGAACAAGAGCACAAGAGGAGAAATCATATGCAGAGAAAAATCATTCTCAATAGGGAGATAGTACAGAGATGAGAGAGATGTTTCTGTCAGTAGATAGGATCCGCCAGGAAACTGGTGATCCTTTACAAAGACCTTATTGTTGGAATGTATGCCCTAGGCTCTAGATATGATGTTAAACGTTGTTTTATGTGTTTTGAAATAAATGATGCATTATTCATTTATCAACTTGTTGTTAATTTCGCATATTTATACATCATCTTAAATTACCCTATATTACTTATGTACCTTAAGACTTAGTGTATGAGTGTCATACACAAGAGGATTTAAGTCTGACTTTAGTAATTTTAACTAGCCCTAGGAGCAAACAAAGCGGGCGGGTACTTGTTTGTGGTTTATCTATAGTTGTGGTCCATCTATATTTATATGGCGATCTTGATCCGGATCGTCCATGTAGAGAAATGAGAATGGAGGCACCTTGTATGATGCGTTCATATAGGACTGGACCCAGATAGAAATGACACTCTTATAATATCCGTTAAGCAAAGAAGGTCATTTCAATCTAATTGATGGTCATATATGGATTGATCTTAATCTTGAGTGTACTACGAACTCCTGCATGGCAAGCTGTGTCCTTTGATTTACAAAGGTGAGGTTGGTGTAACAGTCCCGACAAATAGCTACGTACTTTGGGGACACAGTTTGTTTTGTAGCTGGGAACGTTTTACATAGACATGGAGTTCACTCCTTCTTGTGAGAAGTAGATGAGTATCTTTCTTAAGGGTTGATTCGGTACTTGAATGATTTGAGCGCTCAAGTCTCTCTATTACGAATAGAAAGATTAAAATTCATAATAGTTATGAATAAATCATTCATTAGAGAATCAATGGTACTTAAGGTAAAAATAATTAGAGGGGTATAACGGAAATTATGACCCGGCTCTAATTACGAGATACTCGTGAAGGGTCAATTCGTATTTAATGACTATATCGATGGACACCATCTTGGTTCGGCTTAATATATCATCTGCGGCAACGAGAGTTCAACTTCGGGTTTTTAGTGGAATAACCCGGAGTTAATAATTCAGAATATTTAATTAAGAGCTTAATTAGTATTTCGAGATTATTGGAGCTCGGAACCGTAGGTCCATTTGGTCCCCGTGCTAGCTCGATTTACTATAACGGATTTAGTATAATTGGATAGTCCAATTATATACTCACAAAGGTATAAATATTATTAATATGATTAATAATATTATTTGTCACACTTATAACTATATATTAAAAGTTAATATATGATTTATATAATAAATGATTATATGATAATTATTTATTGTTAGTAATTAAACTATATATGATATAATTTAATGAATGCTAATATTGGAATTCCAAATTTGGGTTTTGGAAACTTTTGAATTAAATTTGGAAGTTACATCTTTATGAAAGTTGGTAACTCTTTAATTTTGTAACATATATTTCAATTATGGAATTGAATACTTAATGCTACAAAATTAATGAATTATTCCTAGTAGTGGCCGAATTCCTCAAGCATAAAGGGAATGGATTTATTTATTTTGGAAACAAATAAAATCCTTGGCATTAATTTGGAAATTATAATTTTCAAGTTTGTTAATTTCTTATTTAATTTTGTAACATCCTTTCAATAATGGTAATTGAATATTTGATGTTACAAAAATTGAAATAAACCCTAGCTTGGTCGATTCTTGCTTATTAGGGAGGGGAGTGGTTGATTTGTTTTAGGAAACAAATTACCCTAAGTATAAAAAGAAAATTATAATTTTTCTTTGATAGGACTCTCTCATTCTAGAAACCCTAGGCATCTTCTTCTTTTTCTCTATTCTCTCAAGAGTTGAGAAATCATATTGAAGAACAAGAATAAGAAAATATTCTTGATGTGATTAAATCTCTAAAACATTTAGGGATTTGTTTTATGTGTGTGTAGCCCACACTACTTTCCGTTGGTAACGAGATATAGCTCGGAATACTTTGTGGTGACAAACAAATCATCTTCTCCTTCACTCTTATAAGTCACGACATTGAGGAACAATAATACCTATTTGCCGTACTTCATTTGTTACAATCGGGGCTCGATTTGTTTTGTTTTAATTCGGGTTTTTGGGAAACACCTTGGGGAATTTTTGGGGCTGAGTTAGGATTGTTTTTTAGTGGAAAAATCAGACCTATATCACCCTTGCAGTTCACGCAATTCAGTGGGTGATTTATGTGCAGTTCGGTTGTGTAACGGGTCCAAAACAGTCCATTATTTCACTGCATTTTGGGGGCTGTTCGGGGACTGTTTTGGACGCATTCCGGGGCTGAGATCTTGTCCGAAACAGAAGCAAAACTTCAGTATATGTGCTGGTTCCATTTGGTTTTAAGGAAGGGAAAGCAGAAAATTTTTCAAGGTCGATCCGTGTGCCTAATCGCTTCCGCTGCGCTAGGAAAGCGTTTCCTACACTTATATGCTAAAGTTTTTAAATGGCACCTAAAGGGTTTATGATTACATGACATGTCTCATTTTCTCTAGTCCAAGTGGGAGATTCTTAAGATATATGCCCTAGAGATTCATGTAGTGTAAACATAATTATTTACTAAAATAAAATATGCATTATTCATTTATCAAAATTGTTTGATTTAAATCACATATTAGAAATTGTCTTATTTACCTTGTTTACTCATGTGCTTTTAGAACTTAGTATATAAGTGTCATACACAAGAGGATTTAAGTCTGAAGTTAGTAATCTAAAATAGTCCATAGTGAACAAGCAAATGGGGTACTTTGTTTGTCGTTTATCTATAGTTGTGTTCCATTCAATACTTGTATAATGATCTTGATCCTGGATCGTTCTTGTGGTTACATGAGAATGGAGACACCTTGTATGAAGTGATTGTATAAGACTGGGCCTAGATAGAAATGAATATTTTATAATATCTATTAACTAAAGAAATTCATTTCAATATACTAGATGTTCATATATGAATTGATCTTATTCTTGAGTGTACTGCGAACTTTTACATGGCAGGCTATGTCCTTTGATTTACTAAAGTGAGGTTGTTGAAGCAATCCCGGCCAATAACTACGTATTTTGGGGACATGGTTTGGTGTATAGCTGGGAATGTTTTACATAGACATGAAGTTCATTCCTTCTTGCAAGAAGTATAATAGTATCTTTCTTAATGGTTGATTAGGTACTTAACCGATTAGAGTGCTCAAGTCTTTCTATTGTAAATAGAAATATTTATATTCATAAGAGTTATGAATAAATTGTTCATTAGAGAATCAATGGTACTTAAGGTATAAAATAATTAGAGGGGTATAACAGACTTATGACATGGCTCTAATTACGAGATACTCGTGAAGGGCCAATATGTATGTAATCACTGTATCCATGGAAACCGAAGTTGTTCGGCTTGTTTTTTCCATCTACGACAATGAGAGTTCAACTTCAAATTTTTAGTGCAATAACACGAAGTTAATAATTTGAAATATTTAATCAAATAGTTTAATTAATATTTCAGAATTATTGGAGCTCGGACCTGTAGGTCCATTTGGTCCATGTGCTAGCTCGATTTACTGTAGCAAACGTAATATAATTAGATTGTCTAATTATATGCTCACATAATATTAATAAGATTAATAATATAATTTGTCAAAAATGAAAACTATATTCAATTAGTTTAATACAATGTTTTCTAGAAATTATTGATTATGAGATAATCAAATTATAATTATGAGATAATTGTTACATTATTTTGATAATGTTAGATTATGAGATAATCAAGTAATAATTATGAGATAATTATTACACAATAATTATGAAAAGTATATCATTATAAATAAAATCGTATATGCATTATCTTGGAGACAAGTCCATATGGCTTGCCATACTCTCCGATATTTCATGTCTAATTAGGTATGACCTAATTACCTAACATTTATCTACTTCACATGTCTTTTCTTGGCATTTCAATTAATTATGTTTGCCATTACAATAGAATGCATGTGTGGATTACTGATAAGGTTTGGTTGACTTTGGAAAGGAATATAATATTTTCCATTTCCACTCAAGTGTTGAGTGAAGTTGTCTACCATTCTTTCAAAAGTTGTGAGAGAGGTAGAATTGAAAAAGAAAATCAAAAGTTTTATTTTTCATCAAGAATTGAGCGAAAATAAAATTTTCTCAAGTGTGGAGAATAGAGAGAAAAAAAGTGAGTTAGATCTTCATCTTTTTCATTAACTCTTTCTTAAGAGTTTAGAGATTACATTTTGTGAGTGAAGCCCACACTTCGATTTGTTGGTTTCGACTCATAGTTCGGAAGATTGGGCGGTTGACCCTAGCATCAGGTCTCTAAGGAAACACATCCACATCAAAAAGCAAATACAATCACCAAGAGTTGGTGGACTTCAGTTGCAACAAAGGGAGAAGGCAAAAAAATTCGAAGGTCGATCCCAGAGCCAAAGGCATTTTCGCTGCGCATAAGAAAAGCATTTTCTACACAACCTTCCTAACTTTCTGACCAATTAGGGTGCTAACTGTAAGTACCTCAATGCATTCTCCTTGGCGACCATCTGTATCTTATAGAATTCAAAACAGTGGCGCAACTTTCTGGAGGCCCATACTAGTGTTAGGCAGATTCTCTCCACTTCTTGGTACTGAGTTTCATATAATAGTATTTTCTTGCTGAGATAATATATTGCATGTTCTATCCCAATGTCATCTTCTTGCACCAACATCAGCCTCAGGGCTTCAGACTCTAAGGTCAATTACAAGACTAAGACAGGCGGGTTGATCAAGTACTTCTTTAGTTTCTCAAAAGCCTATTGGAATTGCCCATTCCACACCGCCGAGTAACTTGAAGATCGGTTCACACACCGAGGTCAGCTTGCGATGAATTTACTGATGTATTTTATTTTTCCCATGAATGTTCTCACTTCTTTCTCTACTGTATGCCCCCAACAAGTTTTCGGATGTGACCTTAAATACTCACTTTTTCGAGTTGAGCCTGAGATTGTATCGATCCATCATTTGAAGAAACTTCTCCAATGCAACAAGGTTTTCTTCTCTAGTTTCTAAATTATCCATCATGTCATCGACATAAACATCCACCTTTTTATGCATCAAATTATAAAATAGAGTGGTAGCCATCTGTTGATAGGTAGCTCCTACATTCTTTAACACAAAGGGCTTCACCTTGTAACAGTAGGTCCCTCATTCCCTAGTGAAGGTCATTTCATGCTTATCTTCTTTTGACATGAATATCTGATTATATCCTGAAAACCCATATGCAAAAGAATACATGGCCGAAAATGTGGTGGTATCTTTGTACGGTAGGGGAAATCATCTTTTAGGCATGTGTTTTTGAGATCCCTATAGTCTACGCACATTCCTACCATTCCATGTTGGCCAACAATTCTGGATACTTGACTACTTCTAGGAACCCATATCTACTTGATTTTTCACTTCTTCTATGATATTTATGCTCATTCAGGCCTCATTTTTTAAAGCGTTTGTTTAACAGGTATCATGTTCGGGTATGTCGGTGTCACATATTATGCTATGCTTATGTCCACCCCTAGTATGTCTTCATAGGACCAAACAAATACCTTTGCATATTTTCTAAATAATTTTTCTATCTTTGTTCTTTCCTCAAGGGTAACCTTACTTGAAATTTGTATATTCCATGGGTTTGTATATGTACTAAAATTAAATGCATCTATTTTAGTGGAATTATTGTTAAATATGCTCATGTCATGCATGTTATGATCGTGCTAAAAGTAAAAAAGTCAGGAAAGTAAGTAAAATCTTTCATTTTATTCATTAAAGCAGAATTACATTTAAGCAATTCGGGTACAAAAGTATAATCAAAGTCTTCTTCACCACTGGTTGCCTTAGGGTCTTCTAGTGCCAATCCTTCAAGATGAAGAAGTTTTTCCTCCCATCCAGTTTCGGCTACCTTCTTTGGCTATGCCTCTGCCTCTTTCAACTCTGCACCTTCCTTTAGTTCAGTGCTTTCACCTTCCTACAACCATCGGGTCTTCCCAATCCACCACATCAGTAAAGATTTTGAATCCTGAAAAAGTGACACCATTGACTTCACATGGTTCTGGGGTTCTTTGATTCCCAGCCTTCATAAAGTGGTCATACAACTTCATTCCCCTCTTTTTAGATTTAACCCTTTTCTTCATCAGAAGGTATCTTAATCCCTTTATGGAAGTCTGCCCCTTAAAGTTAGGCAGTGTACTCACACCGTGACCTCGTGACCCTAACCCATTGTTGGGTTTATAGTTCATCTTTTACATGATCCAAGAAACTTTAGGATCTGCCCATTCCTCAAAGATTGGCGCCACTTGGAACCTTGGGAATGGATGGACTTCCAAGGTGGCCACAACGTTGCCAGCTTTTGCCCCAATAGTTATAACTCCATCTTTATTAGAGAAATAGATGGCTTGATGTTGTATGGAGGGTACCCCTCCAAACTTGTGAAACCAGGGCCTCCCCAAGAGTAATGCAAAGATGGCAGGAATATTGAGCACCGTGAATTCTACTTCGTCTTCGATTGGGCCTACTTTAACCAATGACATGAAAGTGCCTTCAACACCTTGCTTACTGTCATTGTAAGTCTTGATTGTCATATTGGAGAGGATCAGTTCCTCTAGCTGAATGCCCAATAAAGGAAATATCTTTAACAGACATACATTGATAGGGGACCCATCATCTACCATCACTCAGGAGGTCCATTTCCCCATAACTTCAACCTTTATTAATAACGGGCGATTATGATTTTCCCCTCCATCGGAAGTTCTTCCTCGGAAAAGGTGATGATCTGCTTATTTTCTTTCTGGAAAGACCCGATGACTGTTGTTGGATCTGTATCTGTTGGTACCATAACTATTCCTAGGGCTTCAACTATAGCCCTCTGATTCTTTTGGGATGAAGACAATAATTTCCAAAAGATAATATGTGTACAAGTCTTCTTTAACTACTGAAGGATAATATTCTCTCATTTCTTTTCTTCTTTCTCCTCATTCACTTTCTCTTATTCTCTTTTCTTAGTGGCATCGTCATAAAATCAGCCACTCATTGTCATTCCTTTGATTTCCTCCTTAACACTGTTGGGAAAGTCTTCCCAAAATTTATCACACTCGCCGATTACACTGTCATTGTTATCCCATATTCCCATAATATAGGCCTACTGGTCAAATATTTGTAGGACATAGTCTTCGGGTATGCCAAAGTTGATCATGTAGTTGCGTAGTCGTACAACATGGTGATTAGGTAAGGGGTTTTTGTTTGGATTGAGTTGGTTTTATTTTTGGAAGGGGATTTTACAATTGTCGGTGTTGTGGACCTTCTATTGGTGGAAGTGGCATCACTAGTCTAGGTTGAAGTGGCAAGGGATACAGTTTGGTAATGGCTTGGTTTCTAAAGGTTGCAGCAAGCCTTGTATCATCAATCTTTCAAATATTTTTGACAAGGCTTTGCAAAAGTTGGAAATTCTTCTGTTTCAGATAGTAGTAATCTCAGCGGGGCTAGCTTTGGCTCTAAAATGTCCCTAGCGGTCTTACTATTTTGGTTATAGAACTTCTGATTCTCAGCCTCTTCCTCCTCGATGTCCATCACTCTCTCTCTCTCAGTTGTCAAAATTCGGAGATCATAGAGTTCATTCTCCTATGTTGATTGTAAATGGAGGACTTGGTTCCCTATATGATCATCTTCATTTGGTCCTTATGTGTTTCTGTTTAATATTTTCTAGGTCACGGAGCGATTAGTCTTTTTCCATATCTGTGAAGTATTTGTTTATGAAGGCTTCGGCTAGTTCCCTCCAATCATCTCTTACTTTCTGTTCCAAGTCGTGGTACTATACTATAGACATCGAATTTTTACGCATAGCCCGATGATGAGTCTCTTATGATAACACTCCTGGAATTTAAGTAAGTTGTAAGGTTTAATGGGTGAAGTAAAAGAAACCCTTAAAAGTCCATAAGAAGCGGCCTGATGACATTTTGCTGGATTTATGTCTAGTCGAACATCAACTATAATATCGGGCCGGATATACTACAAGTCTGGCTAGATATACGCTGGTTTCCATTTTTGCAAAATGATTTAATCTCTTTAACTCTTTACCAATTTCCATAAAACTGGTTCACTTTCATTTTTAAAGGTTTTCCTTAACAGATTGAGATTCTTTCCTTGCTAACCAAGCCCTAAACAATAAAAAAAAGCATCATAACACTCAGCAAAATGACTTTTGATCAGACTCTTTGGGACATTTGAGGAAAAAAACCAGAAACCAAACCTTAAATGTCCATCTGCAATTAGAGATCTAGCAACCAACCAAGACTTTTAGTAGTGTGCTCATATCCGAACTACGCTTAAGATAAGAACTAAGGACTCAAAAAAATTTAAAACTTCGTATTTTATTTACTGTTATTCTGACACCACATATCCAACCAGATATCATTCATGTTCGTCCAGAGAAGTTATTATCATACGAAAACTTTGACCGTACAATCAACTACATCCAGCCACATATATTTGGTTCCTTGTGGTATGTAGGATGGAAACCCATATATAAATTTCATAGCCAACTCTGAATGGACAGTAGTATGGTCTACACTTGGAATACAATTCCATGTACCATTTGGAAGTAGCTACACGTATCTTATCCACTAATCTTTTTTATCATTTTTAGTATTCTGTGATTGTTTTATCGTCTAGTTTTATTATTATTTTACTATGCATGATCCTTCTTGTACTTTATGGTTACTGGTTCCGAGCATGTCACACACTTGTTATTTATTGCCAAGCATGACTCTGAGTGTCTGTCCTACACAACACATCTGGCCGGAATTCTAGCAAGTCTGACCAGACATTAATATAAATCCAGCCAAAAATCCTGGCCGAAAAGACATTTTAATTCGTGTTTTATTATTCATTTGATAATTTTTAGGAACTTTTTAATTTGTTATTTTCTCATTCTTTTTATTATAATTGCACCGTGTATGCTAAATAAACGGTTATTATGTGATACTGCATTATAACACATGTGTATCCTCTTTTGAACCTGGATATTATATTGGCATCAGTAAGGGACCATCCGAACCCAAACAGGTTTGAGATCAGACCTTGCGAGAGGTTTAATGCAACCTCAAATCATTCTCAATGTCTCGTACTAGGTAACGACTCCATTATTCTCAAGTTAGTTCCCACATAGATTATATGCATTCTCTAGAAGCTGCGAGCTCAACAATGTCATGGTTACCGACATCATATGCATAGCGGGAAATCCTACTTCGCTCCTACCGATGGAAATTCTACTGGGGATAGAGATTCGGCCCAAAAAAATACCTTGTAGTATCCATATGGAGACTGAGATGGGCCATGTCTTCATTATTTTTACATACCCTTTAAACCCCGATGACATCATGTATCGAGAAATCACTTTCACTCAAAGTAGTGCATTGGTATGCGATGATAACCATCACTTATTGGTACGTACTCTTGGGTATAAAAAAGGTGTGTCCACTTGGTCGATTGAACCATTGAGTGGGGAGTTCTAGTTTTGGGCAACCCTTCGCTGATAAGAGCCTAAGTCATTCCCTTATTAGCCCATATAAGAGGCCATAGTTGATTATCATATATGAGTCTCCCTATTGCTTGCGATTGGGACCTAGCCATTTGAAGCCATTTTCCGTGGGACATGGAAGTTGTTGGGATTTTTCACTAGAACCAGTTAATATTCCATGGTAATTTAATTGAATGCTTTGAAATTTCAATGGGCCACCATGTATGAAATCCCATTTGGACTTGGAATATTTAGTTATAATCCAAATATGTCAAGGTAGGAGTCTAATACTCACACTGGCTTTCATTAAAAAATGGTAAGCCTTGTCTTGGCCTGTTTGGAAATTCTTAAATATTTCCTAGCCCATCCCATTTAACCGTGATTACTAAGGGTCCAATTTGTTATTTTTAAATAATGACATGATCCCCATATTAGGCTTAGTTATTTTGAAAATGGTCGGCCTTTGTCTTTCAATGATGGAACAGAACCAAGGTAGATAAGGTTTATCTTTATCATAAGAGATAACGAATTTGTGTACCCTCTATTGGTTCACGAGCTAAGCCATATTTAGTTCATCTTTTTTTCTCAATTGTTGAAAGAAAAGAAAAGAAACAAAAACAAAAATAAAATTGTGGTGTGACAATTTTCATATCTAAAGTGTTTAGAGGTTGGTTTGTGAGTCTAGCCCACAGTAGTTTCTTTTGGTTACGAGATATAGCACGGAAGGCCATTCGAAGTATAATAAAAAATCTCCATCATCATTTTGTCTATTACACTACACGGTACTGAGCAGTCCATATTACTTTGGGTGTTTACGGGGCTCGGTTTATTTTATTTCATGTCCCGTAAAATTAGGGAACATTAAGGGGTGTTTCAAGATTCATGTGGGGCTGTTTTAGTGAGAAAAAACAGACCTATAATAATTCCTTAAGACACTCATTTCAGGGGCTGATTTGAGCGTGAGCTGGGCACATTTTTGGGTGAAAAAATGGTTCAGATTTGAGCTATTATTCGGGAGTTGTTTGGGGCTGACATATAGTTTAAAATAGAAGAAAAATATCAGCCTAGGAGCTGTTCATATTCGGCTATAGAAATGGAAGGGTAAAAAAATTTATCAAGGCTGATCTGGGTGCCGGCGTTTCCGCTGTGCTAGGAAATCTGTTCTTGGAATTGGCATCAAGAGCGAGGTTTGAAAAGTGTTCTTAATCCTTTTTTTTTTATTAAAAGTTTCTATTTTTAATTATTTATATGAGATATAAATTTTTATATGCATGTTGTGAAGAGTAGGCACATTCTAATTTTCATGAGATGAATGTTTGTTTTATATTCATGTGATGAATGTTTTGCATTGACCGTAAAATTTTCCGACACTTTTTTTATGTTGTTTTTGGTTTTGGTAATGTAAGGCCGTAAGGCCATAAGGTCAATTTTACAAGTGTTGTAAATTTTATTTTCCTATGTAAAAAATTTTCAAGTTGTAACATTTTATGTAATTTGGAGAGCCAATATCGCAAAAGAATCAACACCACTCCATGGAGTGAGATTTGAAGACCAATGGATGCCTTGAAATATTTTTTACAAATTAAATTAGTATAGGAAAAATAGGAGCTCAGTTAATGCAATTTTATTTTATGTTATATGTATGCTTATTTCGAAATGTTTGAATAATATGTCATATAGCTTAGGGTACCTACTCTTGTATTTTCACATGTCATAACATGTTTTAGATGCATTGATATTCTAGTCATAAAATATGATTTTATGACATTTAAAAGTTAAATTGAAATATGTTATGCATGAAAATAAATTAATAAAATTAATTGGTTTAAAATTTGAAATTCTAAAATCATTGGTTTTATAAGTGCATCATGTTTTCCATTGGGATATCAGAGGGAAACTCAGATGTAAAATCCATAACCGATTTCGAATGGACGGTAGTGTGGTCTGCCCTCGGGATATAACTCCATGTACCATTGGTATTTATAATGCGATTTTATTAATTAAATAATTTAATTAAAATTTTATCCACTTTTGAATTTTAAATTTTAAACTTGTTAGTGATCTAATATTTTAAGTGTTAAAATAAATTAGGTCATTAAACCAAACTTAATTAAATTAGTTTAATTAAGTAAAATAATTAGTTGAGACGAATAAAAATTAGTGAATTAAAATTTTAAGAGTTAAAATTGGTAAGATCACTAATTATACACTAGTGTAAAGTAGAAATTATATTTTAGCCGCGCATATACTTAAAGACACTAGTGAAATAAAATATTAGATTTTTTAAGTAGAAATCTTAAATTTAAAATAATGAGTGGGAGAGTGATATACGATAATATATCCTGCGATCTCCATTGTTAGTCCAAAAACGTGAAATTCAAAAGGCACCTTGAGACGGCTTTATTTTCGTCCCCTACGGATGGTGTCCATTTTGGGTCAATATCAAGTTTGTATTTCGGGAGGATAGGAACGCTAGATGTATCTGGTGAACTAACCTACCCTATGACGACACTTCACTGGTTATGTCCAAAGGTTCCGAAACAATGGGTTACACTCACGAATGAATGATTAAATGTTAATTGAAATTCCTTGATCAAATCAAAAGGTGATTGGTTAATATAGGAATAAGAGTTATTCATGTTTATATTAATCAATTGAGACTATCCCGATCTATCATGCAAAACTTGACCTACCCTACGATGGTACTTATTTATGAGATGATAGATTTTCGTGGCATAGTAATTCTCTTACGTTTTTAATTCATTATACATGGTTTATGCATCATGTTTAATTTTATGCCTAAATGTTTGATAATTTTAATATACGATGAATGGATATTAAATGCATGTTTATTTTATTTTATTTCAGCTATGGTTTTTCCAATTATAGTTATTCTTTCTAATGACAAATTTACTGGAGAAAATTATGTTAAATGGAAAAGTAACATGAAAGCCATTGTGGTCTGTGAAGACCTTAAGTTTGTCTTGATGGAGGAATGTCCTCTCGAGCCAGCTAGAAACTATGGTCAAGCTGTGCACGATGCCTACTAGAAATGTGTCGCGGCCGATGAGAAAGCCCTTTGCTACTTGCTAGCATGGATATCTGAGGTTCTTGTTGGAAAGTATAAGCTTATGGCTACTGCATTTTTGATGGTGGAGTCAGTGCGGGGCATGTTTGGGAAGCCTTCGGAGCGGCAACGTCATGAGGCTATGGTCTCAGTGATGACCGCTAGGATAAGAGAAGGGACATCAATCCAAGAGGACGTATTGAGGATGATGACCTATCTCAATACGGTAAAAACTCATGGAGCTCGTATTAATGATCGACGCCAGGTGACCATATTCATAGAAATTCTTCAGAAGAGTTTCCTGTAATATAAAAGCAACTACGTTATGAATAAGTTATCTTTTACATTGACTCAGCACAGTTACTAAATGAGCTCACCCATTACGAGTCTATACTGGTGGATCCTCATAAGCCCAGTGGAGAGGCAAATGTTACCGAATCTTCTAAATCTGCCAAGAATAAGAAGAAATGCACTAGGAATGCTAAGGCAAAGCCTATACAAAAAAACAATAAAAGCTCTAAGGATGCCAAGCCCAAAGGAAAGTGTTTCCATTGCAACAAGGATGGGCATAGGAAAAGTAACTATCCTAAATACCTTGCTGAGCTAAAAGAGAAAAAGGCCACAGGAAAATACTTGTCATTGAATATTTTTCAGTGGAAGATGTAAATCCACATGGATTGTTGATTCTGGAGCCACTAACCATGTTTGTTCTTCTTTGCAGCTACATGATTTATAGAAGGACCTTGCTGAAGGTGAATATACCGTGAGGGTCGGGATAGAGGATGCTGTTTCAGCAAGAGCAGTGTGAGTTTCCCGTTTACGTTTTTTCAATAATAGTTATTTAAATTTAAACAATGTATTATTTATTCATGGTTTTCGCCAGAATTTGATTTCTTTTTCTAAATTTTTGAATGATTATTTTTCTGTTTCTTTTAATAATTATTTAGTAATTATTAGTAGAAATGGATTAACTATATGCACATGAAACTCTGAAAATAATTTATATGTGTTAAGATCGTTAAAACATAATTCACTGCTCAATACTGAAATATTTAAGGTTGAAAAACCTAAAAATAAAATGACAAAATATTTCTCACGATGAAACATATCTGTGGTATCTTAGACTTGGTCATATTAGCCTTCACCGGATAGATAGGTTGACAAAGAATGGAGCTTTAAAACAGTTAAAGCTTGGAACTTTATCGGTCTGTGAATCTTGTCTAGAAGGAAAGATGACCAAGAGACTTTTTACTGGAAAAGGTATAAGAGTCAGTCAACCAATTGAGTTAATCTATTCATATTTTTGCGGACCAATGAATGTAAGAGCCTGAGGAGGTTATGAATACTTCATCACAATTATTTACGATTATTCTAGATATAGGTACGTTTACCTAATGAAGCACAAGTCAGATACTTTTGAAAAGTTCAAAGAGTATCGTGCTGAGGTTGAGAACTAATTAAGTAAGACGATCAAAACTCTACGATCGGATCATGAAGGAGAATACCTTGATAGAGATTTCAAGGAATTCTTAGTTGAGCATGAGATAGTATCCGACCTTACAGCGCCTGGAACACCACAGTAAAATAGTATTGCACATAGGAGATATTAGATCCTATTAGACATGATAAGATCTATGTTTAGTTATAGTTTACTACCAAGTTCATTTTGAGGGTATACATTACAAACAACAATGTATATCCTTATTGTAGTTCCATCTAAGTCTATTCCTAGGACTCCCTTAGATTTGTGGAGTGGTCTTAAAATTAGTTTACGACATTTCCGCATATTGGGGTGTCTAGAACATGTGCTGAAGAATATAACTACTAAGTTGGAGCCACGTTCACATGTGTTCCTATTTTTAGGCTATCCTAAGGAGATTAGGGGTGGATTCTTTTATATTCCTGAAGATAACAAACTGTTTATGTCAACAAATGCTATGTTTCTTGAGGAAGACTATATGAGGGAGTTCAAACCTCGAAATAAAGTGTTACTCGATGAGTTACTTACTGGTACGACCAGCACAACATTATCAACAACAATTGAGAGACGCATAGCACCTTTGATATCTAAGCGTCAGATACAAGTATGTCAGAATGATCATCCACCTAGACGCAGTAGGAGGGTTGTACGATAACCTAATCGCTATCTAGGATTTAGATAGGCACAAGTTTTCACTTCCAGTGGTGGTGTAGATCATCCATTGACCTATCGTAGTGCATTACATGATTTTGATAAAGAGGAATGGCTCAAAACCATGAACCTCTAGATAGATTCTATGTACTCCAACTCAGTCTGGGAATTGTAGACCAACCTACAGGGTAAAACCTATAGGTTGTAAGTGGATCTACAAGAGAAAAAAGGGAGTATATGGGAAGGTACAGACCTTCAAGGCTAGGCTAGTGGCCATTGGTTATACCCATAAAGAGGTAGTCGGTTAAAGTGTTTGAAGGTCACCTAGATGGTATAAGATTATGTGACGTGTCTCATTTGCTCTAGTACAAGTGGGAGATTGTTGGGATATATGTCATAGAGCTTAATGTAATGTAAACAGAATTATATGTTATGAAATAAAATGGATGCATTATTGATTTATCAAAGTGTTTGTTTTATGTCGTATATTATAAATTATCTTGTTTACCCTTGATTACTCAGGTGCCTTTAGACTTAGTGTACGAGTCTCATACACAAGAGGATTTAAGTTTGAATTTAGTAATCTAAAATAGTCCATAGAGAGCAAACAAAACAGATACTTTATTTGTGGTTTATCTATAGCTGCGGTCTATTCTATAATTGTATGACGACCTTGATTCGGGATCGTCCATATGGTGAGAAGAGAATGGAGGCACCATATATGATGTGATCATATAGGACTGGAACCATATAGAAATGTGTTTCTTATAATATTCGTTAAATAAAGAAATTCGTTTCAATCTACTAGATGATTATATATAGATTGATCTGAATCATGAGTGTATTATGAACTCTTGCATGGTAGGCTATATCATTTGATTTAAAATGGTGAGGTTGGTGTAGCAATCCCAACCAATAGTTACGTACTTTGGGGACATGGTTTGGTGTATAGCTGTAGACTTTTTACATAGATATGAAGTTCACTCATTCTTAAGAGAAGTAGATGAGTATCTTCCTTAAGGGTTGATTCGGTACTTGAACGATTAGAGCGCTCAAGTCTTTCTATTATCAATAGAAGGATTAATATTCTTAATGATTATAAATAAATCGTTCATTAGTGACTCAATGATATTTAAGGTAAAAATAATTAGAGGGGTATAACGGACATTATGACCCGACTATAATTATAAGATACTCATGAAAGGCCAATCCGTATGCAATGACTATATCAGTGGACATTGACGTAGTTCGGCTTATTTTATCTATCTGTAGCAACCAGAGTATAGTTTCAAGTTTTTAGTGCAATAACCTGAAGTTAATAATCCAGAATATTTTATTAAAGAGTTTAATTAATATTGTAGGATTATTGGAGCTCAGAACTGTAGGTCCATTAGGTGCTCGTGCTAGCTCGATATACTGCAGCAGATTAAATATAATTGGATAGTCCAATTATATACTCTCACATACACAAACATATTTATCTATTATTAATATGATTAATAATATTTTTTTGTCACACTTGAAACTATATATTAGTTTTAATATATGATTTTTATAATAAATCATTATATGATAATTGTTTATTATAAATTATTTTATTAAATTATATAGTATAATTAAATAAAGATTTGGTTTAATAATTATTCCAATAATATATTTTGGAAACCCTTTGTTTGTATGGAAGTTGGACTTTTTTTTTATTTAGTAGCATGATCAATGTCGTTATGATGGCATTCATCAAAATTTGGATGTTACAAATTTCCCTACGGCTGGTCGATTTTTTTATGGTGAGAAGGGGAAGGGTTTTTGTTTTATTTTGTAAAATAAAATCCCAAGTATAAAAAGGATAAAAGAGTTTTCCTTTTTACCCTAATTAACTTGTGTGAAACTCTAGCCACTCTATTTCATCCTTTTTCTCTCAAGTGTCGAAAGAAAAAAAGAACAAAAATAAAAATAAAACACTAGTGTGACAATTTTCATCTCTAAAGTGTTTATAGGTTGGTTTATGAGTCTAGCCCACACTAGTTTCCATTGGTTGTGAGACATAGCATTGAAGGCCATTCGGAGTCTAATAAAAAGTGTCATCATCTTCTTGTCTATTACTCTACATGACAGTGAGTAGAAAAACTTCATTATGCCGTATCACTTTGGGTGTTTACGGGACTCAGTTTATTTTTTTTATTGTCAAGTAAAATTAGGGAACATTAAGGGGTGTTTCAAGAGTCTTTTGGGGCTATTTTATTGAGAAAAATCAGACCTGAAACACTGCCTTAAGACCCTCATTTCAGGGGCTGATTTGGGCATGAGCTGGGCGTATTTTTGGGTGAATATGGTTCAGATCTGAGCTGTTGTTCGAGGGCCATTCCGAGGCTGAAATATTGTTAAAAACAGAAGAAAAACATCAGTCCAAGTGCAAGTCATATTCGGCTATAGAAAGGGAAGGGCAGGAAAAATTTTCAAGGCTGATACGGGTGCCTAAGGCATTTCCGTTGCTCTAGAAAATCGGTTCCTACATGAGAGTACTAAAATACCTTTGGTTTAATCGTGATTATAGATTGCACTATACTGGATATATGGCTATACTTGAATGATACAGCGATACAAGCTGGATATCTAATATTAAAGACTCAAAGTCTATGAGTGGCAATGTGCTTACATTGGTAGGCAACTATATTATGGAAATCCATTAAATAAACTGTGATTATATGGAATCGGAGTTCATTGCATTGGATAAATTTGGTGAAGAAGCAAAGTGGTTGCAAAATATTTTTGAAGGTATTCTAAAGTGGCCAAAGCCTGTTGTCACTGGTTTTTATTTCCACACCTCAACCCATATGGCACTTAGACACTCGACCTTTCGATGGGCTAAATAAGTCTTGTCTCTAGCATAAACAAAGAACAAATAAGAGAAATATTTCTAAAGAATGTTTTAAAGAGAACTTACTTTTATTACTTAAGAATTTTTTATAAGAGAAGACTTGTAATGTTTGATTTCTCCAACTTGTTATAAATGATGACTTTTACCTCTATTTATAGGTTAGCATCCCTACACATGTATGGTGGAGATTTGTTCTCCTAGAAACTTCCACCAATAAATATATATATATTATATATATATATATATATATAATTTGCCTCTACCTTGGAATATTATAGAACATGTTCTAAATGTTTCTTACCATTGGGTATCTAGGACATTCCATACACTTCTAGACCTTCAAGCCATTCTTGAACTTTTCTAAACCTTCTAGATTCTTCTATAACTTTCTGAAATTCTCCAAATAATTATTAAATATTTCTGGAACTTCTAGTTTCCCCTATGTTTAGCCTCCACTACATAATTTTATTATTTCTAGGGCTGAAGGATCTGTTAATAGTTGACATCCTCCCATACCTAGCTTGGCGACGCCCTCATCGGATCGTCCTCCCAAAACTTTATGATGTTGACTTGGAATTTCCATAAGTGATACTTTCATTCCTAACTAGCCTCGTTATTGGGTTGTCCATTCCATTTCATTAAGTACTATTTATAGCTTGGTAGGATGCCTCTACTTGGAATTACCCGATGAACTATGATTGTGTCTATATCTTTGTCATGGGAGACAGTTAATATTGTAGAAGTCCTCTTTGAGTCTCCCTGACTTGGATCTTCCTTATCCGCATAATATGGCTTTAGGAATGTTAAGGAATATGGAATCAATATCCAAAATAGATTTCAACCATTAGGATTCATTGTTTTATTATATTTCCCTATTAGATGAAGATTTCTTATATTCATTATTATTGTTCATTATTATAGGATTATGATTCCTTTTCTATTTTGGTTTTCTATGTAGCCTATATAAAGGCCCCTACCATTGTAAATTCATATAGAGTGAATTCAAGACTTTCTTTCATTATCTAACATGGTATCAGACGCCTAGGTTCTTCCCCCAGTTACTGTTCCAAACAGTCCCTTGTGAAGTTGTTCCACTCCAGGACCTCTCTGAACTTTTCCAAATGGACAAATCTGATGTTATGCAGCCCATTCCTACCATTCTCACAGGTTCAAACTACCGTCTCTGGGTTCAGGGGATGCGCAGTTTTCTCAAAGGCCGAAAGTTATGGCGCTATGTCACGGGGGATATCAAGCTCCCCAAACAGGGTGTTGATGAGCCTGATGATAAGTTTGCGGATCGTCTTGAAGACTGGGATAGCAGAATCATCAGATTCTGACATGGTTTCGAAATACTTCTACTCCCTCTATTCACCACCAATTTGGGCGCTATGACACTGCCAAAGAAGTCTGGGATTTACTTGAAATGCGATACACTACCTCTGATCTCTCTAGTCAGTACCAATTGTGGGAGGAGTTGCATAATTTAAAACACGATAGAGGTCAGCCTATTACCAGCTTTCTTGCTAAAATGGAGGCTGTTTGGGATCAACTTGCTCTTTCAGAACCTCCGATGGATTGTGCTGTTGATGCGGCCAAATATACTGCATACCGTGAGCGAATGAGGTTAATTCAATTTCTTATGGCTCTTACTGATGATTTTGAATCTTGCAGAGCTTCTTTATTACATCAAACTCCCATGCCTACATTGGAGGCTGCTGTCTCTCGCTTATTATCTGATGAAACCAAATTAGGGTTACTTAAGCCTCCTCAAGATGATACCGTGCTTGCCGTAGCCAACAAACACTCCTTCCGAGGTGGTCCCAAGATATGTCGTACATGCAATAAATCTGGCCATACTTTAACTGAATGCAGCCTTACTGAATGTCACAAATGCAAGAAAAAAGGCCATGTTGCATCCCATTGCCCCACTAAGATAGATTGCCGCTACTGCAAGCTGTCTGGACACACAATTGAACATTGCCCCACTCGTCCTCCCCGACCCGGTCAACCTCCGAGGCCTGTGATAGCTGCTGCTGCCGCCAATGACGTCAGTATCCCTTCTTCCTCTCACATGCCTACTGGTAACTTAGAATCCCTTCTTAGACAAATACTTTCCATTTTTTCTGGTACTTCCACTGCCTTGTCTACTACATCAGGTAATTCCTCTTGGTTTTTTGATTCTGGTTGTTGTAATCACATGACTTCTCAACCTCACTTTTTCTCCACTTTGGATCTAAACACTACTGCACCGCCGATACATACTGCCGACGGCTCACAGATGAATGTCAGTCAAACCGGACAAATTACTACCTCTACACTCACACTACCCAACACTTTTTTAATTCCCAAACTTACATTTAATCTTATTTCTGTTGGACAATTGTGTGAACTTGGCCTTGAACTAATTTTTTCTTCCAATGGTTGTCGTGTACAGGATCCGCAGACGGGACAGATTCTTGGGACAGGCCGTAGAATTGGACGTCTGTTTGAGCTCACTTCCCTGCATCTTCCTTCCGCTCGTATCTCCCAGTTATGTGCTGCAACTAGCTCTTCTCCTCTTCGTCTCTGGCATCTGCGTCTCGGTCATGCTTCCTTAAGTAAACTTCGTCCTTTGATTTCCAATGGGTCTTTAGGTTCTATTACAGTCAAAGATTTACATTGTGTTTCTTGTCAGCTTGGCAAACAACCAGCTTTGTCTTTTAATAATAATCAGTCTATTTCGACTGCTCCTTTTGATTTAATTCATTCTGATATATGGGGTCCTTCACCTACACCAACTATGGGGGGATCAAGATATTTTGTGATATTCATTGATGATTATTCGCGTTTTACCTGGATATTTCTCATGAAACAGCGGTCCGAACTTCCCCAGCTTTACATTGACTTTGCCAAAATGGTCAAAACTCAATTCTCCAAAACCATCAAAATACTACGCACCGACAATGCTATGGAATATCTTGACTCTAAGCTTCAATCATTCCTTACCGATCACGGTACACTAGTCCAACGATCATGTCCATATACATCTCAACAAAATGGACGAGCTGAACGTAAACATCGTCATATTCTAGATACAGTCCGATCCATGCTTGTTTCTTCCTCCTGCCCCGAGAAATTTTGGGGTGAGGCCGCCCTCACAGCTGTTTATATTATCAATCGAATACCCTCTGTTGTAGTCCACCAGTCTCCATATGAGTGCTTACATGGTATTTCACCTTCCTATGAGCTTCTTAAGGTTTTTGGGTGTGCATGCTTTGTCCTTCTCCCTCCAACTGAACATCACAATTTAGAACCTCGTGCTCGATTATGTTGTTTTCTCGGTTATGGTATCAGACACTAGGTTCTCCTTTTTCTAGTTCCACTCTCTCTGATTATCATCGGCGCGTGGGGGATCACGGCTACCATAATTGCATGACCCTCACGCGCCCCTGTTGTCAACTACCACATTGCTTTTCCCATGATCCCCCGCTTCACAAGTATGCTCTAGGCCGACTCCTTTTTGGTTTCAACTCTCTTTCAAATTTGCTTCCGCTCTCTCTCGGGATTTCACTCCCTCTCTCTGGCTTCGGCACTTTCAGGCTTCGGCTCTCTTTCGGGATCTCGCTCCCTCTTTGGCTTCGGTTCTCTCGGGCTTCGGCTCTCTTTCGGGATCTCGCTCCCTCTTTGGCTTCGGTTCTCTCGGGCTTCGGCTCTCTTTCGGGATTTCGCTCCCTTTTCGGCTTCGGCACTCTCGGGCTTCGGCTCTCTTTCGGGATTTCGCTCCCTTTTTGGCTTCGGCATCCTCTTGGGCTTCAGCTCCCCCTTCGGGCTTCGTAGGTTAAAGCTCTCCGGCTTCGGCATCCTCTTGGGCTTCGGCTCCCCCTTCGGGCTTCGTAGGTTAAAGCTCTCCTGCTTCGGCATCATTTTCGGCTTCGGCTCCCCCTTCGGGCTTCGTAGGGTAAAGCTCTCCTGCTTCGACATCATTTTGGGCTTCGGCTCCCCCCTTCGAGCTTCGTAGGTTAAAGCTCATCCATTATCTCAAGGTTTCCAGCCTCCAAGTTTCAAGATTTCCAAGTTTCAGAACTCCGCTCTCCGATTTCAAGATGCAACCTCAAGCTTACTCCTTCGTTACCGGCTTGAGTTTGAGGGGGGGGTAAGGAATATGGAATCAATATCCAAAATAGATTTCAACCATTAGGATTCATGGTTTTATTATATTTCCCTATTAGATGAAGATTTCTTATATTCATTATTATTGTTCATTATTATAGGATTATGATTCCTTTTCTATTTTGGTTTTCTATGTAGCCTATATAAAGGCCCCTACCATTGTAAATTCATATAGAGTGAATTCAAGACTTTCTTTCATTATCTAACAAGGAAGTTTACATAGAAGACATGATGAAAGCGATTTAAGTGAGGTGTTAGCTTTAACACATATGAGACCTTTCAATTTTTTTGAACTATTAGGAATGGTCCTTCATATCCTCGTACCATCTCTTTGTTGCAATTTTGATATGCCTTTAGTTGGTGTTGCAAGAGTATTAGCAACACCAGGTCTCCCTCTTTATACTTCATACGTCGTCTCTTTTGATCTACCCATTTCTTCATTCGTTTGGAAATTTTGGATAAGTATGCCTTAGCCATATTAGATTTCTTATGCAAACCTTTAGTGACCTTATAAGTGGTTGTGCTATTCCCCTTATATACTAAGGCAATGGTGTTAGGTGTCAATGGTTGTCCCGTGGCTCGCTCAAATAGAATCATCTCGATGGCCTCGCTCTTATGTAGGTTGTTAGAGAATTAAGCCACATCCAACAACTTGGCCCAATCTCGTTACTCATATAGTGCCTCAAATAAAGCTCCAATAATGCATTAACCCACTCGGTTTGGCCATCATTTGGAGGATGATGCTAGTGGAGAAGTTAAGGTCTGACCTCATTATCATAAAGAGTTCTGTCCAAAATCTTCCCATAAATCTCAAGTCATGATTGCTCATGAAAGACCTTAGAACTCCCCAATACTTGATTACATGTTTAGAGAATATGCAGACAGTTTCTTCAGCTGAACACTCCTTAGGGGCAGGAATGAACACTCCACACTTAGAAAATATGTCAACTACTACAATGATTGTTTTATTCCTATGAAACTTGGGGAGAGAAAAAATGAAAGAATTAGTGTGAACCTCGAATGGTTTGGTATGGTCTGGTAATGTCAACATCGGCTCCTCAAAGATTGTCCTCTTGAATGTTTGGAAGGCATTCTCGTATTGTTCCATCTATTCCCATGGATGATTTTTTTAAGAAGATCCGTCAAAGGTGCAGTAATAGCAAAGTATCCATGTATAAACTGATAATAATAGTTAACTAATTCAAGGAAGGATCGTAACTCATGTACCTTCTTTGGCGACTCTTATTCTTGGATGGCTCAAACTTTAGCCTTATCCTTTAGTATCTCGCCTCATCCAACAGTATACACAAGAAAGTTTACCTCCAATTGGGTAAAGACACATTTCTCATTTAAAGACTTATCACATATGCTTGACATGTTCTTCCATTATCAGACTATGTATCCCAATATCACAATATCATCCAAGTACACCACCATAAACAAGTCAAGAAACGGTTGGAGTACTTGATTCATGAGAGTACCAAATGTGGCTGGGGCATTTGTTAAGCCATGAGGCATCACTAAAAACTCAAAATATCCTTGTCACATAGGCAGTCTTGGTATGTCTTCCTCCACTATTCTCACTTGATAGTACCTCGATCTTAAGTCTAGCTTGGTAAGCCATTTGGTCGTACCAAACATATCAAATAAATATGCAATTAGAGGATTAGAGTGCTTGTTCTTATTGCTTAGCTTATTCAGAGCCTGGTATTCGATGCATAACCGTATTGATCCATCATGCTTCAGTTGGAACAACATCGGTGCTCCATGTGGACATTTTAAAGGTTGGATGAACCCTGCATCCAACAAGTCCTTCAGTTGATTTCGTAGCTCCTCCAACTCTAGTGGGGCCATACAATAAGGTGCCACGGTCGGAATCTTAGCACCTACTTCCAGCTTCATCTTGTGATCCATCTCTCTCCCTTGGAAATTCTGACGGCATGACATCCTCGTACTCCCCGTGTACTTCAGCCACCTCTATTGGCACTTCCTCCTTGTTGTCCAACGAACCCTCATTAAGTTTCAAGGTAGCAAAGTAAGTTAGATCTCTTTTCTTTTCTCCTTTAGAGAGTTGCATTATTGAGAATCTTTCTCTTAGTAGTTTTCTCTCGGACCAGCGGCACCATGTATGATTTTCCTTTGCCCATGATGCACATGGTGTTTGCCCGCACCCTATCCAGAAATTCCATCCCCATTATCATGGGGTAGTCATCCATAGGTACCACGGAGAAGTCTTCTAAACCAGTCCACTCTCCAATATAGAGCCTTACACTTCACGTTATTCCATGAATATGTTTTTTTTCTGAGTTGGAGGCTTTGATCCAACCCAGATCTTCCTCAAATTTGAGACTAATCCTTTTGGACTCTTATAAATCAATGAAATTATTGGAAGCTTCTTGGATGTATACTCGTCCTCTATTTCCCTCATTCAGAACTTCAACTTTGTCACTGAGCAATTGTAGTGCTCCCATTTTTATCTCCTCCCATTGTCGTTGGTCAACCTCTTGAATAAAAGTTGAGTTTAGACCACTTTGGACAATCTCAAACAAAGTGCGGCCCATCACAGAAGAAGTATGAAAGTTCCAGCTTATCCCATTTTTTTCTTCTTTTTTTTCTATTTTTTTTTTCTTTTTTTTTCTCTGTTTTTTTTTTCACAATGGTCTTTCTATCCTTGCCGTAAATTTTTCTGTTCCTTGGTTTCATTTTCCCCAATATCCATGTTTGCTAAACTTTTCTTGACAAGTCTTCTTTTTTCATAACCCAACGGATATCTATGATGGCTTTTAAGACACAGGGGTTAACATGATGCATGTATGCATGAGATGTGTGCGATGTATGAGATATAATATGCATGTGGTTATCAAAAGCATAAAGGGTGGTTTCTATAGGTCATACAACTACGGTTCACATGCGGACTTATGGGAGTATAGACAAAGGCTCTCGCCGGGGAAGGGTTGCCCACAACTAGGTCTCCCCACTCAAGGGTTCGAGTGATGATACATGAATGACTGTCAAATGAATTTCTTATTGAAGATTCCCCAGAGGGAGGGTGGAGCGAACTCTCTTAAATACCCTTGGCTCTTAGGCTCTTATCACCTTGGTGACAGGAATAGACAATAGTTCCTCCAAATTAGTCCATCACAGTAAGCTTCGAGTAAATGATTATTTAGGTGCATTCACAGCTTTTCCTTATAGAAAGGTAGTGAATGAAGGAAGACATCAAACCATTACCTAGCTATAATAGTGCCTTTGATTAAACCCCTTAAACCCACTCTAGACACGGTTAACTAAAACAAAAATCACAAACATTACAAGGCATTATTTCGGGGCCGATTATCTATCCCCAGTGGAGTCGCCAGACTGTAGGACACAGAAATCGACGACGCTGTTCTAGGCTCGCGGCCTAGTCGGGAGTATGGAGTAGCCCACAGGGGAACTAAACCGGAGAAATAACATGGAGTCGCCACCCAATGTGAACTGGGAAAATGATTTAAGGCCGCACTCACCCCTCGCAAGGGAAGACCTCAAACCGTTGGGTTCGGAATGGTCCCTTACTTATGCCACTTGTAATGAACGGATTTATATAATAATATAACCGAGTCTACACGACAACAACCTACATCTAAGTTTGCATACGACCTATATCTAAGTTTGCATGCATAAAAGTAAGTCGGAATAACGGCAAGCACACAATCTCATGCATACATTAAATCGCTAAGCATGACAATGTAAATAAATAATAATCTAAACATAAACTTAGAAGAGACATAATCAAGTTCTAATGCGAAAGAAATAACTAAATCATGCTTGGTAATAATCAACTAATCATGCATAAAAAATAACATACTAAACAACCAAATCATGCATAAAAGTAACACACTATTTCTAACAAATAACAAATAAACATAAGATTGGATGACACGAAATATGTGCGTTTCTCATTCGGCTACGGAATTTACGTCCGGATTTCCATCCGATATACCGCAAAAGATAACACATATTTCATTCATCCCATGGCCATAGCATACATTAACCAACAATACTCATGCGAGGGAATATTAACAAATAACAGAAAATAAGCGGAGATAAATATAAAAGGGTGCCCTCAGGTCTAACCTCTTAAGTCGTCTCTTGGAAGTGCGTTACGCGATTGTCGGAAGGGTTGATGCTCCGCAACTTTTCCGATTTACTAGTTCGTTGTTTTCCTTTGTTGCCTCGCTGTTTTGGGCTGCTGTTTGCTCACTATTTTTGGCGGTATTTGGGCTATGTTTTAGGGTAGAATTTCAGTGGTAAATGGGTAGATTTTAAGGACTGTTTTCGGTGGTCAAGACTGTTGGGTTTTCTAGGTCAAACCAAGATCAATTAAGCAATGAAACATGTGAATACAACAAAGTAAGATAGCGGAAAATACTCACTTTGATCAGATTTTGGATGCGTTGAACACAAAAATTCTGCTCCTTGATGTATTCCGCCAAGGTCTCCTTGTGTTGATCTTCAAGCTCCAAGCTTTGAGTGTTGATTCCAAGCTCAAGGATTGGTTTCCCTATCACCTTTGTATGATCTCTTTAGTGTGCTAGCACTTGGAAAAATTTGCAACAAATTGTTTCCTTTGTTCTTATAACTCTCGGCAAGCAAAGAATTAGGAGAGGGAGAGACTTGGTTCACGCCCAAGTGAGAGAGAAAAAGGAGAATGAATTGTGTTGAGTTAATTTGATTTCCAAAAACAAATTATTATATATCAAATCCAAGTTTTTGGTATTAGTCATTCCAAATGACAAAGTGTGAATTACAAGTTACCAAAAATCCCACCAACTTCTATCAACCAAAAGTTGATAAAGTTGACTAGTGATTTGATTTGTGTGTGGGCCCCACTTTAATTCAAAATCCGAGTGGGCCCGCAAACACGTTCCGGGCTCGGGTTCGCTAATTCCAAATTAACGAATTTTCCGTTGCGACGTAATTAAATCAAATTTAATTAAATAATTATGCCTAGCAAAATTACTATTCACGTCGCTCGCCAATTAATTCTAAATTAATTCGTTTGCCCGAATTAAAATCTAATTTTAATTCCGCGTCGAAATCTAATTTCGTTTAATATATCGAATATATTATTTTATCGATTAATTGCAAATTAATCGTTTTCTCTCTTTAAATAGTATTTTATCCTAGATAAAATTCTCCGTAATTAATCCTAGATTAATTTTCTCTCTCTTATAATTAATCCCAAGTTAATTATGTTCGAGTCATACGTCATCGGTGAATCTTTGGGAAGCGACCCATGATATCGCTGGATATGTTGGCAGTAAATCCGGTCGTCGGACTATCCGAACACGTACGTACCCAGTACTATGTTTTTATCGATTTACGAGACATGGTTGGATTTTAGCAAAGCACCGTGCCTACCCAATTCTCCAGAAATATTCTTAATGGAATATATAATATGTATCAGGCATAGTATACGTAGTATTGCGTATTGCGATCCAGTATCGGATGTCACATGCTAGGCCTGGGGCTGGAATTGTGTCTGCCTCGTACGAAGCATATATCGGATCTCTGGTAACTAGTCTCTATAATCGGATAATCATGACCTAGTCATATTATCCTGATGACTGCAGTACTAAAGAGTACTAGTTCCGTATCTTGCGTGATCATCATCTCCATATGACTGGAGTGATACTTTCATCTTGACATCACACCCAATACATTACGATTCTCAGTATACCCAGAAGAGGCGTACACAGAACCTGTTAAAGCCCCGGACGACCAAAACTAAAGTATATTGATTGTCGCAGTATTAGCGATGCAAGTCTCAGGTTAAGACCAAATACACCTACCCTGATTTGGACTTCCATAGACACATAGTCATACTACCAATGGAATTCTGAGGGGTCTATCCAGAGTGAAGCTGTTCCCGTACCATCGGTAAACACAACCTCATATCACACTTGCATAAGTATCCAATAATTAAATATATGAGAATTATGCCGTTATGCTCCCACAACGCGCACAAGTGCAATACTAGTCTATTCCGCATTATCGATGTCCAGTCTCGATAATACTACGACTATGGATATTTAATGATTGAACCTTAGTGGATTAATACTGTCTCAGATCTTATTAATCTGGTACTAATCATATGGACTTTTATCATTTATATATCTTGGTAATCCAATTACAAATGATAAAAGAGCAATTTCCTTTGTCACATAGTTAATTTGTACAACAACACAATGTTATGTACAAATAGTGATGTTATGGGTCATAATTTTCCAACAATCTCCCATTTGGCCTATATCCAATCACTCAAGTGTCCTACACTTGAACTATGTACGAGTCGCTCAAACTTCTGCTGAGAAACAACTTTCGTCTGCAGATTTGCAAGGTTATCATCTCATGCGATTTATACGATATATGATCCGACGAATCAGTTGAAACCATTTGAAGTACATACTTGGATCGTTGATGAGACCATTAATTCTTTAGCCTGCGCTGAGGCCTAGCTCAGCTGCTAACAGAACTATACCTAATCTAATTAGGATTATATAGATCCAAAATGCTTCTTTTGCTGCCTTAGTTGCAGCAATATTCCTCTTTTGTTGTTTATTCAGCAACAGTATCTTGCTTGGAAGATTTCCAGCTCACTGTTCCGTTATTCAAACTATATAGTACCCTTATTACGACTTATAGTCATTTTTATCGGTTTGGAAACTTGCAACGGTGAACCCAGTCACTTCAAGTTCTCCTCCTCCATAGCTTAAGAAAGCATCCTTAGATCATCTAAGATACTTAAGGATGTTCTTAACATCAATCCAGTGACTATCACTTGGATTGGCCTGATTATGACTCCATATTCTCAAAACCTATGAGACACCAGGTCACGTACATATTTCAATGTACGAGTTCTCGGAGAGTGCCAACAACATTTAGATCTATCCCAGTAGATCCTTATTCCTAGAATAAAGGTTGTCTCTCACAAGTAATCTATGGATAATTTTCATGAAAGCCAAGCTTTCACCGATTGTATTATGGGAATGTCATTTCCAAGAAATGATATGTCATCATTATATAGGACAATCATTGTTAGTGCGCTCCCACTAACCTTCTTTTATACACAAGAATTATATTCGTTTTGAATTAAATCATATACCATTATGATCTTATCAAAACGTTAGTTCCAAGAACGTAATGCTTGCTTCAATCCATAAATAGATCGATTTAACTTGCAAGCCTAGTTTGCATGTTTTGGTACGACAAAACCGTCAGGATGTTGTAAACATCCTCCAATAGGTTTCCGTTAAGGAAAGCGGTTTTGACGTTCAGCTGCCATATTTCATAAATGAAACATGCAGCATTAGCAAGCATTATCCAAATGGATTTAATCATGGCAACAAGTGATAAAGTTTCGTCTTAGTCGACACTATGTCGTTGATGATACCCTTTCTGTACAAGCCTAGTTGTGTACATTTATTTGTTGCCATCCATGTATGTTTTCCTTGAAGACTTATTTAGTACCAATAGGCACAATGCCTTCCGGTACAACAACCAGTGTCCAAACTTGGTTGGTATACATGGAATCCATTTCGGACTTTATGGCACTTTGCCATAATATGGAGTCGATACCTTGTATCACTTCCTCATACATAGCCAGTTCGTATTCCTCAATAAGATTGACATCTTCATGAGGTGAGATCAGAAACCCATACCTCCCAGGTTGTTTTCTGACTCTCTCCGACTTACGCGGTTATTGTGTATTCGATGATTGTGGTACAGTTTCATCCCTGATGAACTGTTTGTGTTCCATTATGGAATTGGTGCCTGGAACAGTATTACTCTGATTTTCATTGAGTTTTACTATCCGCCCACTTACCACTGCATATAGGTATTCCTCTTAGGAAAACCGCATGGAGAGCAACAATTATATTGTTCTCTTGTGAGTTGTATAAGTACTATACTTTGGTTTCCCTAGGATAACCAACTACAAATTAGGCATTTATCCAATTTGGGTTCTAGTTTGGTATCATCCAAACATATGCCCATCATACCCAAATCTTCAGGAATGAGAAAACCCGGTTTCTTTCCTATTTATATCCAATATGAAGTCTGTCTAACAGATTTATATGGAACCTTATTCAAAATAATTATTGCACTGTTTAATGCGTATCCTCGGAAGGAAATTGGTAGCTCATAGCGACTCATCATTAACCTTACTATGTCCAATAAGGTTCGGTTTCTTGTTCGGACACACCGTCAAATTAAGGTGTTCCGAGAGGAGTCCATTATGAAAGAATACTATACTCTTTCAAATATTCGAGAAACTTATTGCTTAAGTATTTTCCACCACGGTCTAACCGTGACGGTTTAATACTTTAGCCAGTCTGTCTATTTGCTTCGAGTTGAAACTCTAAAAGTTTCTGACTTAGATATAGAGATAATGTTTCTAGTCAAACTGGGTACATTATAACAATTTCCTAATTTAAGTACATACCCAAAAGGTAGTTCCTAAACTTAGGATTCTACGGTTAAAACAGCGACTCTCGTCCCGTTTCTGACTCGCAGGTCAATCTCATCTGAAGTCAGTATCCTGCTTATCAGCAGATCCCGCACATCAATAAATATATCTATGTACCACATCCAGTATCTAAAATCAAATTTTAAAACCAGTAGTGAACATGTTTATTAAAAACATGGTTGAAGCCGGAGCCTTGCCCCGCCTACACTTCCTTCATGTCTACCTTGTCCATACGGCAGTCACGCATCCAGTGACCCCGTTTGCCACAGTGTAGGCAGACATCTTGGGATATGTCATTTTTCTTCCTAGAAGACTGTGATGATTTTACTTTTGCCCCTTTTAGAAGCTCTGGCTCTGCCTCCTTGAGCATAGCCATCAACTATCCAAGAGTTTACTCTTGATTCATAATGAACCTGCCCCAGCTTTCGGGTAGAGACTATAAGATCAAATCTTTGGTAGTCTCGACCACGTAGGTAATGCCCAGCTAACCTAGCTGATCGATGTCAGCAATCATCTACGACACCTAGTGCTCGATAGATGTACCCTCTGACATACACGAGCGAAAGAGCTTCTTTTGCAATTAGTACTTCTAAGATCTAAGAATAGATCTATGAAGATCTTTAATTTCATCATCATGGTACAAGGATCTAATCCTTAATATTGACGACGGAATTAAAGTGTCATTGCATTAAGCATAAATGATTGAGCACTAAATTTATCATCACCATGAGTCTTCCAAAACTCATGCTCCACTATTCACTCAACTCCGCGCTTAGGCCCAAGAGGTTTTTCTATCAAATAGAATAACTTCTCAGTTCCCGGGATTATCCTGAGGTTCTATTCCCAATCTGAAAATTGGAGCCGTTTAAAGACATTTTCTCCCAGGATTATGTTTTAAAGGCTAATCTTTCAGTTATCTTGATTCCAATAGTCTAACTATCCAATCAACGATTTCGGGTACAATCGAATATAATGATTACTATAGTCTAACTATATAATCAACTATAATTTGATTGGTTAAATTCAAATATATTGATTACTATAATCTAATCATATAATCAACTATAAATTGAAGTAGTTTGAATACAGTCCAACTGTTTAATTTTAAAACAACAAAATTAAATATTAGTCCAACTAATATATATTTAAATAATGACGAAAAAATAAAATGAGCGCGTATTGGCAAGTATCTAAACGAAATTGCAAATTTAATACTTGCCTCCCACTATTTTTCGGCGAGCCTCTAACCCTCTGTTGAGTACTCAGGAAACCTAGTTTCCTAGTGGGCTAGGATCCCGTTAAATAACACACAACCTTGACTTTGGCCAACAAGCTGTATGATATTTAACTAAGTAGATCTCTAAGATCAATTGGATCTCATCCAATTCCTAGATCCAGTAGGTGGACATCCAAGTCCGAAACATATATCTAATATATGCCAATATATCCAATATATTGCCTAACCTTTTTTCCTCTGAATCAACTAAGCCTTGGCTTTGGCACAACAAGCTTAATGATTCCAGTTAAGCGGGATCCAGTGACCTTGGAAAGCTTCGTAATCGATGTCGATGGACAAGAAGTGATCTTGACTTTGGCCAACAAATCACAACTTGGACAAGACATGCGATATGGAACAAAGCCTTCATGATTCAAACACATCCGCGATGGACAAAGGTCTTGACTTTGGCCAACAAACCAGTGCCAATCTTGGATCTTGAGAATGAATCATTCAATGGAAGGAAAACTCTTAATATTTGTTGAGGGTTTTTCGTGTAATTGGCAACCAATTAATTATCTTTGATTAGGTCTCATCATACACCCTTAAACATGCATTCTAAAAGCATAATAAAGCGCGATAAATAAATTAATAATGATATGCGGATGGATATTTAAAACAATTTGTTCCTAGAACAAATCTCTCCCTTTCCTCTCTCCCGCTAGCACAATTCTTACTTCTACCCAATTGCATAACACTTCTAAAGAAACCTCATTTACATTGAGAGGAATAGGTGAGAAGAGAAATAAAAAGAATCAAGAGGTAATAGGCTGGACACGCAGGTCCAATTTAATAAATTCTAAATTTATTACAACATTTCCAAAATTTCCCTCACCCATCTAGTATCCATCCGATATACATTATGCATACATCACATCCATTTATTCACACAAAACATGTTATCAATCAATCTAATCCAATTAATTAATCTTTGATTAATGAGCATTCAATGTTCAACAACGATTTGATTTGCGCGAGTCCAACTCGTTTAAGAATAAGTACTCAATGTACGAATTCTCTAATTATATCAAACTACAATATTAAATCCAATTTAATTGTATTCAATACTAATTCTTTATTTAATTCCAAATTAAATAATTACACTTTTATTAATGAGCCTTTGCGACTTAGATTCTAAATCTAATCTTAACGGGTCTCAAAGTCCAATTAACATCCAATGTCAATTTAATTAAAGTACATTGGGCTTTCAATTAATTTATAAGGCATGGACTTTGGCAACCAAAGCCCAATAAGGAATCACCCTTTGCCAAAAATCAATTTAGGCCCATTAGGCCCAATTAAATTTTAAAAGGCCCAATAATCATATTTGGACTTTATGGAAATGGTTTTAGGCCCAATTGGATCCAACCAATTATCCTAAACAAAACTTGGCCCAACCAAGCCCATTAAGCCCAAATACAACATTTTTAGCCCAATTCCAAATTAAGCCCAATTAATTTAATCACAATATTCCAACTATCACAATTAAATTAATTAAAGTGTATTAGCTATAATTAATTAGTTAAATTAATATTTCTAAAACACCAATTACACTAATTAATCATGCTTTAATTAACCAACTTATGTCCAACACAAATTGAAGCAAAATCAATCCAACATGCTTCCAAGGCTCTCGGCAATATGGTGATTTTTATATCAATTTTGATTTCAATCCATTTAAATCACAAACTAATATATCCCATGCATTTTAAACATATCCAATTGTCTAAAATTCAAAAAATCACCAAGAGTTAGGGCTCCTACACCATTCGGCCAAGCCAATGCATTTGGGGAAAATTAATCCAATTAATTTTTTCATCAAATTGATTATGTACAACTCAAAGTTAACATATTAGAAGCATGCTCAAGCAAATAATTTGCCTAAAACATGCTCAAATCAAAAATACTCAAATTCAAGATTAAGAACCCTAAAATATTTCATGCTTAATTTAGGCTCTAATACCATTGTTGGGTTTTCTAGGTCAAACCAAGATCAATTAATTAATGAAACATGTGAATACAACAAAGTAAGATGGCGGAAAATACTCACTTTGATTGGATTTTGGATGTGTTGAACACAAAAATTCTGCTCCTTCATGTATTCGGCCAAGGTCTCCTGGTGTTGATCTTCAAGCTCCAAGCTTTTAGTGTTGATTCCAAGCTCAAGGATTGGTTTCGCTATCACCTTTGTATGATCTATTTAGTGTGCTAGCACTTGGAAAAATTTACAACAAATTGTTTCCTTTGTTCTTGTAACTCTTGGCCAAGCAAAGAATTAGGAGAGGGAGAGACTTGGTTCACGCCCAAGTGAGAGAGAAAAAAGAGAATGAATTGTGTTTAGTTAATTTGATTTCCAAAAACAAATTATTATATATCAAATCCAAGTTTTTGGTATTAGTCATTCCAAATGACAAAGTGTGAATTACAAGTTACCAAAAATCCCACCAACTTCTATCAACCAAAAGTTGATAAAGTTGACTAGTGATTTGATTTGTGTGTGGGCCCCACTTTAATTCAAAATCCGAGTGGGCCCGCAAAGACATTCCGGGCTCAGGTTCGCTAATTCTGAATTAACGAATTTTCCGTTGCGACGTAATTAAATCAAATTTAATTAAATAATTATGCCTAGCAAAATTACTATTCACTTCGCTCGTAAATTAATTCGTTTCCCGAATTAAAATCTAATTTTAATTCCGCGTCGAAATCTAATTTCATTTAATATATCGAATATATTATTTTATCGATTAATTCCAAATTAATCGTTCCCTCTCTTTAAATAGTATTTTATCCTAGATTATTTTCTCTCTCTTATAATTAATCCCAGGTTAATTATGTTCGAGTCATACGTCATCGGTGAATCTTTGGGAAGCGACCCATGATATCGCTGGATATGTTGGCAGTAAATCTGGTCGTCGGACTATCCGAACACGTACGTACCCAGTACTATGTTTTTTATCGATTTACGAGACATGGTTGGATTCTAGCAAAGCACCGTGCCTACCCAATTCTCCAGAAATATTCTTAATGGAATATATAATCTGTATCAGGCATAGTATACGTAGTATTGCGTATTACGATCCAGTATCGGATGTCACATGCTAGGCCTGGGGCTGGAATTGTGTCTGCCTCGTACGAAGCATATATCGGATCTCTGGTAACTAGTCTCTATAATCGGATAATCATGACCTAGTCATATTATCCTGATGACTGCAGTACTAAAGAGTACTAGTTCCGTATCTTGCGTGATCATCATCTCCATATGACTGGAGTGATACTTTCATCTTGACATCACACCCAATACATTACGATTCTCAGTATACCCAGAAGAGGCGTACACAGAACCTGTTAAAGCCCCGGACGACCAAAACTAAAGTATATTGATTGTCGCAGGTATTAGCGATGCAAGTCTCAGGTTAAGACCAAATACACCTACCCTGATTTGGACTTCCATAGACACATAGTCATACTACCAATGGAATTCTGAGGGGTCTATCCAGAGCGAAGCTGTTCCCGTACCATCGGTAAACACAACCTCATATCACACTTGCATAAGTATCCAATACTTAAATATATGAAAACTATGTCGTTATACTCCCACAACGCGCACAAGTGCAATACTAGTCTATTCCGCATTATCGATGTCCAGTCTCGATAATACTACGACTAGAGATATTTAATGATTAAACCTTAGTGGATTAATACTGTCTCATATCTTATTAATCCGGTACTAATCATATGGACTTTTATCATTTATGTATCTTGGTAATCCAATTACAAATGATAAAAGAGCAATTTCCTTTGTCACATAGTTAATTTGTACAACAACACAATGTTCTGTACAAATAGTGATGCTATAGGTCATAATTGTCCAAAAAAGACAGTACAGTTTTGGTGGTTTCAGGCAGTGCAGTTTTGGTAGTTTCAGGGTGCAGTTCAGGGGTGTTTTTCGGCAGTTTAGGTGCAGGTTAGATTTTAAGGACTGTTTTCGGTGGTCAAGACTGTTGGGTTTTCTAGGTCAAACCAAGATCAATTAAGCAATGAAACATGTGAATACAACAAAGTAAGAGAGCGGAAAATACTCACTTTGATCAGATTTTGGATGCGTTGAACACAAAAATTCTGCTCCTTGATGTATTCCGCCAAGGTCTCCTTGTGTTGATCTTCAAGCTCCAAGCTTTGAGTGTTGATTCCAAGCTCAAGGATTGGTTTCCCTATCACCTTTGTATGATCTCTTTAGTGTGCTAGCACTTGGAAAAATTTGCAACAAATTGTTTCCTTTGTTCTTATAACTCTCGGCCAAGCAAAGAATTAGGAGAGGGAGAGACTTGGTTCACGCCCAAGTGAGAGAGAAAAGGAGAATGAATTGTGTTGAGTTAATTTGATTTCCAAAAACAAATTATTATATATCAAATCCAAGTTTTTGGTATTAGTCATTCCAAATGACAAAGTGTGAATTACAAGTTACCAAAAATCCCAACAACTTCTATCAACCAAAAGTTGATAAAGTTGACTAGTGATTTGATTGTGTGTGGGCCCCACTTTAATTCAAAATCCGAGTGGGCCCGCAAACACGTTCCGGGCTCGGGTTCGCTAATTCCAAATTAACGAATTTTCCGTTGCGACGTAATTAAATCAAATTTAATTAAATAATTATGCCTAGCAAAATTACTATTCACGTCGCTCGCAAATTAATTCTAAATTAATTCGTTTGCCCGAATTAAAATCTAATTTTAATGCCGCGTCGAAATCTAATTTCGTTTAATATATCGAATATATTATTTTATCGATTAATTCCAAATTAATCGTTCTCTCTCTTAAATAGTATTTTATCCCAGATAAAATTCTCCGTAATTAATCCTAGATTAATTTTCTCTCTCTTATAATTAATCCCAGATTAATTATGTTCAAGTCATATGTCATCGGTGAATCTTTGGGAAGCGACCCATGAGATCCCTGGATATGTGGGTAGTAAATCCGGTCGTCGGACTATCCGAACACGTACGTACGTAGTACTACGTTTTTATCGATTTACGAGACATGGTTGGCTTCTAGCAAAGAATCGTGCCTACCCAATTCTCCAGAAATATTCTTAATGGAATATATAATCTGTATCAGGCGTAGTATACGTAGTATTGCGTATTGCGATCCAATATCGAATATCACATGCTAGGCCTGGGGCTGCAATTGTGTCTGCCCCGTACGAAGCATATATCGGATCTCCGGTAACTAGTCTCTATAATCGGATAATCATGACCTAGTCATATTATCCCGATGACGGTAGTACTAAAGAGTACTAGTTCCGTATCCTCCGTGATCATCATCTCCATATGACTGGAGTGATACTTCCATCTTGACATCACACCCAATACACTACGATTCTCAGTATACCCAGAAGAGGTATACACAGAACCTGTTAAAGCCCCAGATGACCAAAACCAAAGTATATTGATTGTCGCAAGTATTAGCGATGCAAGTCTCAGGTTAAGACCAAATACACCTACCCTGATTCGGACTTCCATAGACACATAGTCATACTACCAATGGAATTCTGAGGGGTATATCCAGAGTGAAGCTGTTCCCGTACCATCGGTAAACACAACCTCATATCACACTTGCATAAGTATCCAATAATTAAATATATGAGAATTATGCCGTTATGCTCCCACAACGCGCACAAGTGCAATACTAGTCTATTCCGCATTATCGATGTCCAGTCTCGATAATACTACGACTATGGATATTTAATGATTAAACCTTAGTGGATTAATACTGTCTCAGATCTTATTAATCTGGTACTAATCATATGGACTTTTATCATTTATATATCTTGGTAATCCAATTACAAATAATAAAAGAGCAATTTCCTTTGTCACATAGTTAATTTGTACAACAACACAATGTTCTGTACAAATAGTGATGCTATAGGTCATAATTGTCCTAAAAAGACAGTGCAATTTCGGTGGTTTCAGGCAGTGCAGTTTTGGTAGTTTCAGGGTGCAGTTCAGGGGTGTTTTTCGGCAGTTTAGGTGCAGGTTAGGGGCTGGTTTGCGACAGCTTCAAGGGCAGTCCATGGCTGTATTGGTTGCTGTTTGGCCTAGTTTTAGGGCTGCTGGATTGTGATTATTTGTTCTCGGCTATACAGGGTTTAGTGCGTGAAGCTGGGTAGTTTTGTGGGGGCTATTATTAGGCGTGAATTGGGGCTGCTGTGAGCGTGAGGGAGTGAGTGGTGTGTGCGTGGAGTGCTGAGTGTGGTGTACGTGTGTTTAAGTGCCGAGTGCCAAGTGTGTGCTAAATGAGTAGGTGTTGGCAGTTTGTGGGTTTATGGAGAGAGCTGAGTGAGAGAAATATATACAAGGGACGTGTGGCTTTAGGGTTTATGAGGAGTGGTTGTGTGGGTATTGAATGAGAGGGACCGAGAGGCTGAAGAGAGTTAGGAGGGCTTTTAGGGTTTTAGTACTTTGCTTTTGGGACGTGAATCTGCCAGAGGTGTGCGACCGGCGTAAACACACACGTATAACGCAAGCGCACGTATCATTCAAGTAGTATAAAAATATCGATCCCACGAGGACTTAATTCCTATTGTTGTTATTAATTGTTGAATCTATTTAATTACATATATCTAATTATAGGGAGAAGATAATGATTGCTTGATTGGTTGAATGTGGTTTTCCTTAATTAAAATAAATAAAATAAAATAAAATACTATGGAAAATAACAAAAGTCTCAAAGATCTAGGGTTGTGAATCTTTCTAATATCTTTTAAAAGATGAAGTGATTATTTTATGTTTGTGTCATAAATCGGTTTACTAACCTGGAACACAAAATTATGCAAAAAGCCTATGTCGATGGTCAGATGCAAATACCCAGTTTAACCCAATTGAACCATATGTCTATGTCAACCAAATTACCTGGATTCATTAATTTAAATTCCAATTATGGCTACCCCCGCCCGACAGGTATATGTCTATCCTGTAAGGAAATCTATTAAAGGGTTATCTATCCTCAAGGAAGATCGTGGGCCATTAAGTCTACGGCTGAAACCTAAAATCCCTATGTCTAGTTCATTTTAGATTTACCACATCAATCTTATTGGTGATCAGACAACAAGAAGCATTAAGCTTAAGACTTAATAAGTAAACCTTTAAATTACCCAAACTATAAAATAACCTCTTATAAACCGGTGGTATTAGAAATCATCACAACCCCAGATAACTAACACATAACTAGGGCTAGTAAAAACTTAAAAGTAAAAGACATAAAGTAAAAATGCAGAAAAGTAAAAGACATAAAGTAAAAGCTGAAAAGTAAATTACAATAAAATAAAATGCTAAGGTAAAATGATCAACTTTCATTATTTACTATTTAGATATCTCATTAATATAATATATTAACTTGTGATTATTTTACCAACCAGCCATATAGGTGGTAACCTGATTAAGTCAAATTAAGTCCAACCAGCCATAAAGACGGAACCAAAATAAACCTGCCATATAGGCGATAAGAAAATTTAATTACCAACCTACCAATCTTGAGGTATCCTTGATTAGTCTGGTTTAAACCAGATTAAAATGAATTACCAATCGACCAATATAGCGTTATCCTTTTTAAGTCAATATTTTAAATAGTGAATATATTATTTTTAAGGGAGATTAATCTAAATAGTAATAGTAAAAGAATTACCTTTCACCCTAGCTGGGGAAGTTACCTCCTCATAGTGAATAGTAAAAACTGTAAAAAGTAAGAAAGTAAATTACTATTATTACAAAACGTAATTAAAATTATTTACAAAACTAAAAACTAAAAGAAACTAGATAGGAAACTTCATTTTTACATCAGAGAAATTAGAGAGGAAGGTACATTTGAAACTGAAACATCGAGTTGAATTTATAGGCCTCGGTAGGCTCTGGGCTTCGCGACGCCAAGGCCTTTGCCGTCGTGACCCCAACTTCTTTTGGTCGTGGCATGCTGAGGTGATGACACGTGGCGATTCTGGATAAAGTGATAAGGTGACACGTGGCGAGGTGGTTGGAGGTCAATTATTGTGACACGTGGCGGCTTCTGATTGGTGGTTCAGATTCTTATCCGCCACGTGTCAGATAGGGATAAGTGAGTCAATGATTGATGCTGACATGGCACTGACGTGGCGACATGTGGCATAGAATTGCGACACGTGGCACACTGTGATTGGTTGATGATGATGTGGCAGCCACGTGGCAGTTTGACTTGGTCAACAAGTGATATGGATGATGATGTGGCAATGACGTGGATTGACACGTGGCGATGGTGACTATCGGCACCGTAGGATGATGACACGTGGCACAGCGCACGTTAGCAGATCGACTGTGATGGTGACATGTGGCACAGCGCACGTTAGTAAAGTCAAATTTTCTCAGATTCTGACTTGTGAACCCGGCACACATTAGCACTGTTCGGCGCACATTAGGCGTCGCGACGCCAAGGGCTTACGCGTCACGACGCAGACAAATTACAAAAATGCCTTTTTTTTTTTCCAATTTTCACTGTTTTGGCCCAAATCACCTCTAGAGTGTCCTGAAACTTTATTTCTCTACAAAATAACACAAAACACATCAAAATATTCACAAAACTGAAGAAACTATACAAAAAATTAGGTTAAATGAGTGTGAAATAGTGATATAATTACCACTCATCACACCCCCAAACCTAACATTTTGCTAGTCCTCGAGCAAAACACAAAATAACATAAAAATAAAATTAACTAAGCCACTTTCGTAGGGATCACGGTTGCATTTAGCGTATGCAAACAAGCCTTTAAACCCCTAGGTGTCCCTAGTGGACGAGTTGAAGTCTCGTGAGGGTTTACAGCAATGATACTGTAGACAATAGAAATCGGGATAAAGATTTAAGGCCGCACTCACCCCTCGCAAGGGAAGACCTCAAACCTGTTGGGTTCGGAATGGTCCCTTACTTATGCCACTTGTAATGATGTGATTTGTGCAATATCTTAATCGAATCTACGCAACATGCTCAAGAACATCCTATATCTAGTTCATGTTTATAAAGACAAATCATATGTCTAAGTTTGCATGTTTGGAAAGTAAGTCATCATAACACACGACAACACACGGCAATCTCATGAACATACTTCAATTATATAATGCGGAAAACAAATAACAACATAAACATAATGCAAATTCTAAATGCAAAATAAATAACTAATCATGCTTAGAAATAAACAACTAAATCATGCTTAAAAAATAAATAACATACTAGACTAAATCATGCTCGCAAACATGTTTGGACGAAACAAAATACAGGTGTCTCTTAAGTAGTATGTGGCATTGTATCCCGAGTGCAGACCGCATTACCGTCCATTCGGATTCGGCTACGGAATTTACGTCCGGGTTTCCATCCGATATACCACAAAAAAGAACACGCATTCCGTTCATCTGGAATTCACATCATGCCTCAAAAAACGACTCTCATGCGATAATATATTAAAGTAAATAAAAGAAACGAAAGATAATAAATAAAGAAGGTGCCCTCAGGTCTAACCTCTTTTGTCGTCTCTCGAAAGCGCGTTACACGACCGTCGGAAGGGAGAATGCTCTGCAACTTTTCTGGTTCACTAATCCAACGTTTTTCCTCGTTGTTTCACTGTCTGGGCTGCTGTTTTCACTCCGTTTCACTGGTATTTATGTTGTACTTTCTGGTCACTGTTTTTGGTAATTTAGGCTACTGTTTTGCGGGTTGTTTGGACTGGTTTGGGCTGTTTTTTAGGTGCAGTTTTGGGGCAATTTTTGGAAGGGTTTCTGGGCTGTTTTAGGGGCTGTTCGATGAGGGAATTATGTGGCAGTTTGGGCGTGCAGGGAAGGGCTTATTGAGCGTGAATGGTGGGCTTATTAAGCTTGAATGGAGGGAAGTTTAGGTTGTTTTGTGCGTGTCTATGGATTACGTATTGAGGGGTCCGTGCGTGGCTTGTGAAGAATGTGAGAGGTGGGGAGTCGGTGGAGCTGTGTGATGTGTCCTTTGTGCGAGAGAGTGAGGGTTGTTCATGTGGGGAATTTTTGAAGGGTAGTGGGCTATTTCAAAGGTGTTGCATGAGGGGGAATGAAGCGTGGCTGTTGCTTCAGTTTGTGGCTCGTAAGGGAGGGCTGTTTAGGGTTAGGTGGCTAGGCGTGAAAGGCTTAGAACGTGGGCAGGTGGCTTTCGTGAAGGGGAGGTTGTGACGGTGTTGGCGTGAGAAGGGACGTGAGGTGGAGTTGAGTGAAGGGCGGGCTGTGAAGGTGTTGGCGTGAGAAGGGTTTAGGTGGCTAAGCGTGAATGGTTTTGAGTGAGGTTGAAGGGTGGTTCGGTCAGGCTGAGTGAAGGGTTAGTCATGAATTGATTGGTGTTTTGTTTGTGTGAATGAGCCAAGGTTCGAAAGGTGAGGTTAAGGGTTCTTTTTATAGGCAAAGGGATGATGGCTTTCCTTGTTTGAGAAAGAGAAGGATTTGGGTATTAATTGGGAGATATTATTAAATATTATGTGATAAGGAAAATCCTTTAATTAGAGAAGTGTTTTAATTTAATTTTTTTTCTTCTCTTTTTATTAGGGATATGATTTGAGTTAATTAGGAAGGTGAATTATTTAGATTTATTTAATTTAGGCATGTGATTTATTTAAATTAGGAGGGTGATTTAATTTGATTTGTTTAATTTAATTGGATTTAATTTAATTTGATTTGATTTAATTTGTGACATGTGTTTTAGATGTTTTAATTATTTGGATTGGGCTTTGGTGGGCTTGGTGTGTGACTTGCAGGGGTTTGGGCTAAGGATGTGTTTTAAAACAGAGGTCCAACAAGCGAACCCGAAGCTAAACAAGCGAATTAAATCCAACAAAATGTCAATGTCTGACTCTTCCCTTCCGACGTCCGTTTCCCGCGGCTTCCACAATCTAAAAAGGTAGTGTCTCCATATGAGACTCATCATCGGGACTTATATGCAAAAATACACTGCCTATAGTCGCCCCCACTTTGATGGGACTTATGCAGTGTGTGACAATGAAAATCCTATCAAAGTTATCCAATGCATTTTTACTTACCTGGCACGCCAGCTGCCGCTTGACTTGCATGTTACTTTGAACTGAGTTGATGTGGTGGTGAGGTGCTGCGACCGCAAGGTTCATCCCTGCAAGATGCTGCGATCTCTAGGAATCACTACCAAATTTAACAAATATGATGTGGTCCATTTTCGAACCGTCTTTGGGCTTTATTCCCGAGCTGTGTAGAGAGTGGACTTTGTTCCCTTAGCTTTATTCTAGAACTGAATATAATGGCGAAGTGCCTCGACCTCTGGGCTTTGTTCCCGAACCACCTGTGGGCTTTGTTCCCGAACTGTGTTGAGAGTGGGCTTTGTTCACTGGGCTTTGTTCCCGTTGTGTTGAATGTGATGGTGAGGTGCCTCGACCTCTGGGCTTTGTTCCCGAACCACCTGTGGGTTTTGTTCCCGAACTGTGTAGAGAGTGGGCTTTGTTCCCCGGGCTTTGTTCCCGTTGTGCTGAATGTGATGGCGAGGTGCCTCGACCTCTGGGCTATGTTCCCGAACCACATGTGGGCTTTGTTCCCGAACTGTGTAGAGATTGGGCTTTGTTCCCTGGGCTTTGTTCCCGTTCTGCTGAATGTGATGGCGAGGTGCCTCGACCTCTGGGCTTTGTTCCCGAACCACCTGTGAACTGTGCTGATGATGCAGTGGGCCCTCGACCCTAGGACGCATCCCGGAACTGCAACCGACAACGGAGGCCCTCGACCATGGGACGCATCCCAATACCGCTAACAATGTGGGCCTCGCCCTCGAACTGATGATGTAGTGGGTCATCGACCCTGGACGCATCCCAGAACTACAACTGATGATGCAGTGGGCCCTCGACCCTGTGACGCATCCCGAAACTGTAACCGACAATGGGGGCCCTTGACCCTGGGACGCATCCCAATACCACTGACAATGTGGGCCTCGCTATCAAACTAATGATGTAGTGGGTTCTCGACCTTGGGACGCATCCCGGAACTACAACTGATGATACAGTGGGCCCTCAACCTTGGGACGCATCCTGAAACTGTAACCGACAACAGGGGCCCTCGACCTTGGGACGCATCCCAATACCGCTGACAATGTGGGCCTCGCCCTCAAACTGATGATGTAGTGGGTCCTCATCCCTAAAATGATACTGATGTGGGCCTCGACCCTGGGACGTATTCCCAAAACTGATGCTGATGTGGGCCACGGCCCTGAGACTCATCCCCCAAACTGATGCTGATGTGGGCCTCGGCCCTGTGACTCATCCCCGAAACTGATGCTGATGTGGGCCTCGGCCCTGTGACTCATCCCCAAAACTGCTGCTGATGTGGGCCTCGACCCTAGGACTCATCCCTAAAACTGCTGCTAAGGTGGGCCTCGACCCTGAGATTCATTCCGAAACTGCTGATGAAGTGGGTCTCGACCCTGGGATTCATTCCCGAAACTGATATCGATGTGGGCCTCGACCCTGTGACTCATTCCCGAAATTTCTGATAAGGTGGGCTTCGCCCCCCTGGGATTCATTCCCAAAAACTACTAATAATGCGGGCTTCACCCCATTGGGATTCATTCTCGAAAACTGCTGATAATGCGGCCTTCGCCCCCTGGGATTCATTCCAGGATTCATTCCAAAACTCTGACGATATGGGCCTCGACCCTGGGATTCATTCCTGGATTTATTCCAAAACTCTGACGATGTGGGCCTTGACCCTGGGATTCATTCCCCAAACTGTTGATAGTGTGGGCCTCGGCCCTGGGATTCATTCTCGGATTCATTCCAAAACTCTGACGATGCGGTCCTCGACCCTGGGATTCATTCCCGGATTCATTCCAAAACTCTGAAGATGTGGACCTCGACCCTGGAATTCATTCTCGGATTCATTCCAAAATTATGACGATGTGGGCCTCGACCCTGGGATTCATTCCCGGATTCATTCCAAAACTATGACGATGTGGGCCTCGACCTTGGGATTCATTCCCGGATTCATTCCAAAACTCTGATAGTGCGGGCCCCGGCCCTGGGATTCATTCCCCAAACTGCTGATAGTGTGAGCCTCGACCCTGGGATTCATTCCCGAAAAACTGATGATGTATTGGGCATCGACCCTGAACTAATACTGATGTGGGCCTCGACCCATACTCCTTCCTCGAAATGCCATTCTCGGTATACTGAACCTCATCCCAGAGGCATTGCTGATGTGATGGTTCATTCTCGAACTGTGCTGTGAGGTGGTCCATTCCCGAACCGTTACTGTGTGAGGTGGTCCATTCCTGAACCATTACTGTGAGGTGGTCCATTCCCGAATCGTTACTGTGATGTGGTTCATTCTCGAACCTTACTCCATTCTCGAAGTGCCATTCCAGACTGGTTCATTCCCGAACCTTGCTCCATTCACGGAGTGCCATTCACGGCTTGTTCATTCCCGAACCGTGCTCCATTCTCAGAGTGTCATTCCCGGCTTGCTAAACCTCATACCCGAGGTGTCGCGGTTGTGTCTCCATACTCGGAGTGCCATACCCGGCATTCTGATGATGTGTGGGCCTCAACCTTGGGACTCATCTCCAAGCTGATACTGATGTGGGCCTCGACCTTGGAATGCATCCCCAAAACTGACACTGATGATGTGTGGGCCTCAACCCTGGACTGATACTAATGTGGGCCTCGCCCCCAAACTGATACTGATGTGGGCCTCGACCCTGGGACGCATCCCCAAAACTGACACTGATGTGGGCCCTAGGACTCATTCCCGGATTCATTCCAAAACTCTGACAATATGGGCCTCGACCTGGGATTCGTTCCCGGATTCATTCCAAAACTTTGACGATGTGGGCCTCAACCCTGGGATTCATTCCCGGATTCATTCCAAAACTCTACTGATGTGGGCCTTAACTTTGGGATTCATTCCCGGATTCATTCCAAAACTCTGATGAAGTGGGCCTTGACCCTGGGATTCATTCCCGGATTCATTCCAATACTCTTACGATGTGGGCCTCGACCCTGGGATTCATTCCCGGATTCATTCCAAAACTCTGACGATGTGGGCCTCGACCTTGGGATTCATTCCTGAAACTGATGATGCTATGTTGTTGTTTCCGATTGGCTTGCATTTGCCGCTTTCTCCTTTTCTTTAAAACCTGTGAACAAAGACAATACAAAGATTGCGTGTGTATGACGTGTATGCATGCATGCATGAATGTGTTTCCTATTCTGATGGGTTAGGTCTTCCTTGTGCTCTTTGGTGCTTCTTGCCTACAAAAGTCTTTGGTCGCCCCTTGGGTCTGCTTGTAATTTCCTTCTGCCAGTTCTCTTTTGGTTATTGGTTGGTTCTCTTTTGTCTCATGGCTCAAGATCTCGTTGTTTCCTTATTTGCAGGGTGGTAGACTGGTCGCCCCCAGTCTTGATTTAGCTTTCTGCTTTCCGCTGCTTACATTAGGTCAAAGTGGACCACATGATATGGCATTCTACATCATCATATTATATCACATGCTACAGAATAGTCCCAATAGTTACACATATTATTGCCCTCAAAGAATGCCCAGTATTGAAACTAGAGAACCTTCAAAACACTCGATGCAACTCGAATCCAAGTCTTTGAATAAATTATCTAAGCCAGACTCACAGTGTGTGTGCGCAAAGGTTCTTTCACAGGTTGATCCTTAAGTAAGCCAACTCAATGATTTCGTTTCAAAAATCGGGATCGATGGGTCAAACCAACCTAGATGTCTCAGTTACGCTCTGCAATTGCTTTTCTGTGCTCAATGTGGTATGGTTTTCTTTCTTTTTTGTCTCTCTCTTTTTCATTCTTTTCATTCTTTTTCTTTTTCTCTTTTCTTTCTTTTTTCTTTCTTTTTCTCTTTTTGACACACCTATCTTTTAAGGTAGCATTTCTCCTCATTGTGGTCTTAATACTCGCCCATGGGTAGCTTCACGCTTATCGGTTATAGGTGGTTCAATTTTTTTCTTTAGAGACTTTTCTTTCATTTTCAACCATACCACACATCATAACATAAGCAAATCAAGATAGACATCTAAGCAAACGGTCATTCACCGACCTACAATTTCTTCAACTAGTCACTTTTGCTAACTACTCAGGTTTTCACCACTAAGAACCTATAGTGAAGTGCTTACGAGTCTAACATAGATCAACTACTCAAAGCATCAGATAAAAGCACATCAAGAGTTTATCGTTTCTAAGATTTCACCCTAAAGCAATCAATTTCATCATCGGACTTATGTCTAACTATCAAGGACTAAAAACAAACAACAATTTTTTCTTTTTTTTTCCTTTTTTATCTTTTTTTTTCTTTCTTTTTTTTTTGGGCCCACCATGGTCTTTCTATCCTTGCCGTAAAATTTTCTGTTTCTCGACTTCCTTTTCCCGATATCCATGTTTGCTAAACTCTTTTTGACAAATCTTTCCTTCTTCTCTAACCCAACAGATATCTATGATGGCTTTTAAGACACATGGGTTAACATGATGCATGTATGCATGAGATGCGTGCGATGCATGGAATATATAAGTCGGCCCATTATCATTTTAAAGCATTCAATCATACTATTGCGCGGTGCAAACTTGTCCCAGTTGAAAAGGCCCAACAGGTTTACACTTTGCGATAACATGGCTAAACAACTTCAAATGATAAGAAGCCCACACATAAAGTGGCCCATCGGAATTTTAGAAGCTTTTGGCCCAACTGTCAAAGGACACGAACTCGTCCCAGTTTAAATGGCCCAACAAGTTCACATCTTCTGACAAAAGGTCCAACTGGATCCAAATGACGATGGTCCAAAACATAAACACAAAATAAATAATTTCTATTAGTTCTACGACTAAGGTTCTCATGTGGGTTTACAGGAGTTCGGATAAAGGCTCTCGTTGACGAAGGATTGCCCACAACTAGGACTCCCCACTCAAGGGTTCAAGCGACCAAGTAAGCGCACCTTTTTTATACCTTACGGTACGTGCCAACGAGTTAAGGTGCGTGACTGACTGTCAAATGGATTTCCCATTGTAGATTCCCCAGAGGGAGGGTGGAGCGAACTCTCTTAAATACCCAAGCCTCTTAAGCTCTTATCGCTTGGTGACAGGAATAAACAACGAGTCCTCCAAATTAGTCCATCACAGTAGGCTACGAGTAGATGATTATCTAGGTGCCTTCACAGCTTTTCCTTATAGAAAGGTAGTGAATGAAGGAAGACACCAAACCATTACCTAGCCTTAAAAAGTGCCTTTGATTAAACCCCTTTCAACCCACGGTAAACACGGTTAACTAAAGCACAAATCACAATCATTACAAGACATTATTTCGGGGCCAATTCTCTATCCCCAGTGGAGTCGCCAGACTGTAGACAACAGAAATCGGCGACGCTGTTCTAGGCACATGGCCTAGTTGGGAGTACGGAATAGCTCACGGAGGAACTAAACCGGAGAAATAACATGAGTCACCACCCGGTGTGAACCGGGATAAAGATTTAAGGCCGCACTCACCCCTCGCAAGGGAAGACCTCAAACCTGTTGGGTTCGGAATGGTCCCTTACTTATGCCACTTGTAATGATGTGATTTGTGCAATATCTTAACCTAATCTACGCAACATGCTCAAGAACATCCTATATCTAGTTCATGTTTATAAAGACAAATCCTATGTCTAAGTTTGCATGCTTGGAAAGTAAGTCATCATAACACACGACAACACACGGCAATCTCATGAACATACTTCAATTATATAATGCGGAAAACAAATAACAACATAAACATAAAGCAAATTCTAAATGCAAAATAAATAACTAATCATGCTTAGAAATAAACAACTAAATCATGCTTAAAAAATAAATAACATACTAGACTAAATCATGCTCGCATACATGTTTGGATGAAACGAAATACAGGAGTCTCTTAAGTAGTACGTGGCATTGTATCCCGATTGCAAACCGCATTACCGTCCATTCGGATTCGGCTACGGAATTTACGTCTGGGTTTCCATCCGATATACCACAAAAAAGAACACGCATTCCGTTCATCCGGAATTCACATCATGCCTCAACAAATGACTCTCATGCGATAATATATTAAAGTAAATAAAAGAAACGAAAGATAATAAATAAAGAAGGTGCCCTCAGGTCTAACCTCTTTTGTCGTCTCTCGAAAGCGCGTTACACTGCCGTCGGAAGGGAGAATGCTCTGCAACTTTTCTGGTTCACTAATCCAACGTTTTTCCTCGTTGTTTCGCTGTCTGGGTTGCTATTTTCACTCCGTTTCACTGCTATTTGTGTTGTACTTTCTGGTCACTATTTTTGGTAATTTAGACTACTGTTTTACGGGTTGTTTGGACTGGTTTAGGCTGTTTTTTAGGTGCAGTTTTGGGGCAGATTTTGGAAGGGTTTCTGGGCTGTTTTAGGGGCTGTTCAGTGAGGGAATTATACAGCAGTTTGGGCGTGCAGGGAAGGGCTTATTGAGCGTGAATGGAGGACTTATTAAGCGTGAATGGAGGACAGTTTAGGTTGTTTTGTGCGTGACTATGGCTCATGTGTTGAGGGGTCTGTGCGTGGCTTGTGAAGAATGTGAGAGGTGGGGAGTCGGTGGAGCTATGTGATGTGTCCTTTGTGCGAGAGAGTGAGGGTTGTTCACGTGGGGAATTGTTGAAGGGTAGTGGGCTATTTGAAAGGTGTTGCGTGAGGGGGAATGAAGCGTGGCTGTTGCTTCAGTTTGTGGCTCGTAAGGGAGGGCTGTTTGGGGTTAGGTGGCTAGGCGTGAAAGGCTTAGAACGTGGGCAGGTGGCTTTCGTGAAGGGGAGGCTGTGAATGTGTTGGCGTGAGAAGGGACGTGAGGTGGAGTTGAGTGAAGGGCAGGCTGTGAAGGTGTTGGCGTGAGAAGGGTTTAGATGGCTAAGCGTGAATGGTTTTGAGTGAGGTGGAAGGGTGGTTCGGTCAGGCTGAGTGAAGGGTTAGGCGTGAATTGCTTGGTGTTTTGTTTTTGTGAATGAGTCAGGGTTCGAAAGGTGAGGTTAAGGGTTCTTTTATAGGCAAATGGATGGGGGCTTTCCTTGTTTGAGAAAGAGAAGGATTTGTGCATTAATTGGGAGATATTTTTAAATATTATGTGATAAAGAAAATCTTTTAAATAGGGAAGTGTTTTAATTTAATTTGATTTCTTCTCTTTTGATTAGGGATATGATTTGATTTAATTAGGAAGGTGAATTATTTAGATTTATTTAATTTAGGCATGTGATTTATTTAAATTAGGAGGGTGATTTAATTTGATTTGTTTAATTTAATTGGATTTAATTTAATTTGATTTAATTTAATTTGTGACATGTGTTTTAAATATTTTAATTATTTGGATTGGGCTTTGGTGGGCTTGGTGTGTGACTTGCGGGGGTTTGGGCTAAGGATGTGTTTTAAAACAGAGGTCCAACAAGCGAACCCGAAACTAAACAAGCGAATTAAATCCAACAAAATGTCAATGTCTGACTCTTCCCTTTCGACGTCTGTTTCCCGCGGCTTCCACAATCTAAAGAGATAGTGTCTCCATACGAGACTCATCATCGGGACTTATATGCAAAAATACAGTGTCTACAGATACCCACAAACATTTTACAAAAGTAAAAAGGTAGTGAAACTAATGCACACAAAAACAAAAAGACAATCGAAAAGAAAATAAAGAAGTTAGTGACTAATCAGGTGAAATTTCTACTCCAAGTTACTAGTTGTTTTGTTTCTTTCTAAATTACTGAATAAGTAATTTCTCCGATCATTTTTTACCATTCTCCATATACACAGACAAAAAAATATTAAACAACTCATTTTTGCCCACAACAGTCATAAGTGCAGTTGATAAGAGAGTAATATTTTTGTCCTAAAGTTTTATCGGAATTCACACCTTTTTGTAGCAATGGAATAATTTTTCTCATTTTTCTGATTTTTTCTTTGATTTTTGATTTTATCTTTTAATTATACACAATATCTTCCGTCTATGTAGCGAGCTTTGGGTCGGTGGCTCCCAAACCAGTTGGCTTTAGGGCACTAGGTGTTAAGACACCCCTACAGACTTAATTACTCAGACTTCAGATATATATAATTTTGCAGCATCTTTGATTCATGTAGCGAGCTTTGGGCCAGTGACTCCCAAACCAGTTGGATTTAGGGCACTAGGTGTTAAAACACCCTTACAGACTTAATAACTCGAATCTCAGACGCTTTTTTTTTTTTTTACTCCATTGCTTTTTGAGATCTTCCTCTAATTAAACTAGAGCACTGAATATTACAAACTTTTCAATTACAGTTCATGTCCGTATGTTACTATGTATGTTGATAATACCTGCCAACTGAGTATATGAAGATCCATTTTAATCAGTTTTAAGGAGAATTTACAAATTAAATAATTCAAAAGGAAATAAACAAAAATTAACTTGTTTCAAAAATGGTTTGAGATACGTCTCAGGAGTGAAAACTCCGTACTCAGCAATCTCTCACCAATTTCACATTTTTAGTCAAAATAAAAACACAAAAACAAAAAAAAATATTTTTGTAATTTTTGAAAAAATTTCAATTTTTTTGTATTTTTTGAAAAATTTTGGACTAAGAATAACATAATAAAAACAAGTTACTATTAACTAATCCCCACCCCCAAACCTAAATGAGACATTGTCCCCAATGTCTTAAACAGTTTAAGAAGAGTTTAGAAGGTAGTACCTGGTTAGCTGAAATATAGAAAAATTACCGATTAAGATCTATGTCCAATTTACGCTTCTTACCACGGTCGCTATCTGACCAGTTCAACTTCGAAAGAATGGGGTCGAGTTTTGGTTCAAAGGTTAGGATTTGGTCAATTAATTCTTCGGCCTTTGTAGCAGTCAGGAAAATATCTTGAACAGATTTTATGACGAACTCATATCTTTTGGCTTCCGCAAGAAATACAAACAGAAAATCGAAGAAATGCTCAATGTTAAGTAACTCAATGGGCTTCCGATGAATGTTTAAGTGTGCCCATGATGCTACTGTGAACATTTCTTCAAACATTCCCAGCCCTCCTGGTAATACAATAAACGCATCCGCAGTATTGATCATTTCATGGATTTGTTCAGACATACCTGATACAATTTGTTCATCTCCATTTGTTTGTCCGATTATGTGTTCGTCCGCCAAAGTTTTTGGAATGATTCCCAAAACATGACCGCCACCATCCTGAACGGCTTTTGAAATGCTTCCCATCAATCCAAGATTGCCACCACCATATACTAGGTGCATATTTCTCTCTGCTATGACTCTTCCCAATTCCTTTACAAGCTCAATGAATTCTGGTTTATTACCAGAATTGGATCCACAGAAAACACAAATTCGCTTGACTCTCTGCTGTGAAGTTGCTTCCATTTTCTTTCTCTTATTTGGATGTATATCTGGATGTGTCGAAGAAAGAAATGTAGAGCTGAATTTGTAGAACCTGAAAATGGGTGAGTAATAATAGCACTAGTACCTGCCAAATGACAATTATTAGATGATCGTTAAAATAAATCGTGAAAGGTCAAAAAGTATAGATCTTGTCGGCGAAAATAACAAAAGAAAAGCAAATCAAAGCAATTATTAAGGCAACAGAATTGTGTACGCAATACGTCATTAGTTTAGTATAAATTGATAAGGATGCGTCTCAAGAATTCATTCTTTACTCAGCCATCACTAATGAATTGTCTCTCTTCTTTGTGATTACCAAACACCATTTATTCTGTCTTAAAATGCTCCATTTGTGCTTTTCCCTACAAAAATAACACACAAAATTAAAAACTCTACAACATGTATACACAAAATATAAAAACAGAAATTACAACAAATTACATGGGTTGCCTCCCTGCTAGCGCTAAATTTTTTGTCTTCAGCCAGACGTGACTGAAATCTATCTGTCAAGGAGGTTTCAATGTCGTTTTGGATGTCTGATTAAAGATAATCCCGTGAGCGTTGCTTTTGAAGGGTCTCTTCCAACGGTAAAGAGGAAAAATGACTTTTGTCCCATTCAGTGCTTGTGCCACCTTTTTATTCTTTGTCGCTCCATTGGTTCCTGAAAAGAAAGAAAGAAAATCAGAGGTCTCGTATGGTGCTTGACTTGGAATGTAAGTTATATTCTGTCAAGCTTCCGGGTGATATCTCTAAATTGTACTCCCCAAAACAGTGATGTTTCGCCAGAATGCTCTGGATCTTCAATAAGGTTAGACATTTTCTCCTCCATTTGCTCTGTTTCTTGCTCCACCTTTTCTTCACAGATGTATTTTAGGATTTCCGTATTCAATTCTTCATCCGTCATCTGCGAAATGCATACTCCATAAGTATCAACCTGAGGATGTAAAGATGTTTCTGACATTAGGTCTTCATCCTCTGATACGACTAGAATGGATGGTTCAGGTAGATCTTCATCAAATATCATAGTAAAGCATGCTCCAAGATCTTCATTGTGAGGATTGAAAGTTTTATCCTCCTCTGATTCTTGATACTGCTCAGCCTCGTCCTCTTTTATGATGTCATGATGAATCTCAGGATAATCGAAGGCTTCTTCAGTATTATTTGAATTTGCTCCGTGAGATATGTGATTCAGGTTATCTGTTAATTGTCTGACTTGATCTGTCATCCTCTGTATAGACGCCGCTTGACTCTGAATTTGTGCATCAAATTGAGCTTCCCGTTCCTTGAACCAATCTTTGAGTATGTGAATCAACTGATCTTCCTATGATGGTTCTGGTTCTTGATGAAGATTGTAGATGGATGGTGGATAAGATGGAAAATATGATGGTTCTTCGTACCTTGAATGATTATGATAATTCTGCCACTCTGAAAAGTATATACATTGATCGATCGGGTGGTTACCATCACATATTACACATCTCCCCATTTCGTTCTGTTGAGCAAATGTATAATTGCTTGATTCTGACATCCAGTGATAATTGTTGGGCTGAACAACAGGCCTCAGAAAACCGGACTGTTGCTCCCAGATTTGGGGTGTATCTTCTAGTCAAGCTCGCGATCTTTCAATCTCCCAATAATGTTTCATTTTTCAATCACCTGAAAACAAAAGAAAGAAATAAAAATTACAGATAAAAATAAAGAAAATTATATACAAGTAAATTAGATAGCTTCAAAATTAATAACTCAAGAAAAATAAGTCCCCAGCAACGGCGCCAAAAACTTGACCGGCATAAACACACACGTATAACGCAAGCGCACGTATCGTTCAAGTAGTATAAAAATATCGATCCCACGAGGACTTAATTCCTATTGTTGTTATTAATTATTGAATCTATTTAATTACATATATCTAATTATAGGTAGAAGATAATGATTGCTTGATTGGTTGAATGTGGTTTTCCTTAATTAAAATAAATAAAATAAAAAAAAGAAAATACTATGGAAAATAAAAAAAGACTCAAAGATCTAGGGTTGTGAATCTTTCTAATATCTTTTAAAAGATGAAGTGATTATTTTATGTTTGTGTCATAAATCGGTTTACTAACCTGGAAGACGAAATTATGCGAAAGCCTCTGTCGATGGTCAGACGCAAATACCCAGTTTAACCCAATTGAACCATATGTCTATGTCAACCAAATTACCTGGATTCATTAAGTTTAAGTTCCAATTATGGCTACCCCCGCCCGACAGGTATATGTCTATCCTGTAAGGAAATCTATTAAAGGGTTATCTATCCTCAAGGAAGATCGTGGGCTATTAAGTCTAAGGCTGAAACCTAAAATCCCTATGTCTAGTTCATTTTAGATTTACCACATCAATCTTATTGGTGATCAGACAACAAGAAGCATTAAGCTTAAGACTTAATAAGTAAACCTTTAAATTACCCAAACTATAAAATAACCCCTTATAAACCGGCGATATTAGAAATCATCACAACCCCAGATAACTAACATATAACTAGGGCTAGTAAAAACTTAAAAGTAAAAGACATAAAGTAAAAATGCTGAAAAGTAAAAGACATAAAGTAAAAGCTGAAAAGTAAATTACAATAAAATAAAATGCTAAGGTAAAAGGATCAACTTTCACTATTTACTATTTAGATATCTCCCTTAATATAATTTATTAACTTGTGATTATTTTACCAACTAGCCATATAGGCGGTAACCTGATTAAGTCAAATTAAGTCCAACCAGCCATAAAGGCGGAACCAAAATAAACCTGCCATATAGGCGGTAAGAAAATTTAATTACCAACCGACCAATCTGGCGGTATCCTTGATTAGTCTGGTTTAAACCAGATTAAAATGAATTACCAACCGACCAATATAGCGGTATCCTTTTTAAGTCAATATTTTAAATAGTGAATATATTATTTTTAAGGGAGATTAATCTAAATAGTAACAGTAAAAGAATTACCTTTCACCCTAGCTGGGGAAGTTACCTCCTCATGGTGAATAGTAAAAACTGTAAAAAGTAAGAAAGTAAATTACTATTATTACAAAACGTAATTAAAATTATTTACAAAACTAAAAACTAAAAGAAACTAGATAGAAAACTCCTTATTTACATCAGAGAAATTAGAGAGGAATGTACATTTGAAACTGAAATATCGAGCTGAATTTATAGGCCTCGGTAGGCTCTGGGCGTCGCGACGCCAGCTTCTTTTGGTCGTGGCATGCTGAGGTGATGACACGTGGCGATTCTGGATAAGGTGACACGTGGAAAGGTGGTTGGAGGTCAATTATTGTGACATGTGGCGGCTTCTGATTGGTCGGTTTAGATTGTTATCCGCCACATGTCAGATAGGGATAAGTGAGTCAATGATTGATGCTGACGTGGCGCTGATGTGGCGACACGTGGCAAAGTGACTGTCGGCACCATAGAATTACGACACGTGGCACGGTGTGATTGGTTGATGATGACGTGGCAACCACGTGGCACTTTGACTTGGTCAACAGATGATGTGGATGATGATGTGGCAATGACGTGGATTGACACGTGGCGACACGTGGCGATTGCGACTTTCGGCACCGTAGGATGATGACACGTGGCACAGCGCACGTTAGCAGATCGGCTGTGATGGTGACACGTGGCACGGCGCACGTTAGCAAAGTCAAATTTTCTCATATTCTGACTTGTGGACCCGGCGCATGTTAGCACTGTTCGGCGCACGTTAGGCGTCGCGACGCCAAGGGCTTGCGCGTCGCGACGCGGACAAATTACAAAAATGCCTTTTTTCCAATTTTCACTGTTTTGGCCCAAATCACCTCCAGAGTGTCCTGAAACTTTATTTATCTACAAAATAACACAAAACACATCAAAATATTCACAAAAATCAAGAAACTATACAAAATATTAGGTTAAATGAGTGGGAAATAGTGATATAATTACCACTCATCAGTGTGAATGGTTGGTTTATGCTTCTTTTTATAGGCAATGGTTGGGGTCGTCCTTATGCGAATAGGGAAGGAATATTTGTGTAATTATGAGGGGATATTTAATTTGTGTATCATAAGGAAAATATCTCTTTAATTTATGAAGGTAATTTGATTTAATTTGATTTTATTTTATTTTATTTAGTTTAGGAATGTGATTTAATTTAATTAGGAATGTGATTTATGAGATTTGATTTTATTTAATTTAGGAATGTGATTTAATTTAATTCTTTTAATTTGGGAATGTGATTTATTATGATTTCAACATGTGTTTCATATGTGGATTTATTATTTTGGAGGGATTATGGGCGTGTGGTTTGTTATTTCGGTGGGCTTGGTGTGTGGCTTGGTGGTGTATGGGCTTGGTGTGTGGCTTGCGGGGGTTTTGGGCCAAGGATAAGTTTTAAAACAGAGGCCTAACGAGCAAACCCGAAGCTAAGCAAATGAATTAAATCCAACAAGGTGTCAATTTCTGACTCTTCCCTTCCGACGTCTGTTTCCCGCGACTTCCACAACTTAAAGAGGTAGTGTCTCCATGTGAGACTCATCATCGGGACTTATATGCAAAAATACAGTGCCTACACTTATATAGGAAAATTTTCTAAATATAGTGTATAAGAGATTTAACGTGGTTCGGCGGATCAGATCCAACCTACATCCACGGGCACAGAACGGACGATGTTTTATTACCAAAATATGTTTCTCTGATCTGTTTTGTGTTTACAAGTCTAATTCTCTCTTGTTCTCACCTCAACTCTCTATGCTCTCAATAATCTACCTACAAGCACGTTTTCCCTTCCTATTTATAATAGCAAAGAAACAGTTTTCTTTTTCCCATAAGAAGTCTTAGTCGAAACTACATTCACTTCCTTTATCTTATTAGGACATTGACTTATCAACTTTTCCCCATGAAAGTAGGATAACTTATCTTCTTATCCGTAAAAATAGGATGTCTTATCTTTTGGAGCATATCTCGTCATATTCTCGGTCTTCATGAGGTCGGTAACAATGGTCTTTTGAACTGAGAATGCTGCTATCGATCTGATAATGCTCGACCATCCGATATGGAGTGGTCGGTTACCGATCATAAAGTGCTCGGCCCCTTACTGTTGGCTTTTAGTGGTCGGGTCGACATTAATGATCTTGACCGAGAAGGGAATAACCTTTTTACCCCTGCCATACTACTTAAATATCATAGGGCATGAAAATACCATCAACAAAGTTCTTGGAGAAATAAATGTCACTTCTATAAGAAGTAATCAAGTAATCCTGGGAAAATATTAGCCACAAGACATCCGTAGAGTACCGAGGCGGGGCTAAAAATTTCTTAAGGACAGAGGCAACTCAGCTTGATTTTTTATTCATCATCTTCAACACAGTTACAAGTTTTTCTTACTTTTAAGTTCTATGTTATATTTCAATAGTTGAAATTTATTTGTAAAATGCATGTTTGGTTTGGTTAATAACACATCAAGGACAACAACTTACAGTATGTCTTTATCAATACTATTAAAAAAAAGTAATTCGACCAACCAAAAAAAAAAAGATTTTCCATCAATCAAAAATTTGGAAATCAACAAAATAATCAAAATTATAGGGGTTATTACGAAAATATACAAGTCAAATGGAAATTGTAATTTTAATCAAGAAGTGGCGCAATTAGCACAACTAGTTTGGCGTCAGTGTACGAACAATCACACTGACGAATTATTATTATTATTATTATAATTATTTAATACAAAATTTAATGTTGTTAAAACCAAATATTTTTATTATTTAACACGGAATACTGAATGATAGAGCCGTTTTTTCGCATCATAACAAAAGACAGATTTTGTTAGTTCAATTTTCGACAGCATTGGCATGGTGCACACATGAACGAAAGCATCATGTGATTGATGCTCGTTTTGACCATTGATCATTGGCGTTAAAGTAATCTCAATTATGTCCATGTGGTTGCTCTTTTTGTTTTTTTGCTTTTTGATTTTATTGCTTATAAAAAATTAAATAAAATTAAAAAAATTAGATTTTTTAATTACATTAATAATTATTTTATTATAAATTATAAATTTGTACTTTAATATGCTATTATTAATAATAAAATATTTTATTTAAAAAAGGCTATTTTATTAATTTTTTTAAATAAAATTTAAATATTATAAAAAATTATTAATTTAAATTAATAATTTTTTTAAATTAAATTTTTTATTTAATTATTTTAAATAATAAACACATGGACATTATGATTTAATGATTTAATTTTCTTTTAGCAAAGTAAACCAAAATTAATTTATTTGAATTTTATTTTAAAAATAATAAAATAAATTTTTTAAATAAAATAATTTATAAATAAAAATAGTATATTAAAGTAAAAATATCAATTTTATTATAAAATAATTATTAATTAATAAAAAAATCTAATTTTATTAATTTTATATATTTTTTATAATAAATAAAAGCAAAAAGCAAAAAATAAAAAACAAAAACAAAAAAGAGCAACTAGTTGCGCCACTTCTTGGTTAAAATTGTAATTTCCTTTTTGACTTGGATATTTTCATAATAGTTCCTATAATTTTGATTATTTTAGTTAGTTTCCCTAAAAAAATAAAACTTAGTATCATAATCGTGATCTCATTTAGGAGTGTGCATTAATCGGTTTTCACCGATTAACTTAAATGTTCCGACTTTTTTTTGTAATGGTTCAGTTATTGTGATTAAATCAGTTTTTTCAATTAAGATTTTTCACTTTTTCGATTTTTCAGTTTGGTTAAGGTTATGAGATTTGTATAACCGAACCAACCGATTAATTGATTACAAACCATAATTTTATTTTTTATATATTTATAATTAAAAAGAAATTAAAACATTTACCTTCTGTCTCTACTGATTGTAGCTGTGGACTGTTTTTTGATGAATTTAAATTTGTCTTCTGTTGTTAAATACGTATTTGTTTGTCTTTTTGATGAGTTTAATTTGTATTAATGTGCTAATGTTGATTGTTATTTGTGGAGATTCTGATTGGTATGATTGTATTAATTTTAACTGTGTTATCTGTAATGACTATTGAATGGATTGTTATTTTATTTGTGGAGATTCTGATCTGGTTAATAACCGAATTAACCAAAATCGACCGAAAAATAATAAATCGGTTGGTTAATGGTTATGTGCCATCATATGGTTAAATCGGTTGATCATTTACCTATATAACCAAATAATTTCGATTCGGTTAAAAAATCAATGATTAACCGACCGGTACACACTCCTAATCTCATTTGATTTATCCTTACTCAAACATTATCGTTCATTTATCAGGTTTATATTCGAAGGAGTAAATGGAGATTACAATAAAGGTTCTTTTACTGCAAATAGTCATGGCGGGATTTTCACAGTCATATGTTGTCCTTGGATTAATAGACGTAGGATCCTTTTGTTGGACTCAATATTTGACACGGCGGGATTTGAATCCTTATTGAAACAATATAATGTACATTGATCACTTTTCGTGTTTAAAATATGAATTAAGCCCGACTCATTCGAATTTCCATATTCACTAATCCTATATTTTTCATGTTATAATGTGATGCCATGCTGACCCCTTTTACACTTCTAGACTCGATAATTTTCAAGTTTCTAGCCGCAAACATGTAAAAAAAAAAAAGAAAAAGAAAAGATTATTGTAACATAGCAAATAACTTGGATAATATAACAAGAAACACTACAAAAAATAAGGCCTTTAATGTCGAAAACAATCGACTCCAAAATTAAATGGCGTCAAACAATTTCGACGCTAAATTTAGAAAATTAAATGGCGTCAAACAATTTCGACGCTAAATTTAGACGTTAAAATGTGGACGAGAACGAACATTAGCGTCGAAATATAAATTATCGACGCTAAAACCTCTTACTTTGCGTCCAACTGATTTCGACGAAAAAGAAGAATTCCTGATGCTAAAGTTCAAATTTGGCGACGAAAGTATTCGATGCTAACAATTAAACTTTTAGCGTCGAAAATTTAGACGCTAAAAGTATAAAAATATTTTTTTTAAAAATTATAATTTTACATAATTTTGCTCTGAAATATTCAATTTAATATTTTAAAAAATATCATTATTTCAAAAAAATTACCGATTAATAGCACAATTATGAAATATTCTAATAATTATTTTATTATTATAATGAGAATTTGTTAAATAAAAAATACATAGTATATTAAAACTATCTGTTCTGAATGTTTATACAAATGAAAATAAAATTTATTGCTGCTGTAATGGAGGGCGCTCGAGCCCGATGCACTCAGGCCGAGTGAGGCCTCCAACATCTCCTGGAAAGCCCGTATCTGCTGGTCGAACTCCTTCATCTTCTTTTCATGGTCCACCTTGACCTGTAGTAGCTCCTCCCGAGTCTTCTTCAACTCGTCTTGGGTGGTGGCTAGCTGGTCTTGAAGGCACGAGTCAGTGTCCGAAGAAACAGTAGTGCATGCAGATGACGTCTGCTTCTTACGAGTGCCAAGGTCGACGTTGTACGCTGTCTGGTTCTTGAAAACCAATTGCGACAACTGCCCATCTGGTATCGGGTCGGACCCTGTCACCTGAGTTTGATGTTGGAGCTCCACCATTTCGTTCTGTTTAAAAAAAAATTAAGTTTGTTGACGGCTGATTTTCGTCCCAGGGGCAGTTTCGGGATAACTCCCCCGATACAACCTTCCTTCAACCTTGAATTTGTTTAGTTATGGGGAGACCAAAAGGAAACTTAGTAAAAGTTAAGAAAAAACGTAAAGGTTGACAAGAGAGTTTTAATGTGGTTCGGCGGAGTGATTCCAGCCTACGTCTACGGGCACAAAACGATGGAGGTTGTTTTATTGCCAAAACTGACTCGACTGACCTGTTTTGAACAAGGTCTGAACGTGGTCGAGCAGTTGAAAGAATGTTACAAGTGGTGTTCTTTCTCTTTGTTACAAGTTTTATGTTTAAAAGACCCAACCTATACAAATGAATCTACCCTCCCTTTATATACTCGGGAAATACACATTATTCCTCTAATTTTATGACCTTTGCAGCGTGTTCACCGACTGATTGATGGGCTCTCTGCCCCAAGACTGTCTTAGCCGAAAGTAAGCCTACCGTCTGACGGCTTGTCACATCATTCTACTTTCTCCACTGCCACAAATAAAAGTAATGATGACAGCCTGTAAAGTGCTTTTGAGAAATGACACGTTTTAGAGGAAAAATCCAATAACTTTGATATTGTGTCGGTCTTCAGAAGGGGTCGACCAAGTGATCTGCCGAACTTCTAAAACTATTTCCGCCCTGACCCTAAATGTCCGAGCTCATCCGCTGGCTCCAGGGGGTAAGGCCGAACAAAACCGATCTTTATGGAAAATATGGTCAGCTTCGGCTCGACGTAGTCGGCCTCTGAAATATATACCAAGTTGCATCCTCTAACTCTTGGTCATCTGGGTGAGGTGAATTTCCCTCTATGTCCTTACTGATATGTACAAAAGACTTAGGTGCAGAAATCCCCATCAATATTTGTCCCCTAGTTCTCGGTTCCAACGAGTGTACGAGTTAGTGCCGGGAACTACAAAAGATCTGAAGTGAGCCGATCGACTTACCGGTGGCCCGTCCAGAAACAAAACAAAGGACTTCCTCGAGCTTCTTCCAAAACTTCCTCGGTCATCTTCATATGTTTGGTCAGAGAATGCTGATGCTTTTTCCAACTGTCATCCCAATTGAGCCAAATTCCTCTTTTACCCTTATGATAGCCGCCCCTCGAGAATCGTAAGCCATCATGCCTTCATAAATGCCCATCAAATCAACTTCAGGGTTTCACCCGAGCGTGCCAATTGTCAAAACCCTATGGCCTTCCCGCCAAAAACTTAAATCAATCGTTCATTCCCGAGGTAGCCAAAAGGGTCTTGCAATTCCAATCGTTTATCCCATACTGATCAGACGGAGCCCAAAGACGACATGCGGCGCACATACGAAAATTATCCCGATCCAACGGCCATAAACACACCGTGCTGATTATAAAAGAGCAGAGCAAAGCTCATTTTTCTCCTTTTACGAAACCCACAACTCCCTAAATGTAAAAGCTACCTTGCTCGTGAGACCAGCAGACTTTCACCTGTCTAGATCAACCGCCGACTCTTCTTCCCAAACCAAGTAAGTTTTTTGCCCGACCTTCTCTCTTTAGTTGTAGTTTTTATCATCGCTGTTTGGCTCTTTCGGACTTTCTACTTGCTATTGATGGTTCTTCTTGTTTTCTTGGCGTGTTTATCTCCTCATTTTGTGTTGTGACTCTTGTTTCTAATTGGGTGTGAGATTTTATGTAATTGTGTTCTCTGGTCGTAGGATATATGTCGGGATATAATGCATGTGTTTCAGGTCTTTGGTTTTTCGTGCTTGGTTGTATGTGTTTTAGGGAGAGACTTGTTGTTTGTGGCTATTGCTAGGGCACTTAGAGATTATAGGCCCATATCATCGGTAGCTAGAATAATTCTTGAGCCTGTGATACTTTGAGCTGACCACTGACTGACCTTGCACCTCACGGCGACTGTTAGACATGTCTGATGTTGTATCCTCTTCGGCCAAACCCATAGAAACCCAGCCTCTTCGCGCTGCAGAAACCTCCTCAAGCTCGGGGGCACCCAGCGTAGAGGACTTGGATACTACTCCTACCCCTTCTGAGATAAAAAATGACTCATATCACTAAAGTGTCCCCCAGAAAGAGCCTGAGCCTGGAGAGCTGGGCAACTCATCTTTGGACATGAATCGACCTTCCACTATCACTGGAGAAGCCTTGTGTATGCTTCGGTAGCAGTACGAGGTCCCGATTGGCATAGCTCTGGATGTCCAAGACTCATGCGATCGGGCGAGCCAACCTGACGAAGGCTCGGTTGCCATTTTCCCTTCCTTATTTGAGTGCAGTCTTCAGCTGCTTATCTAACCATACTTCGCGGGGATGCTGGCCAGGATGGAAATTGCTCACTCCCAATTGAATCTGAATAGCTGGAGAATTCTGGATGGCTTGCACGTGATCTGACACCGAGCAGGCCTCGGGGAACCATCTTTTGAGGAGTTGAAGAGACTCTACCAGTTGAAGGCTAACCCAAAAACACACCACGGTTGGTATTACCTCTATTCATATACTAACTCTTTAGCCTTGGATCCTCCCAAGGTTACCAATGTGATCCGTACTAGGATCAAGGTGGCCCGGAGCTACGCCGGCCACTGGAGGAGGGTAATCAATGACTCTGCCTTCTTGGAGTCAGGGCTTGTCCGGAGCGCACCTCCACAGGTCCCGAGGCGGCTGGGTAGGTTCTTACTGACTTTATGACTGTGCCTTTTGCTTGTTTGACCCGTAAATGCCTTGAAATCTTCTGAATTTCTGAACTGATCATGTTCTTTACTTTTTACTTGGTAGGAATGTCGAGGCAACCCAGTGTCCTTGGCCGAATCCAAGACCTGACGAATGGGCCCAGGCCAAGTGGAGCGGGAACTTCCCGAAAAAAGGTGGTCGTGGTCGAGGCTAAAGACAAAACCAAAGCACTGATATGCCCTTCTGATCAATCTAGAATCCCATTTCCAAGGGCGGTCCCAGCGTCTGAAACCCGCCCCTCTGGCCAATCTAGGTCTGTCAGCAAACGAAAGCGTCCGATCGGATCAGGGGGTCCTGAGCAGGAAGAAGAGGAGGTGGAGGAACAACCTCTGATCAGAAGGCAGGCTGTCCGGAGAGAGGTTAGAGCTGCAGAGGCCCCCTCAATGAAAGGAAAAGGCGTCGTCGTACTCGAACCGGACGACCTTAGTGAAAAAATCTGAGAAGTTACTTCCCACCTCGTGTCGGCATTCAATCAGCTAGCCGAAGCAATTCCTCCAGAGGAGATCCTGAAATACGAAGATGTTTCTCCTGAGGCCGTGGTGACGGAGTTCTGTTCCCAGATAGCTAAGGTAATGAACTTCTCATTCTTGTTCTGTATCTTTACTTAGCTATTGTGCTGATTTTTTCCTTTCTTCTTGCATACAACTTATCTTATGGCCAAGAACAAAGACCTTCTCTTGAGTCTTCTATCTGAGAGAGGCCAGGCTCAAAGGCTTCAGAGTCAGCTTTCAGAAAAGGAGGCCGAGCTGGCAAAAAAGGAAGAAAAAATCAAGGCTCTAGAGAAGGTCAGGGATGAGGCCCTTAAACTGAATGAGTCCCTTCGTAATGCGTCTAATCTGGCCAAGAAGAATGTCGAAACTGCTAAAAAGGATCGCGAGGCTGCTCTGGCTGAGAGTAAACACCTAGGGGTGGGATTTGGGCGATATCGAGGCCAAGTTGAGGAGGACGGTCGAAGAGAGAGATCAGACTCTCGAGGAGTTGAAAAAGAGAGAGGCTGACTTGGAGAAGAGGGAGGCCGAACTGCAAACGAGGCAGGCCGAACGGAAACAGAGAGAGGCTGCATTGGTGGGAGAGCTGGAGAGTGCTCAGCTCAAGGGGGTCGAAGATTGTGCCGAGATCATTCCAATCCTGATGCCCGAGGTTAACATGGAGCCGATCCACACGACCATCCGCTATTGTAAAGGAGAACTCTCCGCGGAAGAGGCCCGAAAATGACTTGCCCTCCCTTCATAGGAAATCCAGGATCCGGAGCCTATATCAACTATTCTCCTGTCTCCGACCCCTGAAGAAAGCCAACCCGAGGCTCTTGCCCCTGAAATACCTGAGGCCGCAGCCGCTCTCCCCTCCCAAACAGAAACTGAAGTTCCCCCCGCCAAGCCTGTACCATTCGTTCAGCCGTCTGGGCCTGCACAAGAAGAAACAGCTGCTCCTGCGCGGGCCGATTGATGAGGGTGACCCAAAGAGGGGCCCATGTAAATTCAGACAATAAATTTCTTTTTGTAACGAAAATCGTAACTCTCCCTTTTCAGCACTTATCTCAAATATTTTCCGTTCTACTCTTTATACTTAGTTTATTTCGGCTTCAGATTTTCTGACTTGCCCTCCCACATCTCGTTGTGATCTGGCACTCGGCCAATTTTGAGTCTGACTTCGAGGTAACAATCTTTCCCCGAGCCGAGATCAAATGCATTCGGTGGGAATGTTATGTCCATATACCAAAGAAATAGACTCGGTGGGATTCACCCCAAACCCGAGCTGATGGAGCAGAGTATCGGCGGAACGAATCCAGCCCCGAACTGATGGAACATTTGCATCGGTGGAACGAATCTAGCTCCGAGCGGGTGGAACATAACAGACACGGCGGAATGAATCCGGCCCCGAGCTGGTGGAACATTTACATCGGCGAAACGAATCCAGCCCCGAGCGGGTGGAACATTACAGACACGGTAGAACGAATCCGGCCCCGAGCTGGTGGAACATTTGCATCGACGGAACGAATCCAGACCCTAGCGGGTGGAACATTATAGACACGGTGAAACGAATCCGGCCCCGAGCTGGTGGAACATTTGCATCGGCGGAACGAATCTAGCCCCGAGCGGGTGGAACATTATAGACACGGCGGAAGGAATCCGGCCCTGAACTGGTGGAACATTTGCATCGGCAGAATGAATCCAGCCCCGAGTGGGTGGAACATTACAGACACATCGGAACGAATCCGGCCCTGAGTAGTTGGAACATTACAGACACGGCGGAATGAATCCGGCCCCGAGCTGGTGGAACATTTGAGACTTACACGATGGAAGATTTTCAACCTCTGAAGCTCTGCGGGTCCTGGCTCGGGCGTCCCCTTACCATCCTAGTGAAAAACAAAGATTGGATCAAAGTGAAGTTAATAGAAAATAGAGGTGACTTAACACATTCCCAATGTAAAAATTCAATAAGTAAAAAACAATAACTCGGGTGCTCCGAGGCAGCGTCCTGCCCGAGGCCCCTAAAACACAATTCTAAACCTTATAATTCAGTGTCCTGGCTAACCAGGCTATGGATGCGCCGATCCGGGCGGTCAGGAAAATCCCCACGAGGGATATGGACAACCCGTGTGTGCCTTCCCTGGGTGGTTCTCAACAGGACTCACCAGCCGACTCGTAGGGGCAGAAACCTCCATAGGTCCGGTTTACCCGAGACTCCTGTAATCAAGGGCGCCATTCGGCCAAAGCCAAGCCAGGTGGTCTGATGGTACTCAACGGAACTCACCAGCTGACTCGTAGGGGGAGAAATATCCATAGGTCCGGTTTACCCGAGACTTCTGTAATCAAGGGCGCCATTCGGCCAAACCTGAGCTAGGTGGTCTGATGGTACTCAATGGGACTCACCAGCTGACTCATAGAGGGAGATACATCTCTAGGTCTGGTTTACCCAAGACTCTTGTAATCAAGGGCACCATTCGGCCAAACCCGAGCCAGGTGGTATGATGGTACTCAACGGGACTCACCAGCCGACTCGTAGGGGGAGAAACATCCCTAGGTCCGGTTTACCCTAGTTATTCCTCAAAAATACGAGCCATGGGGTAGTGACGATCCGACCTCGGGGGTTTGATAATGACACTCGGGATTGGCGTGCCGCGAGGAGTTCGCGCATTTCCCATATGTGCCTCATCCTTTGATGCATTCTGGATCCTCAAAGGTGAAAGGAACCAGGTCGGAACACTTCCGCCCGGGGGTTTGATAATGACACCCGGGAGTGGCGTGCGACGGGCTTGGTGCCCTTCCCAATTACCAATCACCCATTCGCATCAAGCACATCCCAAGAATATTGAAAACAACTTTCGCATTTATTTAACAAACAAGTAAGATAGACAAGTTTCTTAAAGAAAATGAGAGTTTTATTCATAGTCAAAGGACCTGCTGCCCTTCTTACAACTCTTTGCGGGACATTTTAAGAGAGGTTTTTTTAATGCTTTCTTCTGGTTCTTGTTTTGCAGTCCGACCACATCTTCCAATCCGAGCTTGATTCCGAAAACCCCCGATGCGTATGTCGTAGTTGTAAACTTCACATTCACGTTGGCTCTCGAATCACGGCTTCTTCCGATCCTTCTGGTCTGAACTTGCTTCCGTATTGGGCTCACAGGGTCTGCTGCACCAAACGCTCCACGGGCGCTGATGAATAATGCATTTTCCCCGGGCCCTGCATATCCCAAGCAAACCTGGGAGCCTAGCCGAGGCCTTCATTCTTTGCTCCTTGTGGTTTTCCCCGCGGACGTTTTTTTCTTTCTTCTCATTCGGGGAGACCACCACACCTATTGGGGGGCCTGAGGGACGTCACCCCATGCCCTTGGCTGACTAGCTCCCAGCTGGATCCTTGAGCACTACCAACCTGTAGAACTGAGGACTCTGACAGGCCGAGCAAGCGCAACACCTTCACACAGAGGAACTTGTTCAGCTGCTGCCAACGGACGTCACTCATCCACAATATTCCATTCCATTCCACAACTTAACCTGGATGGATGGCCGTTGGCTAACCCTCTAACATTCCATTCCACAACTCAGAAAAAAGGAATATCTTTTGTTGCTGACATCCACTTTTCATACAAACCCTTTCTTCCTCCCGTTTTGATCTGATTTTTCCCATTTATTTCCCCTTCCATCCATTCTGCTGTTGAAATATCCAACAACCTACGGTTTCCACCTTCTACCATTGCCTTACTACGTAAGCTGCTTCTTGTTCTTTCCCCATAGACGGCGCCAACTGTTGACAGCTGATTTTCATCCCAGGGGCAGTTTCTGGATAACTCCCCCGAGATAACATTCCCTCAACCTTGAATTTGTTTGGTTATGGGGAGACTAAAAGCAAACTTAGTAAAAGGTAAGAAAAAACGTAAAGGTTGACAAGAGAGTTTTAACGTGGTTCGGCGGAGTGAATCCAGCCTACGTCCACGGGCACAAAACGATGGAGATTGTTTTATTGCCAAAATTGACTCGACCGACCTATTTTGAACAAGGTCTGAACGTGGCCGAGCAGTTGAAAGAGTGTTACAAGTGGTGTTCTTTCTCTTTGTTACAAGTTTTATGTCTAAAAGACCCAACCTATACAAATGAATCTACCCTCCCTTTATATACTCGGGAAATACACATTATTCCTCTAATTTTATGACGTTTCCCTCGCGTTCACCGACTGATTGACGGGCTCTCTGCCCTAAGACTGTCTTCACCGAAAGTAAGCCTACCACCTGACGGCCTATCACATCACTCTACTTTCTCCACTGCCACACGAAAAAGTGATGATGACAGCCTATAAAGTTCCATTGAGAAATGACACATTTTGGAGGGAAAATCCAACAACTCTGATCTTGTGTCTGTCTTCAGAAGGGGTCGGCCAAGTGATTTGCTGACCCTAAATGTCCGAGCTCATCCGCTGGCTCCAGGGGGTAAGGCCGAACAAAAACGATCTTTATGGAAAATATGGTCGGCTTCGGCTCGACGTAGTCGGCCTCTGAAATATGTACCAAGTTGCATCCTCTGACTCTTGGTCCTCCGGGTGAAGTGAATTTCCCTCTATGTCCTTACCGATCTGTACAAAAGACTTTGGTGCAGAAATCCCCATCAACAAAGTTAATGTTAGAATTTGAAAAGAAAAAAATCAATTTAAAATAATAATTATTTTATTTTAAAAACTTAAACTTACATAGCAGCGTTTGGCTTCTTCATTGACCCATTTTTTCTTCTCATTGTAGTGCGTCATTTGGAAAAAATCTGGAAATAACTGCACCTCACCTATGTTATACTCTGCTAAAAACATAAAATAATTGTATTATTATTCGACATTAGTAAAAATAATGAACTATTAAATTACAGTTTAGGATATATTTACCTCAGAATGTTCGGCACGATGTTGGATAAATGGCTTGGAACCTCTACAATGGTTAAAACGCAAGTGACTTTGATTCTCCGCATTTGTGTGACATTTATTCTGCAGTTAACAACACTATAAGTACCAAAAATGAAGAGAATTATAAATTTCTATTTATTTTAAATTTACCTCGTGTTTCTCGCTAGACCACAACTCACACAAGAATGTCCAGTCTAGCTCCTCTATAAAATCAGGCTTTTGTTGTGGAGCATCCAAAGGTCCATACTCGTCGAATATTGGTTTTAGGACTTTTGTCCTATAATCCTTATAACTTTTCCCAATGTGGTAGTCAAAATATCGTTGGACATTAACTTTCGTCAGATCGACGTCGAACCACTCCTACAGGAATAGCAACCAAGTAAAAATGAGTATAAAATAAAAATTTAAATTAATAAACAATCTCGAAAATTTAATACTGTAAGGAAACTCACAAGTAGCGAAGGGAAGAGCTGGTTGATTTTCGTCTCCCACGGTATCTTTCTCCAAGAAACGTAGTTTTGGGGAGCTTCAAACCGAGCTGCAGCACCTATGGCTGTAGTAAACACTAAATTGTGCTACCCGATTTGTCTTTGTCCATCATCTGATATCTCTATCCGGATACGGCCTTGAGCTTTAACGTGCTTAACCAACCCCATGCCACAGGTGCGTCCTCGACCCTTTGCTGTGTTGGACAATTATGACCCATAACATCACTATTTGTAAAAGACATTGTGGTTTTTGTACAAATTAACTATGTGACAAAGGAAATTGCTATTTTATTATTTTATAATTAGATTACTTGAATATATATAAATGATAAAAGTCCTTATGATTATTTCCGAATTAATAAGATATGAGACAGTATCAATCCACGAACGATTTAATCATTAAATATCCCTAGTCTTCGTATTATCGAGACTGAACATTGATAATGCGGAATAGACTAGTATTGTACTTGTGCGCTTTATGGAAGCGTAACGACACAGTCTCATATATTTGGGCATTGGATACTCATGCAAGTGCAATAGGAGGTTCTGTTTGCCGATGGTACGAAAACAGCTTCGCTCTGGATAGACCCCTCGGAATCCCAATGGTAGTATAACTATATGTCCATGAGAATCCGAATCAGGGTAGGTGTATTTGGTCTTAACCTGAGACTTACATCGCTAATACTTGCGACAATCAGTACACTTTGGTTTTGGTCGTTTTGGGCTTTAACAGGTTCTGTGTACGCCTCTTCTGGGTTTACTGAGAATCGTAGTGTATTGGGTGTGATGTCAAGATGAAAGTATCACTTCAGTCATATGGTGATGATGATCACGCAGGGATACAGAACTAGTACTCTTATATGCTGCAGCTATTGGGATAATATGACAAGGTCATGATTATCCGCTTATAGAGACTAGTTGCTAGTGATCCGATATATGTTTCGTCCGGGGCAGACATAATTCCAGCCCCAGGCCTAGTATGTGACATCTGATACTGGATCATAATGCGCAATACTTAGTATACTACGCTTGATAAAGATTATGTATTCCTTAAAAGAATATTTCTGGAGAATTTGGTAGACACGGTGTTTTGCTAGAAGCCAACCATGTCTTGTAAATCGGTAAGAACGTGGTACTGGGTACGCACGTATTTGGATAGTCCGATAACCGTATTTACTGCCAACATATCCAGGGATCTCATGGGTCGCTTCCCAAAGATTCACCGATGACGTTTGACTCGAACATAATTAATCTAGGATTAATTATGAGAGAGAGAAAATTAATCTATGATTAATTGCGGCAAGAATTTATTTTGGATAAAATTCGAATAGAAGAGAGAGAACGATTAATTTGGAATTAATCGATTAAATAATATATTAGATATATTAATTGAAATTAGATTTCAATGTGGAATTAAATTTAGATTTTAATTCGGGCAAACGAATTAATTTAGAATTAATTCGTAAGCGACTTTAATAATAATTTTGCAAGGCATAATTATTTAATTAAATTATATTTAATTATGTCGCAGCGGTAAATTCATTTTATTCGGAATTAAACGAACCCGGGCCCGAGCGAAATTGCGTGTTGGATTGTTCGACTTAAATTTGGAATTTAAAAGTGGTGGGACCCACTTGACTTACATCAACAAGTTTGACTAGTGATGGAAGTTGTTAATGGTTGAGTGAAAGCTTGGATTGCTTATTCAACACTCAATCAACAACCAACACACTTTGTTACACAACCAATATTGAGTAATTGATTTTAGAAATCAATATAACAAAAACACAAAAAGCTCTTTTTCTCTCCCTTGGTGTCGTGACCTTCTTCCTCCTCCATTGAAATTTTGTTTCAAAATTTCTTTAAGCTAGCACTTTCAAGGAGTCATACAAGGTGATAGGGAAACTAATCCCATGAGTTTGGAACACAAACATCAAGCTTGGAGCTTCCGAAACGAAAAGATTTTTGAAATCTCAACATTCAATCATTGTAAGTATTTCCACTACTTCTTTGGATATTCACACACAATATCATCTTAGAGATCTTTGGCATGTTCTAGGAACACTTATAATGGTATCAGAGCCATTTCTAAGCATGAAATGAGTTTAGGGTTTATATACTTTATTTGGGAATTTTATGCTTGGAGTATGATTTTTCAAAATTGTTTGTTTGGATGTGGTTTGATGATGATGAATTGGATTTATGCTTCTTAGGAATTGAGAAAATAAATTGGATAAAATTTTTCCTAATTTCCTTGCCATGGCCGAACACAACCCTAGCATGTATCATGGTGATTTTTTGATTTTAGACCATTGGATGTGTTTAAAGCATGAGATAAATTGGTTGTTGATTTAATTGGATTTAAATCAAATTAATTGCTATTTTATGCTATAGTGCCGTGAACCGAGAAGCATGTAATTGATTGATTTTGCTTCAATTTCTGTTGGACATGAGTTGATTAATTAAAGCATGATTAATTAGTTTAATTGGTATTTTGGAAATAATAGTTTAACTAATTAATTATGGCTATTACACTTCAATTAAAATTAATGTAATATTTGGAATGTTATATTAATTAAAGTTAGTCTTTAAAATTGGATTAGGCTAATTTTGTTGTATTTGGACTTAATAGGCTTGGTTGGGCCAAGATTGGTTTAGGACAATTGGATTGGATCCATATTGGGCCTAAAACCATTCCATAAAGTCCAAATATAACTTTTGGGCCTTTTAATATTTAATTGGGCCTAATGGGCCAAAATTGATTTTATGGAAAATGGTGATTCCTAAATTGATCCTTGGCATCTTGGATTGGATCCATAATGGCCAAAGCCCATGCCTTAAGAATTAATTAAAAGCCCATTGGACTTTAATTAAAATAGTATTGGATACTAATTGGGCCTTTGAGACCCATTAAGATTAGATTTAGAATCTAAGTCTAAAAGGCACTAAAATAAGTGTAATTATTTAATTTGAATTAGTATTGAATACAAATTAAATTGGATTTAAAATTGTAGTTCGATATAATTCAAGAATACGCACTTTGAGTATTTATTCTTAAACGAGTTGGACTCGCGCAAATCAAATTGTTGTTTGAACATTGGATGGTCATTAATTTAAAGATTAATTAATTGGATTAGATTGATTGAATAACATGCTTTGTGTGAATACATGGATGTATTGTATGAATAATGTATATCGGATGGATATTAGAAGGGTGAGGGCAATTTTGGAAATTGTTGTAATAAATTTAGAATTTATTAAATTGGACCTGTGTATCCAGCCTATTATCTCTTTACTCTTTGTATTTCTCTTCTCACCAATTCCCCTCAATGTAAATGAGGTTTCTTTAATGTATTATGTAATTGGGTAGAAGTAAGAATATGCCAGTGGGAGAGAGATGAAAGTGAGAGATTTGTTCTAGGAACAAATTGTTATATATCCATCCTAATATCATTATTAATTTTATTTCGCGCCTTATTATGCTTTTAGAATGCATGCTTAAGGGTGTATGATGTGACCTAATTAAAGATAATAAATTGGTTGCCAATTTACGCGAAAAACCCTCACTCAAATATTAGCATTTTCCTTCCATTGAATGGTTCTCTCTCAAGATCCAAGATTGGCATTGGTTTGTTGTCCAAAGTCAAGATCAAAGTCTATCGCGGACGTGTTTGAACCACGAAAGCTTTGTTCTATATCGTATTTTTTGGGCGGTTGTGACTTGTTGGCCAAAGCCAAGGTCACTACTAGTTCATTGACGTGGATTACGAAGCTTTCCCACTGTCAATGGGTCCGCGCAACTGGAATCATTAAACTTGTTGAGTCAAATCCAAGTCTTAGTTGATTCAAAGGAAGAGGTTAGGAATATATATTGGATATATTTACATATATTGGATATCTGTTTCGGACTTGGAGGTCCACCTACCGGATCTAAGAATTGGATGGGATCTAATTGATCTTAGAGATCTACCTAGTTAAGTTTCATACAGCTTGTTGGCCAAAGTCAAGGTTGTATGTTATTTAACGGGATCTTAGACCACTAGGAAACTAGGTTTCCCGAGTACTCAACAGAGGGTTAGAGGCTCGCCGAAAAATAGTGGGAGGCCAGTATTAAATTTGTAATTTCGTTTAATACTTGCCAATTGTTAGAAAATTATGACCCATAGCGTCACTATTTGTACAGATCATGGTGTTGTTGTACAAATTAACTATGTGACAAATGAGATTGCACTCTTATCATTTGTGATTAGATCACCTAGATATATAAATGATAGGAGGTCCCTATGATTTGTTCCTGGATTGAGAATGATATGAGACAGTATCAGTCCACGAAGGATAAATCATTAAATATCCCTAGTCAGAGCATTATCGAGATTGGACATCGATGAATGCGTAAAAGACTAGTATTACACTTGTGCGCGTTGTGAGGGCACAACGACATAGTTCTCATATATTTGGGTATATGATACTCATGCAAGTGTAATAGGAGGTTGTGTTTTACCGATGGTACGGGAAAAAGCTTCGCTCTGGATAGACCCCCTCGGAATTCCATTGGTAGTATGACTATGTGTCTATGGAAGTCCGAAATCAGGGTAGGTGTATTTGGTCTTAACCTGAGACTTGCACCGCTAATACTTGCGACAATCAATATACTTTGGTTGCGGTCGTCCAGGGCTTTAACAGGTTCTGTGTACGCCAATGCTGGGTATATTGAGAATCGTAGTGTGTTGGGTGTGATGTCAAGACGGAAGTGTCACTCCAGTCATATGGAGATTATGATCGCGCAGGGATACAAAACTGGTTCTCTAAAAAGGTTGCAACCGTCGGGATAATATGACTTGGTCATGATTATCCGATATTAAAGAGACTAGTTGCTCGTAATCCGATATATGCTTCGTACGGGGCAGACACTGTACCAGCCCCAGGCCTTGCATGTGATCATCTGATACTGGACAGAAATATGCAATACTACGTATACTACGCATGATATAGATCTTTTATTCCTGTAAGGATATTTTGGAGAATTGGGTAGGCATGGTGCTTTGCTAGAAGCCAACCTTGTCTTGTAATTTGGTATAAACGTAGTACTTAGTACTTACGTGTTCGGATAGTCCGACGACCGAATTTACTGCCAACATATCCGGGGATCTCATGGGTCGCTTCCCAAAGATTCACCGATGACGTATGACTCGCACTTTAATTAATCTGGGATTAATAAGATGAGAGAGAAAATTAATCTGGGATTAATTGCGGAGATATTTTATCTGGGATAAAATATCATTTAAAGAGAGATAACGATTAATTTGGAATTAATCGATAAATTAATATATTCGATATATTAAACGAAATTGGATTTCGACGCGGAATTAAAATTAGATTTTAATTCGGGCGAACGAATTAATTTAGAATTAATTCGTTAGCGACGTGAATAGTGATTTCGCTAGGCGTAATCATTTAATTACGACGCAACGGAAAATTCGTTAATTTGGAATTAGCGAACCCGAGCCCGAGATTGTTTGCGAGCGCATTCGCATTTCGAATTCGAGTGCGGCACGCAAGTCAAATCAAGCGTCAAATCGCTTGTCGTATCTAGCGTCACATCAAGTCAAATCACATGTCACTTTGAGTGATGTGACACTTGATTGATTGATGTGATTGATTGAGTTATTTGGTTAGTGAATGAGTGTGGAACACACAAGTTGGTGGAAACTTTTGTGAAAGCTTAACAAGACATGTACTATATATTATATATGGTATATATGTCTTTGATTTTTGAAATCAACACACTCTCACAACTCTTCCTCTCTCTCCATTTTCTCTTCATCCTCTCGCCCAAGAGGGTTTTTCTTGTTATGGTTTGCTGCAAAACCAGTGAAGGAAAAGGGGAAGCAAGTGTGATTTTGTGGCAAAATCGAGAGTGCTAGCACACTCCGGGATCACGCGAAGGTGATAGGGAAGTCCACCCATGAGCCAGGAACCATTCAACGAAGCTTGGAGCTTGACGAAGGACCACCATTCACGCCAAACTAGTGTGGGAATTCAGCTCACTGCCGAGCAGTCCCAAGGCAGAAAGTTTGAGTTTTTGTTGCCTCCCGCATCGCTCAATCGAGGGATGTAAGTATTCCGCGACTTCCTCGATTGTATTCACACATGTTCATGCTTGTAAATTGATCTTGGGATGCTGAGAATCTCCAACAATGGTATCAAGAGCATGGTTAAAAGCTTGAAAAATGTTTAGGGTTAAAATTTGGGTAAACTTGATTTTGAGCATGATTAATGAAATTGGATGAATTAGTATGCTTAAATGTGTTTTAATTGATGATTGATTGGATATTTTTGATTAAAAATTGTTTGGAACAAATTTGCCCAATTTTTTTTATGATGGCCGAATGTGGTGCCTTAAATATAGTCTTGGAATTTTTGATTTTTGACAATTGGATGTGTTGGAAATCATTCGGGGATATAATTTAATGTCGATTGTGGAATTAATTGGATTGAATTCGAATCGGACGTTAAAATCCCCAAATTGCCGAGAGCATAAGAGTATGTAATTGGGTTTGATTTTTGATGAAATATGTTGGACATGTTTTAATGTTAATGAATGATTAATTAGTACTAATTGATGTTTTAGAAATGTTAATTGGGTAATTAATTATGTAATGCACTTTGGTTAATGAAATGTGAAATTGGATTTTTATGTTTAATTGAATTGGGCCTTAAAATTGGATTTGGGCTTTTAATGTTGTAATTGGGCTTATTGGGCTTGGTTGTACCAATTTAGGTTTAGGAAAATTGGATTGGATCCAATTGGGCCCAAAGCCGCTTCCATAAAGCCCAAATGCGACTTAATGGACCTTTAAAGTTTAATTGGGCCTAATGGGCCAAGATTGATTTCTAGGCTTATGGGGTAACTCCCGGATTGGACTTTGGTTATCGGTTTGATCCTAGTTGACCAAAAGTCCACGCCTTAAGAAATTAATTAAAAGCCCATTGGACTTTAATTAAATTAACGTTGGACGTTAATCAGGATTTGAGACCCGTAATGATTAAATTTGGAATTTAAGTCGTAAAAAGTTTATTTATAAAGTGTGATATTTAATTTGGAATTAAATAAGCGAATTAGAATTAAATACAAATTGAATTGGATTTAATTGTGTAGTTTAATTTAATTCGAGAATTCGTACTTTGAGTACTTATTCGCAAAACGAGTTTGACTCGAGCAAAATCAAATCGTTGTTTGAACATTGGATGGTCACTAATTATCAGATTAATTAATTTGATTAGATTGATTGATAACATGCTTGTGTGAATACATGGTTGCGATGCATGAATAATGTATATCACATGGATATTAGATGGGTGGGACAATTTTAGAAATTGTTGTAATAAATTTGATTTATTAAAATTGGACCTGCGTGTCCAGCCTTATACCTCCATATTCTTTGTATTCTCTTCTCACCTATTCCCCTCAATGTAAATGAGGTTTCGTTAGAAGTGTAGTGTAACGGGTAGAAGTAAATACTTGTGCTAGCGAGAGAGAGAAAGGAAGAGATTTGATCTAGGATCAATATGTAAAGTATTCATCCGCATATCATTATTATTTTACATATGCGCTTTATTATGTGTTTAGAATGCATGTTTAAGGGTGTATGATGATGAGACCTTAAAAAAGATAATAAATTGGTTGCCAATTTGCACTCGAAAAACCCTCAATCAATATTAAGCGTTTTTCCTTCCATTGAGTGATTCTCACTCAAGATCCGAGACCGGCATTGGCTTGTTGGCCAAAGTCATGGCCTTTGTCCGTCGAGGATGTGTTTGAATCACGAGAGCTTTGTTCCATATTGGTGTCTTGTCCAAGTTTTGGTTTGTTGGCCAAAGTCAAGATCACTTCCTGTCCATCGACATTGATTACGAAGCTTTCCATGGTCAATGGTTCGCGCTTATCTGGGATCACTAAGTTTGTTGTGCCAAAGCCAAAGCTTAGTTTGTTCAGAGGAAAAAGGTTAGGTAATACATTGGATGTATTGGCATATATAAGATATATGTTTCGGACGTGGATGTCCCCCTAACGGATCTAGGAATTGGATTGGATCCAATCGATCTTAGAGATCTACCTAGTTAATTATCATACAATTTGTTGGCCAAAGTCAAGATTGTGTGATATTTAACGGGATCCTAGCCCACTAGGAAACACGGTTTCCCGAGTACTCGACAGAGGGTTAGAGGCTCGCCTAAAAATAGTGGGAGGCAAGAATTGAATTTGCAATATTCGTTTAATTACTTGCCATACGCGCTCAATCAAATATCATTCGTCAAATATATTAAATGTTAGTTGGACTAATATTTAAATGTTGTTTTAATAAATAGTTGGACTATATTCAAACTATTCATTTATAGTTGATTTTATAATGGGATTGTAGTAATCAATATATTTATTTTAATCTATTAAATTATAGTTGATTAAATAGTTGGACTATTGTAATCATTATAATAATAATACCTAAATCGTTGATTAAATAGTTGGACTATTAAAATCAAGATTAAATTGAAAGATTGACATTTAAAATTAATCCTAGGGAGGAAAATGTATTTAAATGGTTTAATTTTCAAATTGGGAATAATTTCAGGATGGTCCTGGAAAAACTAATAAGTTATTTTATTTGATAAAATAATATATTAGGCCTAAGCCCAAAGTTAAGCAAACAGTAGAGCATAATCTTTGGAAGATTATGTGATGATAACTTTAGTGCTTAATCCATTATACTTACCGCAGTAGACTCCTTAATTTCTGAATCAGAACTAAGGATTAGATCCTTAAAGTATGATAAAGAAATTGAAGGATCTTCATAGATCTATTTTAGATCTTAGAAGTACTAATATTGCAATAGTAAACTCTTGGAGAGTTAATGACTATTCTGAAGGAGACAAAGTCAAAGTTTACAATTAGGCAAGTAACGCAAGACGCACATTACTTCGATATTCTAGAAGGCCAAGGCTTGGCCAAAGGCTTATGGAGTGTTGAAAAGGGCAAAGGTAAAATCATTATAATCTTCTAGGAAGATAAATGACATATCCCAAAATGTCTGCCTAAATTGTGGCAAACTGGATCGCGGAAGCGTGACTGCCGTTTGGACAAAGCAGACATGAAGGAATTGAAGACGAGCAAGACTCTGACTTCAAATATGTTTGTCATAAATATATTCACTACTAGTATTAAAATTGGATTTTAGATACTTAGTGTGATATAAATATATATTGATGTTCAGAATCTGCTATGAGCAGGATACTGACCTCAATTGAGATTTAATCTGCGGATTGGAAACGGGACGAAATTCGCTGTTTTAACCATAGATACCTAAGTTTAGGTACTACCCTCGGGTGTGTACCTAAATTTGGAAACTGTTATAATGTAACTAGTTTGACTAGAAACATTATCTCTATATCAGTGTTTAACCCGCTGCGGGTGAACCTTTATATTCTAGAACACTAAAGTGTTTCATTATATAAAGATGATATTGAGATAAACACATTAGATGTGAATAACAGAATTTATATTTTGAATATAAATAAATCTCAAAATGACAAACAAATAGCTCGAACAGATTTGATCAGAAGAAACTAATTGTGACATTGTTGTATGAGACACAATTAAACAAGACTCGTAAATCCACACTTTTGAAGAGTGGGTACTAGGACTGTTTTGATTTCTAATCAAATAAACTCTACAAATCTAGTTTATTGGGCAATGTGCCTATAACACTATTTACTTGGTAAAAGTGTAAATGCCACTGATCTGTAAGCCCTAGTTCATAGTAAAGCAAGTGGGCCCATGTCTAGCTAGGCTAGAGGTGGATATGAATATTTCGTGACCATTACGGATGTGGCATCGCGTTATGGTTATGTGCTTCTTTTGAAGAACACAAATCGGAAACTTTTAAAGTTTCGACACGAAATAGACATACAAATCGGCTAAAGTATTAAACCGTCACGGTAAGACCGTGATGGAAAATACTTAAGCAATAAGTTTCTTATATACTTGAAAAGGTATAGTATTCTTTGAAATAGGACTCCTCCCGGAACACGTCAGTTTGACGGTGTGTCCGAACGGATAAACCAATTTTGTTGGACATGATAAGGTTAATCAGGAGTCGCTCTGAGCTACCATTTCCTTCAACGGATACGCAAAAACAGTGCAGAACTTATTTAGAATAAGGTTCCATAAAAATCTGTTTGACAGATTTCATATTAGATATGAATGGGAAAGAAACCGGGTTTCTCATTCCTGAAAATTTGGGTATGCTAGGCATATGTTTGGATGATACCAAACTAAAACCCAAATTGGATAAGTGCCAAATTGTAGGTTATCCTAGGGATACATAAGTATAGTACTTATACAACTCACAAGAGAACAATTAGATTGTTGCTCGCTATGCGGTTTTCCTAAGAGGAATACCGATATGCAGTGGTAAGTGGGAGGATAGTAAAACTCGATGAAAATCAGAGTAATACTATTCAAGGCACCGATTCCTAATGGAACACAAATAGTTCATCAATGATGAAACTATACCATTAATCTTCGTATACACAAGAACCACATATGTCGGAGAGAGTCAGAAAACAACCTGGGGTATGGGTTTCTGATCTTACCTCATAAAGATGTCTATCTTATTGAGGTATACCAACCGACTACGTATGAGGAAGTGATACAATGTATCGACTCCCTATTATGACAAAGTGTCATGAATCAGAAATGGATTCCATGTATATCAACCAGTTTGGATACTAGTTGATGTACCGCAAGGCATTGTGCCTATTGGTACTTATAAGTCTTCAAGGAAGACATACATGGATGGCAACATACCAATGAATAAAGCTAGGCTTGTAGCGAAAAGGTATCGTTATGAACATTGTGTTGACTACGATTCAACCTTTCACCTGTTGCCACGGTAAATCCATTTGGATAATGCTTGCTAAAGCTGCGTGTTTCATTTATGAGATATGACAGCTTAACGGGAAAATCGCTTTCCTGAAAAGGAAACCTTTTGGAGGATGTTTATAACATCCTGTCGGTTTTGTCGTACCAAAACTAGCAAACAAGGTTTGCGGGTTATTCGATCCATGTTTGGATTGAAGCAAGCATAGGTTCTTGGAATTATCGTTTTGATGTGATCATAATGGTTTATGATTTAATTCAAAATGAAATGATTCTTGTGTATATAAGGAGGTTAGTGGGAGCACACTGACAGTGGCTGTCCTATAAATAATGATAATATGTCATTTCTTGGAAATGATATTCCGATAAATAAAATTGGTGAAAGCTTGGCTTTCGATAAAACTCTCCGAGAACTCGTACATTAAAAAATGTACGTGACCTGATGTCTCATATGCTTTGAGCTTATGGATTCACAAACAGGCCAATCCAAGTGATAGTCACTGGATTGATGTTAAGAACATCCGTTAGTATCTTAGAGATCTAAGGATGCTGTCTTAATCTATGGAGAAGGAGAACTTGAAGTGAGTGGGATCATTGTAGCAAGTTTTCTAAACCGATAAAGACGACCAAAAGTCGCAAACGGTACTATACAATTTGAATAACGGTACAGTGAGCTGGAAATCTTCCAAGCAAGATACTGTTACCGAATAAACAAAAAATGCGGGTTATTGATGTAGCTGAGGCGGCAATAGAAGCCTTCTAGGTCGATAAATAAATCTAATTAGATTAGATATAATTCTGTTAGCAGCTGAGCTAGGCGTCAGCACAGGCTAAAGAATTAATAGTCTCATCAACGATCAAGATATATACTTCGATATTCATCTGATTCGTTCGGATCATACATCGTGGCAATGTGATGATCGTATAAATCGCATCAGAAGATAATCATGCAAATCCACTGACGAAAGCATTTCTCAGCAATTTGAGCCAACCGTACATAGTTCGGGTGTAAGACACTCGAGTGACTGGCTATAGGCCAAGTGGGAGATTGTTGGACAATTATGACCCATAGCTTCACTATTTGTACAGATCATGGTATTGTTGTATAAATTAACTATGTGACAAAGGAGATTGCACTCTTATCATTTGTGATTAGATCACCTAGATATATAAATGATAGGAGGTCCTTATGATTTGTTCCTGGATTGAGAATGATATGAGACAGTATCAGTCCACGAAGGATAAATCATTAAACATCCCTAGTCAGAGCATTATCGATATTGGACATCGATGAATGCGTAAAAGACTAGTATTACACTTGTGCGCGTTGTGAGGGCACAACGACATAGTTCTCATATATTTGGGTATAAGATACTCATGCAAGTGTAATAGGAGGTTGTGTTTTACCGATGGTACGGGAAACAGCTTCGCTCTGGATAGACCCCCTCGGAATTCCATTGGTAGTATGACTATGTGTCTATGGAAGTCCGAAATCAGGGTAGATGTATTTGGTCTTAACCTGAGACTTGCACCGCTAATACTTGCGACAATCAATATACTTTGGTTACGGTCGTCCAGGACTTTAACAGGTTCTATGTATGCCTATGCTGGGTATATTGAGAATTGTAGTGTGTTGGGTGTGATGTCAAGACAGAAGTGTCACTCCAGTCATATGGAGATGATGATCACGCATGGATACAAAACTGGTTCTCTAAAAAGGTTGCAACCGTCGGGATAATATGACTTGGTCATGATTATCCGATATTAAATAGACTAGTTGCTCGTAATCCGATATATGCTTCGTACGGGACAGACACTGTACCAGCCCCAGGCCTTGCATGTGATCATCCGATACTGGACAGAAATACACAATACTACGTATACTACGCCTGATGTAGATCCTTTATTCCTGTAAGGATATTTCCGGAGAATTGGGTAGGCATGGTGTTTTGCTAGAAGCCAACCTTGTCTTGTAATTTGGTATAAATGTAGCACTTGGTACTGACGTGTTCGGATAGTCCGACGACCGAATTTAATGCCAACATATCCGGGGATCTCTTGGGTCGCTTCCCAAAGATTCACTGATGACGTATGACTCGCACTTTAATTAATCTGGGATTAATAAGATGAGAGAGAAAATTAATCTGGGATTAATTGCAGAGATATTTTATCTGGGATAAAATATCATTTAAAGAGAGATAACGATTAATTTGGAATTAATCGATAAATTAATATATTCGATATATTAAACAAAATTAGACTTCGACGCGGAATTAAAATTAGATTTTAATTCGGGCGAACAAATTAATTTGGAATTAATTCGTTAGCGATGTGAATAGTGATTTCGCTAGGCGTAATCATTTAATTACGATGCAACGGAAAATTCGTTAATTTGGAATTAGTGAACCCGAGTCCGGGATTGTTTGCAAGCGCATTCGCATTTCGAATTCGAGTGCGGCACGCAAGTCACATCAAACGTCAAATCGCTAGTCGCATCTAGCGTCACATCAAGCGTCAAATCACATGTCACTTTGATTGATGTGACACTTGATTGATTGATGTGATTGATTGAGTTGTTTGGTTAGTGAATGAGTGTGGAACACTCAAGGTTGGTTGAAAGATTTTTGAAAGCTTAACAAGACATTTACTATATTTTAATATATGGTATATATGTCTTTGATTTTTTGAAAATCAACACAACTCTAACAACTCTTCTCTCTCTCCATTTTCTCTTCATCTTTCGCCCAAGAGGGCTGTTCTTGTTCTGGTTTGCTGCGAAACCAGTGAAGGAAAAGGGGAAGCAAATGTGATTTTATGGCAAAATCGAGAGTGCTAGCACACTCCAGGATCATGCGAAGGTGATAGGGAAGTCCACCCATGAGCCGGGAACCATTCGATGAAGCTTGGAGCTTGACGAAGGACCACCATTCACGCCAATCCAGTGAGGGAATTCAGCTCACTGCCGAGCAGTCCCAAGGCAGAAAGTTTGAGTTTTTATTGCCTCCCGCGTCGCTCAACCGCTCGATGTAAGTATTTCGCGACTTCCTCGATTGTATTCACACATGTTCATGCTTGTAAATTGATCTTGGGATGCTTAGAATCTCCAACACCAAATACACGCTTTCAAATTATTTTCGTCATTATATATTTATATTAGTTGGACTAATATTTTATTATTTTCTTTTTTACAATTGGAGTGTACCCGAAATCGTTAATTGAATAGTTAGACTATTGCAATTAAGATGGCTGGAAAGATCAACGTTAGGGACATTATCAGGGGCTAAAATGTCTTTAATGGTGTGAACTTTTCTGACTGTGATATGAACCTCAGGATTGTCCTGGGGGCTGAGAAGATGCTCTATACGATAGAGAGACCTCTCGGGCCTAAGCCCGGAATTGAGCAGCCACTTGAGCTTGAGCTTTGGAAGACTCACAGTGATGATAACTCAACTGCTCAATCTGTTATACTTGCTGCAATGACCCCACAATTGCGTCGTCAAAACAAGGGATTGGATCCCTATGAAATGATGTTGAAATTGAGGGACCTTCACCGATCTAACCTTAGATCGCAGAAGTATGAATTGCAGAAGAAGCTCTTTCGCTCTCGAATGTCAGAGGGTACATTTGTCGAGCACCATGTGTCGCAGATGATTGCTGACATCGAACAGCTGGGTCAGTTGGGCATAACCTTTGAGGCTGAGACTTCCATAGATTTAATCTTACAGTCTCTTTCTGACAGCTGGAGCGGGTTCATCATGAACTATAATATGATGAACATCATATGAATTAGGATCAAATCCGTCCAAGTATCCACTCTTCAAAAGTGTGGATATACGAGTCTTGTTTATGTGTCCCAGACGATAATGTCACAGATAAGTTTCATCTTCGTTACTTAACTTAAGCCTTTTGTTTGTCATATTCTATGTTTGAGATTCATTTATATTCAAAATATAAAGACCATTATTTACATCAACAGTGCATATCTCAATATCATTTTTATAAACAAAACACCCAGTGTTTCGAAATACAAAAGTGTACCCGTATTGGGTCAAACAAGATACAGAAATAATGTTTCTAGTCAAACTAGGCACATAATAACAGTTTGATAAAGTAAGTACATGCCCCGAGGGCAGTTCCATAATATAGGTCCCAACAGCCAAAACGACGACTCAAGTCCCATTTCCAACTCGGAGGTTGATCTCTCCTGAAGCCAGTCTCCTGCTAATCTACAGATCCTGCACATAATTACATATATGAGTACCACATCCAGAATCAAAAATACAATTTTTAAAACTAGAAGTAGACATGTTTATTTCAATAACAAACATACCTGAAGCCGGAGCCTTCCCCGCCTTCACTTCCTTCATGTGCGCCTTGTACTCACAGCAGTCACGCTTCCAGTGACCCCCGTTTTCCACATTGTAGGCATACATCTTGGGATTTGTCATTTGCCTTCCCAAAAGACTTTGATGATTTGGCATTGCCCTTTCTCTTCTTCTTCTTCTTCTTCACACCTCCAGAAGCCTTCGGCCAAGCCTTGGCATTATGAGATGTCGAAGCGAAGTGCGCCTCGCGCTTCTTGCCCTTCAAAAGCTATTTTTCAGCCTCTTTCAGCATTGCCATCAACTCTCCAAAAGTTTGTAAATCTTATTTATTAGGTAAAATGCCTAGGACGCCTTTTAGCGGAAAATGTGCATGTGCCAAAGAACTATTAGCCCTCGTTCATAGTGATGTATACGGGCCCATGTCTAGCCAGGCTAGAGGTGGATATAAATACTTAGTAACCTTTACGGATGATGCATCACGTTATGGTTATGTGTATCTTAAGAGACACAAGTCGGAAACTTTTGTGAAATTCAAAGAGTTTCGACACGAAGTAGAAAAAACAGACAGACAAAAGTATTAAAACATTACAGTCGGACCGTGGTGGAGAATACTTAAGCAATGATTTTCTCGATTACTTGAAAGAATATGGTATTCTTTCACAGTGGACTCCTCCTGGAATGCCTCAATTAAACGGTGTGTCCGAACGGAGAAACCGAACTTTGTTGGACATGGTAAGGTCTATGATGAGTTGCAATGAGCTACCAATTTCTTTCTGGGGATATGCATTAAATAGTACAATACTTATTTTGAATAAGGTTCCGTCAAAGTCTGTTGAACATACTCCATATGAAATATGGACAGGAATGAAATTGGGTTTCACATTCCTGAAGATTTGGGGATGCTTGGAATATGTTAAACGTTTGGATGGTGCCAAACTAGAACCTAAATCGGATAAGTGCCTATTTGTAGGTTATCCTAGGGAAACCAAAGGATATTACTTCTACAACCCACAAGAGAACAAGGTGTTTGTTGCTCTCCATGTGGTTTTCCTCGAAAAGGAATTCCTAAATGCAGTGGTAAGTGGGAGGAAAGTAGAACTCGATGAAAATCGTAGTGATACTATTCATGGCACCGATTCCTTAACGGAATACGAACAGTTCATCAGGGATTAGACTGTACCATAATCTTCTAATACACAAGAACCGCTTAGATTAGAGAAAGTCAGAAAACAACCTGAGAGGTATGGATTTCTGATCTCACCTCATGTGGATATTAATCTTATTGAGGAAGATAAACCATCTACGTATAAGGAAGTGATACAAGGTATCGACTCCGCTTTATGGCAAGATGCCATGAAGTCTGAAATGGATTCCATGTATACCAACCAAGTCTGGACACTGGTTGATGCACCAGAAGGTGTAAAGCCTATTGGTTGTAAATGGGTCTTCAAGAAGAAGACTGACATGAATGACAACATACAAACGTACAAAGCTAGGCTTGTAACGAAAGGGTATCGTCAACGACATGGTGTCGATTACGATGAAACTTTTTCACCTGTTGCCGTGATTAAATCCATTCGGATAATGCTTGCTATTGCTACATATTTCGATTATGAAATATGGCAAATGGACGTCAAAACCTCTTTCCTTAACGGAAACCTTTTAGAGGATGTTTATATGCAACAGCCCGACGGTTTTGTCATACCAAAACATGCAAACAAGGTTTGCAAGTTAAATCGATCCATTTATGGATTGAAGCAAGCATCGCGTTCTTGTAACCAATGTTTTGATGAGATCACAAAAGAATATGATTCCGTTCAAAATGAAGATGATCCTTGTGTATATAAGAAGGTTAGTGGGAGATCACTGACATTCATTGTCCTTTACGTTGATGATGTATTGCTTATTGGCAATGACATTCCTATGCTACAATCGGTGAAAGCTTGGCTTTCATTAAAATTCTCTATGAAAGATCTGGGAGAAGCAGCCTTTATTATGGGAATAAAGATCTATCGGGATAGATCTAGAAAGCTGCTTGGACTCTCCCAGAGTTTTTATATTGACAAAGTGTTGAAGAGATTCAATATGGATCAGTCTAAGAGGGGACTGCTGCCAGTGTCACATGGCGTTTCTCTATCTAAGGACATGTGTCCTAAAACTCAAGATGAGAGAAACAACATGAGTCAGATCCTCTTCGCTTCTGCAGTCGGATCGATCATGTATGCCATGATATGTACGCGACCTGATGTCTCGTATACTTTAAGCATGTGTAGTCACTATCAGGTCGATCCAGGTGATGGTCACTGGAATGCGGTTAAGAATATCCTTAAGTATCTTAGACGAACTAAAGATGCTTTCTTAGTCTATGGAGACGAAGAACTTGAGGTGACTGGGTTCACCGACGCAAGTTTCCAAACCGATAAAGACGACTCTAAGTCGCAATCTGGGAATATATTTTGTTTGAACAACGGAGCAGTGAGCTGGAAATCTTCAAAGCAAGAGACTGTTGCCGATTCAACAACAGAAGCAGAATATATTGCTGCAGCTGAAGCAGCAAAAGAGGCATTTTGGATCCGTAAATTCCTAATTAGATTAGGAGTAGTTCTGTTAGCAGCTGAGCCCGTTCCTTTATATTGTGACAATAACGGGGCTATAGCGCAGGCTAAGGAACCGCGGTCTCATCAACAATCCAAGTATGTACTTCGACGATTCCATCTGATTCGTGAGATCATTCATCGTGGCGATGTGAAGATCCAAAAGATCGCTTCAAATGACAACATTACAGATCCGCTGACGAAAGCCGTCTCTCAGCAAAAGTTTGAGCGACATGTACATAGTTCAGGTGTTAGATACTTGAGTGATTGGCTATGAGCCAAATGAGAGATTGTTGGACAATTATGACCTATATCATCACTATTTGTAAAAGGCATTGTGGTTTTTGTACAAATTAACTATGTGACAAAGGAAATTGCTATTTTATCATTTTGTAATTAGATTACTTGAATATATATAAATGATAAAAGTCCTTATGATTAGTTCCAGATTAATAAGATATGAGACAGTATCAATCCACGAACGATTTAATCATTAAATATCCATAGTCGTGGTATTATCGATACTGGACATTGATAATACGGAATAGACTAGTATTGCACTTGTGCGCGTTATGGAAGCGTAACATCATAGTTCTCATATATTTGGGCATTGGATACTCATGCAAGTGCAATAGGAGGTTCTATTTACCGATGGTATAAAAATAGTTTTGCTCTGGATAGACCCATCAGAATCCCATTGGTAGTATGACTATGTGTCTATGGGAATCCGAATCAGGGTAGGTGTATTTGGTCTAACCTGAGACTTGCATCGCTAATACTTGCGACAATCAGTACGTTTTGGTTTTAGTCGTCTGGGGCTTTAACAGGTTCTGTGTACGCCTCTTCTGGGTTTATCGAGAATCGTAGTATATTGGGTGTGATGTCAAGATGGAAGTATCACTTCAGTCATATGGAGATGATGATCACGTAGGGATACACAACTAGTACTCTTATATGCTGCAGCTATTGGGATAATATGACAAGGTCATGATTATCCGATTACAGAGACTAGTTGCTAGTGATCCGATATATGCTTCGATACTGGATCGTAATATACAATACTTAGTATACTACGCTTGATAAAGATTATGTATTCCTTAAAAGAATATTTCTGGAGAATTGGGTAGGCACGGTGCTTTGCTAGAAGCCAACCATGTCTTGTAAATCGGTAAGAACGTGGTACTGGGTACGCACGTATTCGGATAGTCTGATAATCGTATTTACTGCCAACATATCCAGGGATCTCATGGGTCGCTTCCCAAAGATTCACCGATGACGTTTGGCTCGAACAGAATTAATCTAGGATTATTTATGAGAGAGAGAAAATTAATCTAGGATTAATTGCGGCAAGAATTTATCTGGGATAAAATTTGGATAGAAGAGAAAGAACGATTAATTTGGAATTAATCGATTAAATAACATATTGGATATATTAATTGAAATTAGATTTCAATGCGGAATTAAAATTGGATTTTAATTCGGGCAAACGAATTAATTTAGAATTATTTCGTAAGCGACTTTAATAATAATTTTGCAAGGCATAATTATTTAATTATATTTAATTATGTCGCAACGGAAAATTCATTTTATTCAGAATTAAACGAACCCGGGCCTGAGCGAAATTGCGTGTGGGATTGTTCGACTTAAATTTGGAATTTAAAAATGGTGGGACCCACTTGACTTACATTAACAAGTTTGACTAGTGATGGAAGTTGTTAATGGTTGAGTGAAAGCTTGTATTGCTTATTCAAAACTCAATCAACAACCAACACACTTTGTTTTAATGTTTTGGAAAGACTTATACCAACTTTGGAAGTTGACATATTGAGTAATTGATTTTAGAAATCAATATAACAAAAACACAAAAAGCTCTATTTCTCTCCCTTGGTGTCGTGACCTTATTCCTCCTCCATTGAAATTTTGTTTCAAAATTTCTTCAAGCTAGCACTTTCAAGGAGTCATACAAGGTGATAGGGAAACTAATCCCTTGAGTTTGGAACACAAACATCAAGCTTGGAGCTTCCGAAACGAAATTTTTTTGAAATCTCAACATCCGATCATTGTAAGTATTTCTGCTACTTCTTTGGATATTCACACACAATATCATCTTAGAGATCATTGGCATGTTCTAGGAACACTTACACGCTGTACTCGAGTCACCTGTGCTAGCAGAGACCCCAGCAGGGGCATCTGTCATTACAAATGTAGATGGAGTCGCATTAGCGCGTCTGCGATTGGCCGATGCCATCTGCAAAATAAGAATTTCGACACTATCAATGACACAAAATAATCATAATGATGCTAATGAAATTTCAATATTTTAATAACCATATAAACTTTTATCATTACACATGGACTGCTCAAAATATCTTTAACCATATAAACTTTTAAAGGATACTGATTTGGGTGATAAAGATATAACAACATCATGAGAAAGTACATATGTTCCCAAAATTGCATTCACAAATCAGCTTGTTTGATGTGTGTGAATTGTTATACACATCTAACATGGGTGATATAAGCACAAATATGTTACTCATTTCTTACAGTCATCACCTACATTAGTAGCTCAACATTATCATATTTAGGTGCAACTTAAAATACTTGTGAGTTTCTTTATCGAAGTAAAAGTGAATTTATCAGGTTTAAAACACATTCTAAAAGCATCACCAAAAGTTCATGGGCTTTATTTACCTCTTCATCCTCACAGTGCCCATTAATTAGGGTATTGAAAGTGACAAGATTTGGAGAAATACCTCTATCTCTCATCTCTATGAAAATCTTTGCAGCCCTATCCATCATATTGACCTTGCAGAAACAATCAATTACCATGTTATATGAGTAGTCATTTGATACAAATACATCATTGACCATATGATTAAAATAGCGATCCCCATCCCTAACTCTCCATAAACCTTATTAGAAACTCAAATGCTTTATGAGGGTCCAAACTACGAAACACACCATGAACCAATGATCTAACAGTAGCATCATTTGGAGAAACATTCTTCTCCTTCATTAACTCTAGAATCATAAAAACCTCATCTACCCTCTTAGCATTACAAAACCCATCAATTAGGATTGTGTATGTAAAAACATTAGGTACATATCACAATCCTTCCATCTGTTTAACTAACCTAAGTTCTTCATCCACCACACCAATTCTACAAACTCCATGAATAAGTATATTGTATGTAAACCAATCTGGTTTGCAATTGTCCGATGACATTTGTTGAAACTTCAAATAAGCCAATAAATGGAATTGGATTTCACCAATGCATCAATAACCGCATTATACAACCTTGTCCTAGGACTAATACCCAAAAATGAAATCTGTCCAAAAACATCAGCACAGTACTTAACCAATCCTAGCCTGCCCCAACTACCAATCAAAACGCAAAGCAAATCCTCACTAACACGGAAACCCAAAATTTTTATATCTTTAAGTAACTCAATAGACAATATAACATGACCCTTTCTGTAAAGTATATTTCCTAAAACTCCCTTAACCAATTGATCCTTAGCCAATAACGGGACGAAATTAGAAACCCATATATAAAATCTTAAAGAATGTAATGAATTTTTTTGATTTTGCAAGATACTCACCACATCAGACTCCCTACTATTCTGGAAATTCTAGAACAGCAGCAAGTTGCTACTCTTCATACCGAAAGAGTGATCAAACACAAATCTAAGCAACACAAACCCTAATAACCAAACACAAACCCAAAAAAAATTAAACACAAATCAAATAACCCTGACCATAATACTCAAACACAAATCAAATAACCAAACACAAACCCAAACACAAATCAAACTAACAAATACGTAAACCCACAAACACTAATACCCAAAAATTCACAAATCAAAAACTAACAAATTCGCAAACCCACAAACCCTAATACCCAAAAATAAATCAAACACAAAATAATGGAACCAATAAAAAAAATTACAAAAAACTATAATTATGGTTTATGAAAGTGGGTACTAACCAAAAAGGGATAATCTTCAATCGCCGATCAATCATTATTCTTGAGTTAAATCATCATCTGGATAATTTATTGTTTGAATTAGAGATTTAGAGAAGAAAGCACGCAAAAGCAGAAATGAGGGGGGAAACTGATTTAGGGATTTTAATAAACCTTTAGGGTTGAATTATTTTCATTTTAACGTCGAATATTTAGATGCCAACACATTTGAGGATAACAAAAAATTAGGGTAATTTTTTTGGGGAAATTTAATTTTTTTACATTTAGCGTCGATTAATTCGACGCTAAATGTTTGACTTTTAGCGTCGAAAATTTTAATCGACGCTAAATGTAAGAATTTTAAATAATAATAAAAACAACCATCCATCCATGATAATAATAATAACAACAACAACCATCCATACATTATAATAATAATAACAACAATAACCATTCATACATTATAGTAATAATAATAATAACAACAACAACCATCAAACCACGACACATATACTAACTAGATGTAAGAATGTAAGAATTTTAATCGACGCTAAATGTAAGAATTTTAAATAATAATAAAAACAACCATCCATCCATGATAATAATAATAACAACAACAACCATCCATACATTATAATAATAATAACAACAATAACCATTCATACATTATAGTAATAATAATAATAACAACAACAACCATCAAACCACGACACATATACTAACTAGATTAGTCACTATTATCCTCGGTATTTGAGGATTCCTGAAAGGACTCGAACTCATCTTCAGTTTCAAATTCTTCTTCATTTGCTGCTTCCACGCTAACTTGAGATTGAGGAATTATCTCAACATCTGTATTTTCTCGAGTTAACATAATATTTTCAGTAACTTGGATATTTGGTAAATGAAATATCTGTTCAGGAACTTCAAAGTTGTCAGAGACTTATTGTGCTTCATCTGAAATTTCAACACTATCTTTCTCCTGTGTGTCCCAAATGCCCCTATATTGTAACTTTTCTATCACCATCCATCCATTTCCTAGCTTTGGATCAGATATTTATATCACAGACCGTGCTTGGGTATAAAAAATGTATGGATCATTCTTGTACCAATAACGTTGAACATTAATTGACGTTAGATGATTACTGAATTGAATTCTCCTCTTTCTGGCTTTTGTGTCAAACCACTTGCATTCGAATAGCACTGTACATCGTCTGGGTCTGTAAATCAACTCAATGACTGATTGCAACACTCCATAGAAGTCAAAAATATCTGAGCCGTGTTCTCCTGGGACTACAATTCCATAATTCTGAGTGACATGTGAAACATCTCGCTGCTCGCTATGAAATCTAACTTCGTTCACAATGCATCCACTGTATTCGTAAGCCTGATTTTGAAGCCCATATTCCAATAAAACTAACGAAGAGGACGAGTCCAGTTGACCATTTTGTACTTGGTTGTTTATCTAACACGTGATAATATTTATGTGTTAATATAACAAACATTAAATATTTATTGTTAGGATAAAAATAAATAGTTGATGTTAGGGCTTACAGTTGTCTCAAACCATATAGGAAATTCTTTTTTGTGTCTTCCATCAACGTTGTGGTCACTACCACATTGTAGCATGGTAATATGTTGCCTACAAAAATTGAGTTACGTTAATGTAAGACAATAAAAATACACCTATGCACCTATAAGACTTACGTTAAGTACGGTTGCACTTCATCGCAATTACTCAATATAAACAAATGCGCACGTTGAACTTCCTCGAATGTTAGCAATTTTTCCTTTTCGAAAGAAACCGATGAACAAATCAAAATAAAAGATCGATTTTGACATGAAATGGATATATCCACCTAATGCTCCAAACGGTCTACAATTTTGACGGAACATTGTGATATCTTGCTGATTACTTGCATCTCCATCATAGATTATTGGCCGATGAATAAAATGAGTTTCAATATTCTGCATGTACATCGAACAAAATGTTATTACCTCACTTATTAAAACAGCCTCTGCTATTGACCCTTCAGGCCACGCCTTATTTTTCACATATAGCGCTTGTAATATCCTAAAGCCCTACATATATGACAACAAATTTGCATTATTAATAAATTTAATGCAAAATCAAATTTAAGAATGTAATATATAAAACTGTATATTACCTTTCAATTGGGTACATCCATCTGTAATGGACATGACCTCCTTTCCTAGACTCGGATGGTAAATGCACGGCCAGATGTACCATCACATAAAAAAACGGGTGATAATATTCGCTCCAGCTTGCATAGGATTATCACGATTCCTCACTCAAGTTCGTCAATAACAGATGTGGTTAATGTCCTCTAACATAATTGTTTGAAGAAGCCACATAGATCAAGTACGACATCGCATACATTCGGTGGCAGATATGGTTGAATGCTAACATGAAGGAGAATGAAGCACATAAACCATAAGCTGGAAAATCATTAATGGTCCATAATAATGCGACATGCATATGAAAATATTGCTGAGAAGCTGCATCATAGGTATGCACACCCACATTCGATAATGTTTATAACTCCTCGATCAATAATCTCAAGTAAATATTCATATCTTTACTAGGGGAACGTGGACCAGGGATAAGTAATGACATAAACATGAACGGATCTTTCATATATTTCCATAGAGGTAAGTTATATGGAATAACAATAACGGGCCACATGCTGTAAGAGTTGTACATATTCCCAAACGGGTTAAATCCATCGGAGGCGAAACCTAACTTGACATTACGGGGGTCCTCAGCAAAACGGGGGACATGTCATCAAATTTCTTCCACTCGATTCCATCCGCAGGATGTCTGAGTATGCCCTCCGTACCGATCCTCTTTTCATGATGCTACATCATGTCAGTCGCTGTGTGTCGTGACATGAACAACCTCTGCAGCCTGGGCGTTAATGGGAAATATCGTAAAATCTTCTGAGGCACTTTCTTCCCCATACCACGGACTTTGTACCGTATTTCACCATATATCGGATAATATTCAAGTGATTCATACTCGGCACGAAATAATACACAATCATACTTACAAGCATGAATGGATTCATACCTCATTCCCATATCACGCAACATTTTCTTTGCCTCGTAATACGATTAGGCAATTCGCTTCCAACCAGTAATATTTGCCTCAGTAAGTCTAGCATCATATCAATACTTTTGTTGGACATTCTGTTGATCACTTTAATGTGTAATAATTTCATAATGAAATTCAAGATCGACATTCCAGCACCTACAAATGGTATTTGTTTTGCCTCATCAAGTAGTTCACTAAATAAATTTTGATCATTTCCACCTAACACTGGTATGTCACCGCTATCACTATGACCAACTTGTGGACCTTGTAAGTCATGCAAAGCATCGGTTATCTCATCGTTTGCAAGTTAATTGTAACTACTGCTCCCTTCACCGGAATCAATAAATTGTGATTGAGAATTATATTGCTCATCGTGATAAATCCACGTACGGTAAGTTTGTGATATTCCCGGCATGTATAAATGATTATGAACTTCATCTAACCGTTTTCTTTCCCTATTCAAATAATTTGTACATGGACACCGAACACGACCTTCTGCATCAATGTGTTGTTTTGCTAATTCCATGAACTCATACACTCCATTACGGTATTCAATACTCAATCTATCCACCGAGCTCATCCAATTTCTATCAATTTCAGCCAAATATCTAAATATATAGAAATTTAATTATTAAACATAATATTACACTCATCAACAACATCAATAAATTAATTATTTATTTAAGCATACATATTTATATTCAGTTAATTAATTAATTAGTTACAAAATAAAACATATTTAGTTAATTAACTAATCTACATATATGCATCATAAACCACTAACACAAGGTATATAATAAATATAATTATAAACAATGAAAACCATAATTTTTTCGAAAGATTAAACTGAAATAACTTAAGTGATAATACTTATTCCTTGCAAATATAAAGAAAAATAATAATGAGATATGAATGAAAATTTACCTTATGGAAAATTAATTAGAGTTTTATTGAGAATTTGTAGGAGCTAGAGTTGTGAGGTTGTAGATGAGAGAGTAAGATTGCAGAGGATGAGAGAAAAAGCAGAGGGGGATGAAGGGTTGGTGGTGCTACATTTTAATATAGTTTTAGCGTAGAACTACTTTATTTCGACGCTAAAAATGTGACATTTAGCTTCGAAATTTTATTTCGACGCTAAAGGTAAAAAGACTGTCGGTGGTATTGTCATAAACCTTTAGCGACGTAAAATAGTCGACACTAAATGTCATATTTTTAGCTTCGAAATTATTATTCGATGCTAAAAGTTATAATTTTAGCATCGTAAGTTAATTCGACGCCAAATGTAAGGGGAATAGTTAAAAACCTTTAGCGTCGACATAATATCGACGCTAAATTTACAACTTTTGGCGTCGTCTTGAAAATGTAACGCTAAAAGTAGACCCTTTTGTGACCAAAGTAAATATCGATGCAAAAAGTTTGACATTTGGCGTCGAATATGTTCATCGATGCTAAAAGTTGTTATTAGCGTCGAAATTAGTTTCGACGCTAAAGATACATTTTATTGTAGTGAAACTTGAAAATTCTAATAAAATACCCAAAAATGTATTAAACATGTGACCCATATTCCAACTCCCTAAAAACATGCCATCTGTATAAGACAATAGTCCCGACATGAACCCAAGAGAGGGAAATACTAACGACATTCGGGAAAACTGGAATTCCATCTAAAGAAAATAAATTTCTAAAAATATTTCCGGATATCATCACAAGACACTACTACAAAAACACGAATTTATGACAGAAAAAAATGTCACAAAAAATGTCATAAATCTATGATAATTTTCTATTATAAAATGACTTATATCATAAAATTGTGACGTTTTTGTGACATAAATAATATGACAGATATATGTCATGTTTTGTATTTTTCATTTTTCTAATAATTTGTTATAAAATAATATGATAGAAACTGTCATAAATTAAAACGACATAGTTTTATTTTATAACATAAATATGTTAGAAAACTTATGACGTATTTATTTATGATATATTTCTGTTATAAATAAAACAACGTCGTTTTGATTATAACAGAAATATGTCATAAATCTATCAATAATAAAAAAAAATAACAACTTCAAATGGATTCAATCCCGTAATCTCTGACTTCAAATGTTTATCTTCAAACATAAAACTACTAGACTACTCTTGAACAATGAATATTTTTTGTTAATAACCTCATCTATAAAATACAAAAATATTCAAAATAGCACAATTTTATCAAAAACCTAAAACCGAAATTTTCAACATATCTTCACCGCCAAAAATTTTCATTCCTCGGAGAAAACAAATCGACAAACCCTCATCCTCCTCCTTCAAACGTGAATTTGTTGAAATCACAGATGAGCAATGGGAATCCCACTCCACCTACAAGCCCTCTTGAGTCCTCAAAATTGATTCTCATTCACAAACATCAAAATCAAAGTCAAAACTCCCTCCTCCTCCTCCTCCAATCGAATCTTTCACTTACAAATTCGATAAATTAGTCGATAATCAAAAGGATGACAGTGACGAGATGGGACCCATCACCACTACCGACAATCGTAGCCATCGATTCATCAAAGACGATGACTAAATGTGTGCATTCCATCGTTATTCTCATCTCAAGAGAAAGTATGCAAAAATATCAGTGGAGCTTAAGAGAGTTGTGTGGGACTTCTTCTTCTTTCGTTGTTACTGCATGCAATCGATAGGCCGAAGTTTAATCTTCTTCTAATAGGATTGTTACTCAGAATGATATTGATGATGCATGTGGAGCTGGGGATTCTGATTTCCAACCTGTTCTTAAGCCCTATCAGCTCGGTTGTGTTAATTTTCTTCTTCTGTTGTATAAAAAAGGCATTGCGGGAGGTATTACTTTTATTTCTAATTATTTTTCAATTAATAATTAATTACTCTGCTCATTTTGTGAACTTTGATGATATCGTTGTTGGAAATGGTGATCGAGCACCATTCACTTTTTGTATGAATATTTGATATTTATGCAATATAATATTTATTTTATCATGATTATTTATTTTAATATATGGTAAAACTCTTACTTTATTTTATATATTGTAAATCTATGAGTTAGATTACTCTAAGAGTTAGAGATTTCGAGTTACATTCGAAACTTTATATGAAATTGGTAAAGACCCGAGAGTTATAATATATGGTGATATAGTTGCAAGAGTTGCAAATGGTGTTGAGGAATATCACACATTCTCTCAAATATAAATTATTTCTGGTTTAGATATATTGACATGGGTCGGTCATTATATTGGTAAGACTAGTGCATTGTCTATATATGTAATGGACATATGGTTTGTCTCAACAGACTGTGAGCTTAACGGAAGTTCGTATAGAAATGCAGATATTCATTAGTTGAATGAATATTGAACAAACTCATAAAAGATGACTAATATATATTCCATAAAACTGTCAATAGTTATCTTTTCGAATTGAGTAGTTATTGTGGTCATTTGACTTGAGACACCACGGTGGTATTGTGAGTGATCCTCTGTGCCTGAACCATGCATGTCAGAGACCTTTCATGGTCTGGCCTCTGGATGACTGTTAGGTATAGACCGATGCTCACGAAGATCGGTGTGTGTTAAGATGATGATTCGTCAGTCCATATGGTTGGATTTTGTTTCCAGAAATTTTCAGAATATATTCCAAAAATCTTTTGGCCGAAAGTTCGTTGAAGAAATTGTTTCTTTAACATTATAAATAATATTCAAAAAGAGTTTTGCTATATTATTTATTAATGGAATATAAGGATGAAAAATTTCATATATTTAGTAGATAAGGTTTTGACAGTATAACTATAACCTTACTCAATTGGAAATGTTAATGACGAAGGGATTATACATTAGCGTTTTTAACCTCGACTTATATGGTTTGACGTGTCGTGTTGTTTTGTCATGATTTGTAGGTGGACAGACCTTCATGAAATATGTATACAAATATATGAGATATATATGTATATATATATGTAACAATCGAACGTGAGCCTAAAGAGTTCCACTATATTAAGTTTACTCGTTGAGCACTAGGGCGACCTCTCGTCAAATGTTGACAAAGTATTTTTGGGTTTTGGGATTAAATTGTTTAATCCGATAATTTATGAGATGAATTGAATTAATTAATTTTATATCAAGAGTTGATTTAATTTTGTTGTATAATAAATATAAATTTGATTTACATTAAATTAGTAATTAATTTGTGAATTAATTTAATTGTTAAATTAATATACAAAATTAATTACTTATTCTATACAAATAAATGTTTTAATTAATTAAAGTAACTAAGTTAAAGCAATTGAACATTTTTGGTTTGAGTAACTAATTCATTCAATTGTAACTAAGTTATTAAAGTTGATGAGATATTTATTTTAACTTTGGTTAAGTTAAATTTTTTAAATATGTGGTGTAGGAAAAGATTCCCTTAAACCATGGTTAAATTATATGGCTTGAGTTTGTTTTTCTTTAATAAATTTAATAAAATCAAAAAAATGGTTTTGACTTTTAAAAACACACACACTGCCTGCCGGATTGAAAAGAACAAGTATAAAACAAAAATTGTTTTGGTTGTTGTCCCTCTCACTTCTTTGCTGCATTCTGCCGAAAATAAAAGAAAAACAACCACCTCCATTTGCTCACTGTCTGCCGAGCAAGAGAAGATGAAAAATTGAAGTTTTTGATTTTGCCTTTCCAAAATCAAACCAAAATCTCTCACCAAAAAAAAAATTACCCAATAAATAATCAAATCCATAGAATTAATCCCTAAGTGTTAAGGGTTAATCTATGCTCTTGAAATTTATTTTTTCTAGGGTTCAAGAGTTGAATTTTGGGGAAACATTTGGTTGCCATTCTTGAGTGATCAAACCACCTTTGATCACCAAGATTTGTTCATTGGAGAAGTTTAATTTGGTGGAGAAAGAAAGAGCTCAAAGCTTGGATGCAACCCTTCACAAATTGGCAAGGATTGAAAGCAATTATTGGTACATTTAATTTGTGAATTTATTTGTTCAATTTGTTGAGAAAAATTATTGTGGATTTGTTTGTATGTGAGGAATTAAGGCATTCAAGTATATATAAAAATTGGTATATAATTGATATATTAATTTTGAATGCTTGGATTAATTATCAAGAGTTGAAAAATTATTTTATATGCTTGAATTAATTTTTTCAAGTGTTGGAAAATTAATTTTAGCATGTTTGGATTATTTTCAAGTGTTGGAAATAATTATGATGCTTATATTTAATTTGTCAAGATTTGGTAAATTAATTAAAGTGTGTAGAATTTTTTATTTGAGCTGATGGAAGTTAATTTGATGTATGAAAATTTTATATATGATGATATATGTTTTTAATACATTTGAATAATTTAAGTTTGTAGTAAAAATTTTAACACACCTTTTAGTAATTGCCGAAAATAAAATAATTTTTTATTCGCTCGGGATTTGATCTCGGGCGGGTTTCCGCTGCTTTCGGCAATTCCATTCCTCACTCAACAAGTGGTATTAGAGCGATACGTGCTTCTAATTGTTCATGTTCCTTACAATTTTTCTCAATGTTATAAAATGCCCATGCATACATTTAATTATGAATTACATGTTTTAGGCATTTTTGGACATGCATACATTTTATATTTTTCTGTGCATTTGACTTTGGAAAAATCTCTATGCTAGATTATTAAGTGTCATTATTTTAGTTGAAAATTTGACATGGTCCGGCTTGTCTATACGGTGTTAGTAAAACCATTGTGATTATTCCCAATATTGCTAAAGCGTGAGGGTTTGGTTATAATATTTTGTACTATTCCGGTTAAACATGAGATGAGTCGAGTTTAAGAGAAAGTATTATCCAATATTGCTAAAGCGTGAGGTTAATATTGGTATCTTACTTTCGGGAATAGACAAGTTGATCTAAAAATTGAACTATCCAATATTGCTAAAGCGTGAGGATGAGATCCGATTTAGGACCGAATGTAAGAGTTGCATGAGATGCAATTGACAATAATTGTCTACCTTCTCGAATTTACAATGGTCAATATTGCTAAAGCGTGAGACTTGAGTAAATGTCAAGGATGATCTACTTCTCATTGTGAGATTTAAGGGTTGAATTTCCGTATTCTTGTTTGTAGAGATTATCAAGAATATGTAAGACAATGCGAGGGCAATTTATAGAAAAAATAAATCCATATTCTATTTAGTGTTTTATCATGATATTTAAATATTATTTTTCCGCTTTATTTTTGTTTATCCTTGTGTAGACAGAATATCTGTTTCGAACCCGCTTTCGCGTATACATGATACGCATAAGCTCCAGGGTGCTGTTAATTATATTGTTTGGCTCATGAATCTCTGAATTCTTTGCCAAGCGGAGCAACTTGAATATGTTCTAGATCGTCCAATGCCCGCAAAGGTTTCAGATAACGCTTTAGATGAAGAATGTGAGACGTTCATCAAATGGAAGGATGATGATCAGAAAGTCTGGTCATACATCTTGGGATCTATGGTGCTGGAACTACAGAGGAAGTATATGCCGATGCTTGATTCTGGATCCATCTTGTTGCATTTGAAGCAGTAGGACTTTATCGTTAACTTTAACATGCATAAGATGTTTCCCACCTATTCTGAGTTGCACAATATGTTGCTGACAGCTCAAGAAGACATGAATAAGAATAGTTTTGCATTCATGATCACTGGTGCTTCTTCTTCTGGACCTTCTCAGGCTTCTCAAAAGCCGGTTGGGAAGAAACTGAAAAAGAAAAGGAAACTTAAAGGTAAAGGTCCAAAGGTTGCTTCCGCATGGGTTTCTAAACCAAAGGTGAAGAAAGATGTTGCAAAAGGAAAATGTTTCCACTGCGACATGCTTGGACATTGGAAACGCGACTGTCCAATATATTTAGCTTCTTTGAAGAAAGCTCCCTCAGGTATTTGCTTTCCTATTATTGACATTACACTTGCTTTTGATTCTAGTTCAACTTGGGTGTTAGACACTGCTTGTCCTTCTCATATCTGCAATTCGTTGCAGGATCTGAGGGAAACTAGAAGACTAAAGCCCGGGAGAGATCCAACTGCGAGTAGGGAATGAAGATTCTCTACAAGTTGAAGCAGTAGGAAATTTGTTTTTGAAACTCTCGAATGAATGTAATATTCGACTTTATAACTGTTATTTTATGCCGAATATGATACGGCAAATCATTTCGCTTCTTGTACTTGACAGTGAAGGATTTCATGTAAATATAAAAGATGGTCTTTTGAATTTATATTATAATATGAATGTTTTGCTTGTTTCATGTCCTATGGTTGATGGACATTACATTCTTACAAAAAGTCGTGATATCTTTAATATAGAGAAATCTAAAAGGAAAAGATCGAAAGAAATAAATAACACAGAACTTTGGCATATGAGATTAGGTCATATAGGCATAAAACGCTTAACCAAACTAGTTAAGGATGGTGTGATATTGGATCTAACCATAGAACCTTTACCAGTTTTTGAATATTGTATTTAAGGTAAAATGACCAAATCCTCATTTAGTAGTGTTAGACACCGTGCTAATGATTTATTGGAACTTGTACATTTCGATGTATGTGGTCCTTTAAATCATGTTGCCATGGGTGGGTTTCAATACGTTGTAACTTTTATCGATGATTTGTCACGATATGGTTATGTGTTTCTTATGAAACACAAATAGGAAACTTTTGAAAAGTTCAAAGAATGTCGATTTCAAGTAGAGAAACAAATCGGAAAACTCTTGAAATGCCTTCGATCAGATCGAGGCGGTGAGTACATGAGCAGTGAGTTCGTGAGTTATTTAAAAGAGAATAGGATTCTCACTCAGTATGCTCCTCCAGACACTCCTCAACACAATGGTGTTTCAGAGAGAGGAATCGAACTTTATTAGATATGGTTCGATCAATGATGAGTTTTACTGATCTACCAATATACTTGTGGGGCCATGTTCTAGACACTGCCGCTCATCTTTTGAACAAAATTCCATCGAAAGCCGTTCCGATACTCCGTATGAGTTATGGAATGGAAGGAAACTGAGTCTTAAATATGTTAAGATTTGGGGTTGTCCTGCCTATGTAAGAGTTGCACAGTGGGATAAACTTGCACCTAGAGGGTACAAGTATCGATTCGTTGGATATCCTAAAAATTCCATAGGATATCAGTTCTATGATTCTGAGAATCGAAATGTGTTCGTTGTTCGAAATGCAACTTTCTTAGAAACACAATTTGTGTTAGAAAGTGTAGATCATAGAATGATTGATTTAGATGAAGTCAATCAAAGTAACATTGAATCGATGATAGAACCAGAAGTTCATGAAGATGAGGTACCTTTGACACAACCATCTCGTAGGTCATAAAGGATATCGAGACCCCCTATTAGATATGGGATATCATCTGATGATGCCCTCGATGTTTTTCTTAGTTGAAGAAAAAAATCATTTAACCTACAGAGAGGCGATGTTAGACATCGATGCGGAAAAATGGCTGGAAGCTATGAAATCCGAGATTGCCTCAATGCATGATAATCAAGTCTGGGACTTGGTTCCGCTTCCCGACGGAATTGTTCCTATCGGTTGTAAATGGGTTTACAAGAGAAAGCGGGGGCTCGATGGAAAGGTTGAAACCTTTAAGGCCCGACTAGTAGCAAAAGGATATACTCAGAAATCAGGAATTGATTATAGGAAACCTTTTCTCCTGTAGTCATGCTTAAGTCAATCAGGATTTTATTAGCTATTGCCGCACACTATGATTATGAAATTTGGCAGATGGATGTGAAAACGGCTTTTCTGAATGGAAATCTTGAGGAAGATATCCATATGGAACAACCCGAGGGATTCACATTCGCCAAAGATCCTAATCTGGTATGTAAGCTCAAAAGGTCTATTTATGGACTTAAACAAGCTTCCCGTAGTTGGAATCTTCATTTTGACGATGTGATCAGATCGTCTGGTTTCATTAAGAATGGAGAGGAATCATGTGTCTATAAAAAGGTTAGTGGGAGCATGATAGTCTTCTTAGTGCTTTATATTGATGATATACTTATTATCGGAAATGATATAGGTACGTTACAATCTGTCAAAGCCTATCTCAGTAAGAATTTCTCCATGAAGGATTTGGGAGAGGCCTCTTATATACTAGGTATAAAGCTTTATAGAGATAGAGCGAGGAGGTTGATAGGACTCTCTCAGTCTAAGTACATTGATTTGATCTTAGAAAGGTACAACTTTTTTGACTGTAAGACAGTCAATGTGCCTTTCAAACATGGTATTCATCTGTCTAAGAAAATGTGTCCTAAGACAGATGATGAAAGGGCTAAAATGCTTAGCCAGCCTTATGCTTCCGCTGTTGGTAGCATAATGTATGTCATGTTATGTACTAGACCTGATATCAGCATGGCTGTAAGTGTTACAAATCGTTATCAGTCTGATCCGGGTCAGGACCATTGGATGGCTGAGAAACATATCCTGAAATACCTTAAGGGTACAAAGGATAAATTTCTCATTTATGGAGAAAATGACTTACAGTTGAGAGGTTACACGGATTAAGATTTTCAATCTGATCCAGATGATAGAAAGTCTACATCTGGATTTGTGTTTTCTCTCAACGGCTGTGCCTTTATAGTTTGTAAAGTACGAACTGAACAAAATGTAGCGGACCCACTAACTAAAGCCTTAACTCCCAAGGTGTTTGAGAAACACGTGGAGTCTATAGGTATTAGATACCATCGTGAATGGCACTATATCAAGTGGGAGTGTTGGAAATGGTGATCGAGCATCATTCACTTTTTGTATGAATATTTGATATTTATGCAATATAATATTTATTTTATCATGATTATTTATTTTAATATATGGTAAAACTCTTACTTTATTTTATATATTGTAAATTTAAGAGTTAGATTACTCTAAGAGTTAGAGATTTCGAGTTACACTCGGAACCTTATATGAAATTGGTAAAGACCCGAGAGTTATAATATATGGTGATATAGTTGCAAGAGTTGCAAATGGTGTTGAGGAATATCACGCATTCTCTCAAATATAAATTATTCCTGGTCTAGATATATTGACATGGGTCGGTCATTATATTGGTAAGACTAGTGCATTGTTTATATATGTAATGGACATATGGTTTGTCTCAACAGACTGAGAGCTTAACGGAAGTTCGTATAGAAATGCAGATATTCATTAGTTGAATGAATATTGAACAAACTCATAAAAGATGACTAATATATATTCCATAAAACTGTCAATAGTTATCTTTTCGAGTTGAGTAGTTATTGTGGTCATTTGACTTGAGACACCACGGTGGTCTTGTGAGTGATCCTCTGTGCCTGATACCATGCATGTCAGAGACCTTTCATGGTATGGCCTCTGGATGACTGTTAGGTATAGACCGATGAAAAATTATTTATTAATGGAATATAAGGATGAAAAATTTCATATATTTAGTAGATAAGGTTTTGACAGTATAACTATAACCTTACTCAATTGGAAATGCTATTGACGAAGGGATTATACATTAGCGTTTTTAACCTCGACTTGTATGGTTCGACGTGTCGTGTTGTTTTGTCATGATTTGTAGGTGGACAGACCTTCATGAAATATGTATACAAATATATGTGAGATATATAGTATATATATACGTAACAACCGAACATGAGCCTAGAGAGTTCCACTATATTAAGTTTACTCGTTGAGCACTAGGGCGACCTCTCGTCAAATGTTGACAAAGTATTTTTGGGTTTAGGATTAAATTGTTTAATCCGATAATTTATGAGATGAATTGAATTAATAATTAATTTTATATCAAGAGTTGATATTATTTTATTGTATAATAAATGTAAATTTGATATACATTAAATTAGTAATTAATTTGTGAATTAATTTAATAGTTAAATTAATATACAAAATTAATTACTTAGTTTATACAAATAAAGGTTTTAATTAATTAAAGTAACTAAGTTAAAGCAATTGAACATTTTTGGTTTGAGTAACTAATTCATTCAATTGTAACTAAGTTATTAAAGTTGGTGAGATATTTATTTTAACTTTGGTTATGTTAAATTTTTTAAATATGTGGTGTAGAGAAAAGATTCCCTTAAACCATGGTTAAATTATATGGCTTGAATTTGTTTTTCTTTAATTAAATTTTAATAAAATAAAAAAAAATGGTTTTGACTTTTAAAAACACACACACTGCCTGCCGGATTGAAAAGAACAAGTATAAAACAAAAATTGTTTTGGTTGTTGTCCCTCTCACTTCTTTGCTGCATTCTGCCGAAAATAAAAGAAAAACAACCACCTCCATTTGCTCACTGTCTGCCGAGCAAGAGAAGATGAAAAATTGAAGTTTTTGATTTTGCCTTTCCAAAATCAAACCAAAATCTCTCACCAAAAAAAATTACCCAATAAATAATCAAATCCATAGAATTAATCCCTAAGTGTTAAGGGTTAATCTATGCTCTTGAAATTTATTTTTTCCTAGGGTTCAAGAGTTGAATTTTGGGGAAACATTTGGTTGCCATTCTTGAGTGATCAAACCACCTTTTGATCACCAAGATTTGTTCATTGGAGAAGTTTAATTTGGTGGAGAAAGAAAGAGCTCAAAGCTTGGATGCAACCCTTCACAAATTGGCAAGGATTGAAAGCAATTATTGGTACATTTAATTTGTGAATTTATTTGTTCAATTTGTTGAGAAAAATTATTGTGGATTTGTTGGATTAATTAGAAGCTTGTATGTGAGGAATTGAAGCATTCAAGTATATATAAAAATTGGTATATAATTGATATATTAATTTTGAATGCTTGGATTAATTTTCAAGAGTTGAAAAATTATTTTATATGCTTGAATTAATTTTTTTCAAGTGTTGGAAAATTAATTTTAGCATGTTTGGATTATTTTCAAGTGTTGGAAATAATTATGATGCTTATATTTAATTTGTCAAGAGTTGGTAAATTAATTAAAGTGTGTAGAATTTTTTATTTGAGCTTATGGAAGTTAATTTGATGTATGAAAATTTTATATATGATGATATATATTTTTAATATATTGGAATAATTTAAGTTTGTAGTAAAAATTTTAACACACCTTTTAGTAATTGCCGAAAATAAAATAATTTTTTATTCACTCGGAATTTGATCTCGGGCGGGTTTCCGCTGCGTTCGGCAATTCCATTCCTCACTCAACAATCGTGAGTTAGAATTTTATGGATTTAGGCGTAAAACCTTATTATTGAAAGTTTAATTCTCATCAGCTGCATATGGTGTGTGATTCTAAATAATAGAGACTGCAACTTCATGATCATACATGTTCATGAGCTACGTGCGTATTGAAAATTGAAATTTATCTAAGGTTTCTAACACTATACGGAATAATTCATAATAAATTAAGACAAGTCATAATTTTTGTTTCTATGGATTCACATATGTACCCTTAAGTCTAAATCATATATAAATCAAAGCAAATAAAAGAGAGCAGAAAACAAAATCAACACTGGTAATTTTGTTAACGAAGTGGAAAAATCGTACAAATAAAAAAATCACTCTGAGTATGTAGGCTACCAGCCAAAATCTACTATAATGAGATAAACTTAAAGTGATTGTAAAAGATTGTAATATCTCGAATATTTTCGGAACGGTTCTGGAAGATAGGATTTTATGTGTTGGAGAATAGGTTGGAATATTTTTAAGTGAAGCTTCGTTGCGATGGAAAACACGTGATTTCGAGAACCGGTTACGCGATTTCTTATTATATCGTTATACGCGTAAAACTTTGTTATTTCGGATATAAAGATAGAAAACGAACTTTGATTGAGCTGATTCGTAAACCATCAGACTCGTTATTATGAGACGAATAACTTTTATGTTGAACACGTTTCAAAATTTACATTAGAAGGTTTCAAAAAATGTGAATTTCTGATAAAGTCTCATGACATGGACCTAATTATAATTTTCAGGGGTCTAAATATAAATTTCAGAAACTTTTCTATTAATACCCTCAAGTTTCCATAATTACAAAAGAATCAAAACTCTCTCTCACCTCTCACTTGACCCCCCTTTCATTTTTGGCGATGCTTGCGCCGGTGGCCGACGTGCTGCATAAAAAAGACCGTCGACTCACCCCAACCACCAGCTGTTGGCGGTCGACCTAAAGTCATCGGAATCTGGCAAAATCGAGGTGAAACACGAGAGTCATGAGTATCCAAATCCCAGCTCGTCACTTCGTTTCACGGCTCGAGCCACCCGCCACATTGAAGCTCTCGGAGAGTACTATTAGTTAGAGATGATGGATTTTCCATTCCTTGCACGGTTGTATGCGAAACGAGGAAGGAAGATTCAGATGAATAGTGACCCATAGTGAACAATAGTTCTGATCGAAATTCCATCGATTATAGCACGTTCGTGGGATCGTTTGGAGTCTATATATGTCCTCGAAATCTCAATAAGACCTCCCGGTAAAAACTCACAAATTTCAAGTTTTCGTTAAAAGTTCGGATGTTTCCAGTAGCTTCGTAAAGTAGCATATTGATATAAATTTAATTGTTTGAACATAAGTATATTGAATATGTGCATTTGGTAAAATCTGAGTGAAAACGGAACGAGTTGGATCGATCCGATAGAATATGCACATTTCCGACAAAAATGATTTTTGCGTATAATGATGTGTTTTGATTTTAATGATAGTTATGAGTTATATACGATATTATGAGAATGTATGGATAAATCCGGGTACGTTCATAAAGTTTAGGACCCTTCTGTAGCATTTGCGGAAATATTTTAGGAAGATTTCCAAAAAATACGTAAATCGAGAATTTAAGTTAACCGATGACTTGGGTTAGTTTATAATGATGTTTTAAGATTACTGAAACTGAAAGTATTGAAATCGAACTTGATTTGGTTGTTCCGGAAAGATCCGGAATTTTATCGTAGTATAGTCGATAACTCCATAAGTCGTGATTCTAACGGTATTTCGCCATTTGTTTTGGCAGACTTCACTAGGACCTGGAATGCTCGCGAAGGCAAGTAAGTAACCCATTAGATGAGAACTTAGATTGGTGAATTCTAATTTGTTTATATTATATATATATATATATATATATATATATATATATATATGATTGACATGTTAGGTTAAAAGAGTATAGTTAAGGGATATTCTTGAGAACAAAGTTTGAGATTACGTATGGCTAGAATAATCGACTACCACATATATGGATCCTTGTTATTGATATGGTATGAAGTGAGACATTAAATGAGCTTAATGTTTATGTGTATGTATGGATGTATGAAGAGTATGAATCGGTAATAATATGTATAAGTGTATGTAAATGTATGAGCATGTATAAGTATATGTATAAGCATATGTATAAGTATATGAACATGTAATTGTATATATATGAGATGATAGGATATGTATGATTTAAGTATAAAAGATCGGTAAAGGAAATAAGTTATGACTTCAGCGTATGTATTAGCATATATATGTGTGCGTTTTTGTTGATGAGATTGTTATTGACTCGATCATGCAATTGTTGCTATAAAAGTTGGATTGGTTACTTAAGATAAGGAATGTGTATAAGCTACGTTATTTCTGAATGGATAATTATAATTGATAAGTTTCTGTATCATAGATTACTATATGGAAAAATCTGATAGTACGGGTGTTTGAGCGGAAATGAAAGATATAAGGACAGTTGGGGATTTAGCATTTGAGTTCATAGTTATGTATATTCGTATGTTAGAAATATACGTATGTATATGAGTGTTTGAATGATGTTCGAATTTTTTGTCGTGTATGTGCTTGTGTATAGAAATTATGTGATGAGTTTATGTTATATGTATGTGCGCATGTGTGTATGTTTGATTGGGTGATTCATGGTGTATTAGTCGAGCTGGTTAGGAATCCGTTCGAACATAATTCATCTCATACCTATTCTAAAATAGATAATGAGTCCCGTACGAGCATTGTATGTATAAGCCAGCCAACCATATGTATGTATTGTTTGATTATATATTTTGTGATGTATTGGTTGTTATGTGTGCTTTGTGGTTGGTTGCACGATGATTGTACATATGTCTGAGTGTATCTATGGGTATGATAGAACTCGTAACGTATATGAATAGTGTATGTTTATGTGAAATGAATGAACGATTTGAAAACTGATGTGAATATCAGATGTTTTAAAGCGTATTTACTAAGTTGTATTGGTATGTATGTAGGTGTAAGAATACCGAAATTGTGTTTGCATGAATATAAGAGAAATGTGCTATGGTGTTTGTAAATGTATATGGATCCCGAATTTCAAACTATTATAAGATTATCGTGATCAAAGAAAGTTAAGAAAAGTTTGTTTTGGCATTGAAGTAAGTTTGTTTTGGTATAGAATATAGTTTGTAATCGAATAGAATGAAATTTATTTGAATCATTGATTTGATGATACTTTAAAGATGGATATTTGTGATAAAAGTATATATGTATGACTTGATATTTCATGTGATTGAAGTGGATTTGATAGTTTTTCTTTGTAGGTATTCAAGATTTTCTTTGTATGCTTTCGATGTTAACTATTAGGTTGGCACATATGTCGACATGTAAATATGAAAAGAATTAAATATAAAGGATAAAAACAAGTTAATAAAATCTTAAATTGTAACAATTTAGTAATTCTGATAATTTATTGCTATGTTTGACTTTTTTGTTTGTAATACTAGCATGATTACTTTCTGAGTTTTTAAAACTGACTTAAAACTAGTTTGATAGTTTTGCAGGTTGGCTTCTAGAATGGTCAACCATGACATTTTTGAAAGTCATGCTCGAGACGCGGATCACCCAAGCAGCAGTCACCCTCGCAAGTGTCCTGGGGAGAGTTTTAGAGGTATAGGATTTGTGATCATTATTTTATTTGTCGTGCTGAGCATGTTATTTGTATATATATTAAGTAAATATTTTAATTGCTTATGATGTTGTGGGCATAGAGTCCTTGAGTGTTGATAGATGGTATGGGCACGAAGCTCTTAGGTGGTGATATTGATATGTTGGTGTGGACCTGAGGTCCATTTTGATATATGATGTTTATTTCAGGTTCGTTTTGATGTTGGACTGAGATCCAGGTGTTGGGATCACACACAGCGGAAGGCGCGGTTCGGGCGAAATCGTAAATTTCAAACTTTTAAACTTATTGAATAAATTATTCAATATCCAATATTAATAATTCATTCATATTTCACCTCAACATATTATTCGATATCAAATAATGACATAATTAATTTAGATAACATCGCGAAACTTTTACAAAAATGTTTTTCCGTAAAATAACATAAAACGCATTTTTGACTGAACCAACTAACCAATACACATGAGGGATGCCTAGGTTTGCCCCAATAGTACTTGGGCAGTACATGGGCTGCCCAAACAGTGAACAATATACTGTTTGGAAATCCGTCATCCGGTAAGCTCAGAACTCACCCGGTAACGCAGTTTTTCACTGTTTTCTCATATATTTAATCCGAAACAATTTCCGGGAATTATTCTAATGCCCAATACACATCCAATATATTTAAATAATATATTTTTCATCACCAAATTTCTAGAATTTCCAGATCTGATATGGATGTGAAAATACTCATTTTTCATGCTTTAAATCTAATTTTCTCAACATTAATCATATTAATATTAACACTATTGTGATATTTTCTATCATACCGTAAGTGTACGGTGTCAAGTTTTAGTAAAGATAACTGAAAGAGTGTCGAACCCACAGGGATTGTATTCAACTCACACTAAGTACTATAATTAGTAAACCTAACTTTATTTAGAAGTAATTAAAAATTACATGAATCTAAATCTAAAAACTAAATAAGCAAGATATCAAAACGTTTAATTAAGTTAATCCAAGAAGAATAGAGATTCTAGAGTCTGATTTCACCTAATTATCCATATGTATTTGTTATGTCAATCAATCCTTATTCAGTTGCATTGTTTATAAGCCAAGAACCCTAAATTATTCTAACTCTCTCTCCCGAGTGCCGAGTGAATATATTATCAATTACAGTCTTCGATATCCCTATAAAAATCTAGTAATTAACAATTCATTACGCTCTGTGATTTTATGTTAACGCTTTCGAAGGGTTATAGATTCTCCTGAACTCTACAAATCTCGTAAGTTATATCATCTAGATCCTATTCAAATCTCTTTCTCCCGAGCGATAGATTCCAAACATTCATCATCTTAATTTGTGACCAACAAACAAGAAGCATTAAACGCAAGAGAATATAAATAAACTAAATTAAAACTTCTTAAAAATCAAATTTGCAATCAATACATAGGTTCAAGCATTGGCTACATCATCCTCTAGAACAATAAATTTAGTTCATGACCAAATAATAAAACAATGAAAGCATGGTCATGAATCTAATAGAAATCATTAGAGTTAAAGGAAGAAACTAGAAGATTAAACCCGAATCGAATCCCTTCGTCTTAGGACGTCACCGCTTTCGTCTCATCTTGTTGCTCTTCAATCTTTCTCTTTAGATCTCTCTAAAAAATGTGTTTTTGAGTCTTGAGTTGTGTATTAGCCTCTCCTTAAGGTTTAAGACGAGCTTATATATTTATAGGAAAGTTTTGGAGTCATTGTGCATGTAGAACCCTGATTTATAAAGATTCTGGGAGTCTGCCACATCGTCGCTACGCCGGAATTGGCGTCGCGGCACCCAAATCTCGGGATACATGTATGGAGTGTTGTCTGGGAATCACGATGCTACAATAGACGTCGTGACGCCAGGCCAAATTTCTAGATTGATCATTTCTGTATTTTTAGCCTTCCTGCGTGCTTTCAATGCGTCCGTAAGGTCCCAAAACAAGTCCAATTGCTCCAAGATCCATGTTCCAATGCTTCCTACTAATAAAATATAAAACAAACTATAAAATACATTAACTGACACGAAACCTAACATGTTAATTAGCGAAGAATGCATGAATAAGTGGGTATAAATCACACTTATCAAACACCCCCAAACTTAAGATTTTGCTAGTCATGAGCAAAAGACTAAATAAAAAATAAATAAAAATAGACAAACAAAAATAACAAAATTAACTAGGCCACTTTCGTAGGGATCACGATTTCATTTAGCATATGCAACAAGCCATTAAACCCATTGGCGACCCTAGTGGATGAGTTATAGTCTCTAGAGAGCTTACACCGACGACATCCATAAACGTCATTCACAAACAATCATGTAAAAATATAAAAATAATAAAATAAAATAAAATAGTTCTCAATAGTTACACATAATATTGTCCTCAAAGAATGCCACCAATGAAATCAGAGAACTTTCAAAGTAATCAATGCAACTAAAATCCAAGTTCTTGAATAAATCATCTAAGCCAGACTCAAAGTGTGTGTGTGTAAAGGTTTATTCACAGCTCGAACCCTAAGTAAGCCAACTCAATGATTTCATCTCAAAAATTGAGATCCTATGGGTCAAACCATCATAGATATCTCAAAGGTACTTTGTATTTTCCTTTCTTTGCTCAAAATGATAAGTTTTTTTTTCATATTTTCCTTTTTTTTTCAACACACCTACCCTTTAAAGTAGCATTTCTCCACATGGTGGTCCTAACACTCGTCCATGGGTAGCTTCACGCTTATCAGTTATAAATGGTTTAACTTTTTCCTTTTCATTTCTTTCTTTCAATTTTTTTTTCTTCGTTTTCTTTTATTTTTAACCATACCATATATCATAACACTGGCATATTGAGATAGACATCTAAGCAAAAAATCATTCATCAGCAAACAATTTCTTCAACCAGTCACTTTGCCAACTACCTAGGTTCTTACATCTAAAAACCTATTATTAAGTGCTTATGAGTCTAAACTAGATCACATATTCAAGACATCAGATAAAAATCAATTGGGAACTTATCATTTCTAAGATTTCATCTAATGCAAACACAATTCATCATTAGACTTATGCTTTACTACCAATGACATAAAAAGTTAAAAAAAAAAATTAAATAATAAATAGCAGGAACTATCATTACATTGTTGATTAGACATAGAAGAAGCAATCTGCCCAATCTGCACTTCTAAGGACTTCATTGTTGCCCCTATATTTCCCATATGTGTTTCAATGTTGTTCAGCCTCGACTCAGTTTTCTCAAAACTCTCTGAAAATTTTACAACAAACGTGCTCATGAAGTCTTATAGGGAAGGTTTCTGCTTGAATCTTTAATTGTTAAAGCTAGATGGAGGTTGCAAGATATTCTCTGTGTTAGCATATGATAATTTCGGATGATAATAGTTAGGCATAGCATTACCTCTATAGTTGTCGAAGTTCTGATTATTCATATATTGGACTTGCTCATATCTTCCGTCGGATAAGATCATTCTATTAGTAGTAGCAACTTCAATAGATGGTTGGCCCTGTTGGTTGGTCAATGCAGCTAGATGAGTCGTGAGGGATGAAAATTGAGCTGTAAGTGCAACAATAGGATCCATATCATATATACCACCCACTTTAATGACAATAGATCGTTCACTCGGCCATTGGAAATTATTAATGGCCATATCCTCCAACAGAGCATAGGCATCTTCAGCAGACTTCTTGAAAAATATTCCTCCAGCAGCTACATCGACCATGATTCTGTTTGGACAATTCAACCCATTGTAGAATAACTGAATCTGAACCCAGTCTTTAAAATTGTTTTGTGGGCACCACATAAGTAGATCTTTAAAGCGCTCTCAGGCCTCATATAGATTCTCAGTCTCCAACTACCTAAATATGCTAATTTTTGTTCTCATTTGGGATAATTTAGTTGATGGAATGAACCTCGCAAGGAATGTTGTAACCATATCCTGCCATGTAATGATGGTCTCTGTCGAAATAGATTGCAGCCAACCTCTTGCTTTATCCCTTAAAGAGAATGGGAACAATCGTAGTTTGATGGTCTCTTTAGTGACTTCAATCATCTTTATTGTATATGTCATATCCAGGAACATTCGTAAATGCACGTTGGGATCCTATACAACTAAACTCCCAAACTGGTTCTTCTGCACCATGTTGATCAATGCAGGTATTAGCTCAAAGTTATTGGCATTGATTGGTGGGTGCGCAATCCCAGAATAGTTATCATCAATGACTGGTTTAAAATGATCTCCGATTGTCACCTCCAGTGGATTGTTCTCTATATTTTTAGCCGCTATTACTTCTTTCTCAAATTTCCTTTCTTTCTTTAGTCTCCTCGTTGTTCTTTCTATTTCTGGATGAAACAGAAATGAGTCAAGACTTGTGGATGTTTGCATTCACTGAAGCACAAAAAGACAAGAAAAAGTACCAAAATAAAAATAAAAATAAATTAACAATAAAAATAAAAATAAAAATCTAATTCAAAGCTAAGGTTATTTGGTAATAGTATTAATGTGAATTAAATTAACAATCCCCGGCAACGGCGCCAAAAACTTGTTATGATATTTTCTATCGTACCGTAAGTGTACGGAGTCAAGTTTTAGTAAAGATAAGTGAAAGAGTGTCAAACCCACATGGATTGTATTCAACTCACACTAAGTACTATAATTAGTAAACCTAACTTTATTTATAAGCAATTTAAAATTAGATGAATCTAAAACTAAAAACTAAATAAGCAAGATATCAAAATGTTTAATTAAGTTAATCCAAGAAGATAGAGATTCTAGAGTCTGATTTCACTTATCCTTATGTATTTGCTATGCCAATCAATCCTTATTCAGTTGCATTGTTTATAAGCCAAGAACCCTAAATTTTTATAACTCCCTCTCCCGAGTGCCGAGTGAATATATTATCAATTACAGTCTTCGATATCCCCATAAAAATCTAGTAATTAACAATTCATTACGCTATGTGATTCTGTATTAACGACTTCGAAGGGATTATAGATTCTCCCGAACTCTATAATTTCCTAAGTTATATTCTCTAGATCCTATTCAAAATCCTTCTCTCCCGAGCGATAGATTCAAAACATTCATCATCTCAATTTGTGGCCAACAAACAAGAAGCATTAAACGCAAGAGAATATAAATAAACTGAATGAAAACTTCTTAAAAATCAAATTGGCAATCAATATATAGGTTCAAGCATTGGTTACATCATCCTCTAGAATAATAAATTTAGTTCATGACCAAATATTAAAATAATGGAATCATGGTTATGAACCTAATAGAAATCATTAGAGTTAAAGGAAGAAACTAGAAGATTTAACCCGAATCGAATTCCTTCGTCTTCGGACGTCACCGTCTTCGTCTCATGTTGTCGCTCTTTAATCTTTCTCTTTGGATCTCTCTAAAAAATATATTTTTGTGTCTTGAGTTTTGTATTAGCCTCTTCTTTAGGGTTTTGGATGAGCCTCTCTATTTATAGGAAAGTCTTGGAGTCATTGTGCATGTAGAACCCTGATTGAAGATTCTGGGAATCTGGGCGTCACGGAGCCCAACTCTCGGGATACATGTATGGAGTGTTATCTAGGCGTCGCGACACTACAATGGGCGTCGCGACGCCAGGCTAAATTTCAGGATTGATTGTTTCTGTATTTTTAGCCTTCCCGTATTCTTCCGATGCGTCTGTAAGGTCCCAAAACTAGTCCAATTGCTCCAAGATCCATGTTCCAATGCTTCCTACTAATAAAGAATAAAACAAACTACAAAATACATTAAATGACACGAAACCTAACAAAATAGTAAGCGAAGAATGCATGAATAAGTGGGTATAAACCACACTTATCAAACACCAATCAAAGTCTCCACCAATGAAGAACTCAAGAACAATTCTAGGTATTACAAGAGTGGTCATAACACTCTAGAATGGCAACCAAGTCATCAAATGACTAAAAGTGTGCTTGTTAACCACTAACAAGCTTACTTTAATTATCATACATGCATGTATCCTTCATTCAAGCTTCCAAACTTCTCAACACAAAATAAATAGAGTAGAAAAATATGTGAACATCATATGTTAAAACTAAGAAGAATAGAAATATTTTTCTATCTAAAGAAAAGATGAAATGACTTACTAATCTTCAAGTTTTCTTTGATTTTCTTCTTAGCACTTCTCTTTTTTCTCTAAACATTTCTTTTGTGTATTTTTGGAGGCTTAACCTAATGGAAGCAAAAAAAAAAAAAAAAAAAAATTGTGACCGAATTTCGCAAGAAAATAAGAAAGATATATTTTCCAATTTCTAAAAAAAAAAAGAAATCAAATCCAATTTGATAATCTTTTCTTTAAATATAAAAGTCAAACATTTACACTTTAACCATTTCCAAATTTAAAAATAAACTTAGATATTTTATATTTCAATTACTTTAATTATTTAACAATTAAATAATTAATAATTACTTAAATACAAATATCTAAATATATGTGTTATATTTACTTTAAATAATCCAAATATATATATTAATGATATATGTCAAATATCTCATTTGACAATTAATTTGTAACACCCCGCCAAAGGCATGATGCTACCGGCAGGAGATATGATTGACCCATCTCCATAAGCCTCTGAATTTACTAAAAATTCAGCATGATGTATCCTAAAACTGGACTACCCGGATCGCAGTCCAACATAAAATGGAATCTAAGAATACATCAAACAAATAAAAGGACCTCAGGTCCACTCAAATCTCATCAAAATCATCAACTAAGGGCTCTGTGCCCATATCATCTATCATCACTCAATGGCTTTGTGCCCAAAATATCATAAACAATCAAAACATTAACTTATTAAATACAATCCATGCTCAGCACGAAAACAACAGAACATCATTCACAACTCCTAGGCCTCTAAACCATTTCCAGAACACTAGCGAGGGTGACAGCCGCTTGGGTGATCCGCGCCTCAAGCATTCCTTCCAAAGTTGAAATGGTTGACCCATTAGGTAGCCAACCTGTAAAACTAGCAAACTGGTTTGGTGTGAGTTATAAAAACTCAGTAAGTAACCATGCTAACACTGCACGCAAACAAATCATATAAGTCTACCACATTAGATGTTTTGTCAAATTTACTAATTTACGACGAGTTAAAAGATTTCAACTTTTGTTATCATTTATACTTTATTTACGTCAAGGTTTCATATTTTCATGTCTACATACATGCCAATCTCATAACTAGCATTCAAAGCATACAAAGGAAAACTCGAATACCATATAGTATATCATTTAACATTAATTCCACTTCAATCACGTGAAACACGAAGTCATACATCTATAATTTTATCACAAATATCCATATTTGAAATATCATCAAATCGATGAAACAATCACACTTCCTTCAATTCAAAACATACTTCTCTTATATACATGAAAATACAATACCTTAATTCTTATACATATACGTACATACCATTACAACTTGGCAAACACGCTTTATAACCTATGATATTCTCATCGATTTCAAATCACCCATTCATTTCAATAAACATACACTATCCATACATAACACGAGTTCTATCATACACATACATACACTCAAACATATTTACAAACATCAAACAACCAACCACGAAGCACACACAACAACCGACAAATCAAAGATCACATCATTCAACAACACATACATACGATTGCCTTATATACATAATTCTCGTACGAGACTCATTACCTATTTTAGAATAGGTATGAGATGAATTCTGTTTGAACGGATTCCTAACCAGCTCGACTACTACACCACGAAATTATCACCCAATTAAACATACACACGTGCACACATATCACGTGACACAAACTCATCACATGACCTCTCATATACAAGCACATACATGCCAAACATTGCTTATTATCTGAATCGTCGTATACATATGCATTTATATCAAACATATGAACATAGCATCAAATTTTGATACCATAGCCTTTAACAATCTTCATATATTTAACTTATCAATCAAATACACTTTATTTCTAAAAAATTTATTAGAAGCATCCATTAATAAACATATCTCATCGCACACGTACTAGAGCTTAGCTTATATCAAATTAGAAACCATGATTTATTCCATATACCGATTCATACATACACTTAGATATTATGCCTATCCAATATTTCACTTCATGTCATGGCAATAACATAAACATCCATACCTGTGGGGGTCGATTGGCTTATCTATACATAACCTTGAACTTTTTCTCAAGACCATCACTTAACTATCTTCTTCTTATCCTAAACATGTCAGTCATTTCTATACATATACATATAAATATATACATATAATCAAAACACGAATTCACCAGCTTAATTTCTAATCGCATGAGTTACTTACCTGGCTTCGCGGGCACTCTAGGTTCTAGTCACATCTGTCAAAACAAATGGCAAAATATCGTCAGAAACACATCTTACGGAGTTCTCGACTTAACTACGATAAAATTCCGGATCTTTCCCGGACAACCAAATCAAGTCTGTTTTCAATGTTTTCAATTTCAGTAATCTTAAACACCATTACAAACTATTCCAAACCACTAGTTCACCTAAATTCTCGGTTTACACGTTTTTGAAAAATTCTTCTAAAAAGGTTTCCGCAAACGCTACGGAAAGATCTCGAACCCTCCGAACCTTCCCGGATTTATCCAAACATGTTTGTAATATCATAAATAACTCATTACTATCATCAAAAACAAAACATATCTTTATACGTAAAAACCCAATTTTACCCAAAACTTACATATTCTATCGGATCGATCAAACTCGTTCCGTTTTCACTCGGATTCTACCAAAAGCACATATTCAATATAGTAATACTCAATCAATTCAATTTATATCAATATATAACTCTACGAAGCTACTGGATACATCCGAACATTTAACTATAAACTTGAAATTTACGGATCTTTACCGGGAGGTCTTACCGAGATTTGGAGGCCATATACGGACTCCAAACGATCCCACGAACGCGCTGGAATCAATGGAATTTCGATCAGAGTTACTGTACATCATGGGTCACTATTCATCCTAATATTCTTCTCTCGATTCACGCAAAACCAAGTGCCATTCTGGAAAACCGACACCGTAGCCTTGTAATACTCTCGGAGAGCTTCGATTTGGTGGGTGGTTCGGGCCGTGAAACGAAGCGAGGAGCCGGGATCGGCATACCCATGTGCGCATATTTTCTTCTCTTTCTCGCCGCTCACCGGCGTCCTAGGACCGCCACCGGCCACCACAAGGTGGAGGGGTGGTCGGCGCTCCCCATTGGCCCGTCGCGCCGGCCGGCAATGGCCGACAGGCCGCCGGTGCGACATGGCCACAAAAACGTGATTTTGGGGACGAGGGTGCGTGTGTGAGATGTGTGAAGCTTATTCGATTTTGTCAATTACAAGAAACTTTGGGTATTTATAGGAAAGTTTCAAAAATTTACATTCTGGCCCCCACAAAATTACAATCAGGTCTCTGTGTGGAATTTTCTAGACATTTCACATTTTTGAAGCCCTTCTGATGCAAATTATGAAAGGTGTTCAATGTAAAAGTTGTTCGTCTCGGAAAAAAAAGTCTGCTGGTTCATGAATCAGCTCAATCTGAGTTCGTTTGAAAGTTTTATAGCCGAAATAAGAATCTTTTATGCGTATAACGATAAAATCAGGAATCGCGTAACCGGTTCTCAGAACCACGCATTTTCCAAAGCGATGAAAATTCACTTAAAAATACTCCCACCTATTTTCCAACACATAAAGTGTAATTTTTGAATACAATCACTTTCCAAATCTTTCACTTTATTTCGAAAAATTTCCAGTATTGTTCTGTAAAACCCGGGATATTACATCCTCCTCTCCTTATAAAAATTTCATCCTCAAAATTTATCCATCCTTATTTCTGATCATTCGGAACCGATCATACGTACATTACCATCTTGTCCCTATTCGGAAATCACCACACTTTACACATTTTCAAAAGCTACGTATCTCACACTCCAATACAAACTATGCTATTTCAAAACGGAACAGATCGAATCTTATATTTTATACCAATAACACATCAAACTTATCATCTCTATTTACACTCATTCATAGAAACACGCTCAAACCATTTCACACTCATCCATCAACAGAAAGTCAAACACGGATTCTATACAACCAATCACATACATCGTCCGAAACGAGGAACATAACACATGTTCTTTGCACGTAATCAAATATAGTATCAAAACAGAAACTTAACACGAATTTCATACTATTTCTTTCGTCCATAATACAAAAAGGAACTCATTTATTTCACACCATGTCATTCTATATCATATATGTAAATGACATCGAAATTAAAAATTACATTCATACATATCCCATCGCACATACAACTTTGTATGGCTGACCACGTAGCACACATAACCATCACTATATCCATAAGATCCATATCCAACTATAAACTTACATACATATTCTTATAACGAACATAATCTTTTATATAAACCAATACTTCCATTGTCACAGCCAGATGTGACAAATAATCTTACATGCTCTTATGATGTTGATGGTCTGAAATCTGTCAACCTCTGTCATTATTCAAAATAGAAAACGTAAAACGATCCCTTTCAAAAACCATTTCGAAATACATTTGAAAAACTTTTTTACTGAAAACAAAATCAATTTCAAAATCCATCATCGTAAATCCATATTGAGCATCAAAACTGGACGAAACATAAACGACCGCCCAATGCCGGAATCGCGTGCACATATCGGCCAATGAACTAACCGATCCCCTGTCGACAGAGGGTCTGATCAGCCCAATGCAGTTGGGCAAACCCCTATACGAGCATCATGGAGGGTCAAAAATATAAAATCATCAAGCTCCGTGGCAGAAACAAATTTTCGAGCGTCTCAGCGGAAACAAGTTTTACAGTTTAAAAATATAAAATCATTTTCGAGCACTGAGACGGAAACATATTGATAAATCTTAAAACATGAAAACGTTAATCAAGCATCGAGGCGGAAGCATTTTCTTTATTCTTTATAATTAAAATCAAAACCTCTGAAAATTTTCTTTCTTTCTTCATTTTTCTTTCTCTTTTCAAAACACTTGTATGTCAAAAATCAAATATCAAGTTTTGAAAACATGATTCCAAATATTAGTTTACAATTCAGACTATCGAGATCATAGAATTACTCGTACCTCAAAACACCTGGAATTCACATTACTTACTTATACATATATCTATATAAACCATATATTTTAACTTAGTACACCTATACACATACATATATTTATAGTACACAAACATGTACCAACAATCTGAATCATCCATATCAATCAAAATCATAGTACATCATACCATATAACAAATATCAAATCAAATAACCAACATATGTGTTATATGCTCGATACGTAACAGAAAACTTACTCAGACGATCGGATACTCTGTAGCAGCAGTCACCGACACCCTAACCTTGGCTCTAATACCACAACTGTAACACCCCACCAAAGGCAGGATGCTACCGGTAGGAGACAGGATTGACCCATCTCCATAAGCCTATGAATTTATTAAAAATTCGACATGATGTATCCTAAAACTAGACAACATGGATTGCAGTCCAGCATCAAAGGGAATCTAAGAATACATCAAACAAATAAAATGACCTCAGGTCTACTCAAATCTCATCAAAATCATCAACTAAGGGCTCTGTGCCCATATCATCTATCAACATTCAAGGGCTCTGTGCCCACAACATCATAAACAATCAAAACTTTAACTTATTAAATACAATACATGCTCAACACGAAAACTGTTGGGGTTTTGGGCGATGGGCGCGGCAGAAGCGCGGTTCGGGCGAAATCGTAAATTTAAAACTTTTTCAAATTACCGAATAAATTATTCAATATATAATATTAATAATTTATTCATATTTTACCTAAACCTATTTATTCGATATCAAATAACGACATATATATATGAAACGTCGCGAAAATTTTACGAAAAATATTTTTCCATAAAATGACGCAAAACGCATTTTTGACCGAACCGACCACCCAACATTTATGGGGACTGCCCAGGTCAGCCCCAATAGTGTTAGGGCAGTTCATGGGCTGTGAAAAATGACGAACTCACTGTTTGGATAGCCGTCACCCGGTTGGCTCAAAAGTCACTCGGTAATGCCGCTTTTGGCCGTTTTCGCTTATTTCAACTCCGAAACACTTTCTGGAAATTGTTCCTACTCCCAAAACACATCCAATACATTCATAACACATTATTTTCATCACAAAATTTCCAGTTTACACAGATCTGATCCAGAACCAAAAATTAAGATTTTTCATGCTTTAAATCCAAATTTTCAAGATTAAATCAATTAATCAAAACACCAAATCAAGTCACCACATATGAACATCCCAAGAAAAATTATAGGTGATATAAGAGTGGTCATTGCATTCTAGAATGGCAACATGTCATCAAATGAACAAATTGGATACTAAATACACTAATTCCATCCAATACACTTCACACATCCTTCATTAGCTTCCATTCCATCATCAACAATCAAAAGCCCCAATATTTCAGAATTGAAGGAACCCTAGAAGCTTTCTAAATCATCAAGAAACAAGAAACTAAATTTCTAAGCTTAGGGTTTTGAAGAATTACCTTAAATATCATAAATCCTTAGCCTTTTTCCTTGATTTTCTTTCATTTCTTCATGGTTTCTTCAAACCAAAATTGAGAGCCTTTTTATGGTGTTTTGGTCGGCCATTGATGAGGAATAAAAGAAGAAGAAAATATTTCCTTTTTTCAAATTGCATTGCCATCATTTAGGGGTATTATGGTCATTTTTTACAATTTAATCTAATTAAATTATATTAGGCTTTTTGGTGGCCAATCAAATTCACACACATTTAGCTTAATAAAAACATGCCATGTGTTCAAATAATAATTAAATATATTTCATAACAATTATGAAAAAGTTTATCAATTAATTATTCAAATATTTAACAATTAAATATCTATATAATTAATTAATATAATATTATTATATATGTATTTTATTTACATTAAATAAAAAACACATATATTAATGGCATGTGTCAAATCTCATTTGAAAAATAATTAATATGTATCAAATCAAATTTTGTATCAAATACAAATACATATAATTACTCTTGACCAAAAATGCCCTTATGCATGTATTATCGTTTAACCGATTAAATGATTCGAATTAACTCATTTAATCTGATGAAGTATTATGAATAATCTGTATTATTCATATCGCATTGCCCAAGTGCTCAACGAGTACACTTTATATTGTTGGATTCTCTAAGTTTAGGTTTATCCGTCACGAAATTTAATTTCGTGTCTATAATCCACTCACTCATGGATTATGATGACCATAGATAATCTCACTAAACTATGCAAGCCGAGGTCATTGCATACGTATAATCCCTCTGTCACAGGCTATCCATATTATACCTAGGATATAGATGAGAATGTCAAATCCGTTCGGTATAATATAGTCGACTTTCAATTTATAATCTCTAAATAACACTTGGAACTGATTTCCGAAGTTATACCACGGCCATGGATTTACTAGATCGTAAACACGTGTGGATGCATATGCCCTGTACACAGGACTGACGGATCCTCTATTGATACGCACTGGATATCATGAGCATCAGTCCACACCCAAGGAACAGGCAGAGGTGTGATCTAAATAGATCGGTGATGTGACTGCCATCAAAGTGTGGAGGATAACTCATATATCCCACTGTGGTATCTCAAGTCGAAGGAACACTATGCTCGCTCAACTCGAGAAGATTCCTATTGACGTTGGTGTACCATCTATTAGGAAATCTTCAATGAGTCATGCAGTGTCTTATCAAATAAACACCTACATGTCTATACGAGTCTCCTGAGACTCATGGTTCACTGGGATAAACCATCGGACCAAGTCACGATATATGATATGTACTGGTCTCAGCGGATTCTACTGTTAGACAGTAATGACCCATAGCGTCACTATTTTGTAAATGATATTGTATTATTGTACAAAATTAACTATGTAGTAATGAAATTGCCTTTTACCGTTTTGTAATTTAATTACTTTGATATATAAATGGTAAAAGTCCCTATGATTAGTTCCGGATTGTGATGATATGAGACATTATCAATCCATAAAGGTTTAATCATTAAATATCCCTAGTCGTAGTATTATCGAGATTGGACATCGATAATGCGGAATAGACTAGTACTGCACTTGTGCATGTGTTGTGAGGGCACAACGGCATAGTTCTCATATATTTAAGTATTGGATATTTATGCAAGTGCGGTAGGAGGTTGTGTTTTACCGATAGTACGGAAAACAGCTTCGCTCTGGATAGACCCCGCGGAGTCCCATTGGTAGTATATCTGCGTGTCTATGGGAGTCCGCTTCAGGGTAGGTGCATATGATCTTAACCTGAGATTTGCATCGCTAGTACTTACGACAATCGGTAAAAATTAGGTTTGGTGGTCCAGGGCTTTAACGAGTTCTGTGTATACCTCTTCTGGGTTTATCGAGAATCGTAGTGTACTGGGTGTGATGTCAAGATGGAAGTATCACTTCAGACATATGGAGATGATGATCGCGAGGGATACAGAACTAGTACTCTATAATGGTTGCAACCATCGGGATAATATGACTAGGTCAGGATTATCCGATTCAAAGAGACTGGTTGCTGATGTCCGATATGTGTATCGTACGGGGCAGACACATATCCAGCCCCAGGCCTTACATGTGATCATCCGATACTGGTTCGATATACACTATACACTACGGTATACTACGCCTGTTATAGATCTAATATTCCAGTAAGAATATTTCTAGAGAATTGGGTAGGCATGGCGTTTTGCTAGAAGCTAACCTTGTCTTGTAAATCGGTAAAAACGTAGTACTTGGTACGTACGTGTTCGAATAGTTCGACAACCGGATTTACTGCCAACATACCTAGAGGTCTCTTGGGTCGCTTCCCGAAGATTCACCGATGACGTATGATTCAAACTTGATTAATCTTGGATTAATTACGGAGAGACTTTATCTTGGATAAAGTACTATAAAAGAGAGAGAACGATTAATTTAGTTAAATTAATCGAAAAATTATTATATTCGATATAATAATCGGAATTCGATTTCGACGCGAAATTAAAATTAGATTTTAATTCGGGCAAACGAGTTAATTTAGAATTAATTCGTTAGCGACGTAAATAATAATTTCGCTAGGCGCAATTATTTATTTAAATTCGATTTAATTAACGTCGCGACGTAAGCTCGGTATTTCGGAAATATCGAACCCGAACGCGTGAGTGCACGTGGGCCCACTTTCATTTGGAAACGTGTGGGGCCCACATGACACTTGTCATTATTTGCATTATTTAATCAAAATGTATTGCATGAAGATAGTGTACAAAGCACTCAAGGGTATTGCATGGAAATTGAGTGTTAGACACTCTAAGTCTTTGCATGGATTGTGTCATAAGTATATTATTATTTAATATAATTATGACATAAATATAAATTGATTTTTGAGACAAAAATCAAACCCTCCTCTCCCTCTCTAATTACCGAAACAGTGAGCTCTCAAAGCTCTCTCCATTTTTTTCATTTGTTTTGTGCCAAGACAAGAAGAAAGTGTGCTTGTTTGGAACTCTAACACACAACTTTGGCTAGCAACATCAAGGGATCATACAAGGTGTTATGGGAAACTCATCTTAGAGCTTGGAAGGATCAATTAAAGCTTGGAGCTTCTCTTTACTGCTTGGCCGAATCTTCCACTGCACAAAGGAGCAACATTTGTTTCATCCATTGCATCCACATTCCGTTTTTGTGAGTATTGTTTCCGCCATTACTTCAATATAGTTCATTCTTATATTTATTTTGCTTGTTTTTGATCTTGGGGACATGGTTATTAGATTTCCAACAATGGTATCATTGAGCCTAAAAATGCATGCAAATATATTAGGATGTTATTTGGGGAAAATTGTTTGAAGCATGATTTGATGAGTTTGCTTGATTAAATATGCTTAGATGTATGTTAAATGGATTATACATCATCAATTTCATGGAAAATAAATTGGATTAATTTTTCCAACCCCAATGAGGCTTGGCCGAATACATGCAAGCATGTGGACTAGATGATTTTTTAATTTTAAGACATTGGATGACTTGAAATAATATGGAGATGATCATTTGTAACTTGATTGGATTGAAAACGAAATCGGAACCATATTAATCACCTTGGCCGAATGCTTGATGATGATTAGGGACTGACTTGATTTTTTGATAAATAATGTTGGACATGTATTTAAGATAAAAAAAAATGATTAATAGATTAATTTGATATTTTGGGAATATTGATTTAAAGGATTAATCATGAAAATACACTATAATTAATTAAGTTATAAAATTTGGAATTTTAAAATTTAGTTAATTGGGCTTAAATTGGAATTGGGCCTAAAACTATTATATTGGTCATAAATGGGCTTGGTTGGGCCAAGTAGATTTGGACCATTTGGATTGGATCCAAAATGGGCCTAAATCACACCATTTAAGTCCAAATGTAATAAATGGGCTTTTATGTTTAATTGGGCCTTATGGGCTTGATATTGGTTTTATGGCAAATGAGGGTGATTCCTTATTGGGCTTGGAAATTGGGTTTGACCCACATTGACCAAGGCCCAAGCCTAATGAAATCAATAGAAAGCCCATCGGACTTTAATTAAACGGACATTAGATGTAGTTAGTTGGGCTTTGAGACCCAATAGTACTAGATTTGGAATCTAAGTTATAAAAGCACAATAAAAGTGTAAATATTTAATTTAGAATTAAATAAAAGGATTAGTATTGAATACGACTTAAATTGGATTTAACGAGTAGTTCGATATAATTCGTGAATTCATACCATATGTATTTATTCTCAAAACGAGTTGGACTCGCGCAAATGCAAACAATTGTTTGAACATTGTATTGTCACCTAATTAAAGACTAATTAATTGGATTTGATTGGTTGTATAACATGCCTTGAATGAATGAATGAATGTGGATGTGTTGTATGAATAGTGTATATCGGATGGATAATAGAAGGGAAGGGTAATTTTAGAATTTTAGAAATTATTGTAAATTTGGAATTTATTTATAAATTGGACCTGCGTGTCCAGCCTTATCTCTTTATCTCTTTGTATTCTCTTCTCACCTAATTCCCCTCAATGTAAATGAGGTTTCTCTTATTGTATTATGTAATTGGGTAGAAGTAGAATAGTGCTAGCGGGGAGAGGAAAAAGGAGAGTGATTTGTTCTAGGAACAAGTTGTTAATATATCCATCCGCATATCACTATTATTTTACTTTACGCGCTTTATGATGTTTTAGAAGCATGCTTAAGGGTGTATGATGATGAGACCTAACAAAGATAAATTAATTGGTTGCCAATTACGCGAAAAATCCCTCAAACAATATTAAGCGATTTTCCTTCCGTTGAATGATTCTTTCTCAAGATCCGAAATTGGCATTGGTGTTGGCCAAAGTCAAGACCTTTGTCAATTGAGGATGTGTTTGAATCATGAGAGTTTTGTTCCACATCGGTGTCCTGTCCAAGTTGTGATTTGTTGGCCAAAGTCAAGATCACTTCTTGTCCATCGACATTGATTACGAAACTTTCCTCGTCAATGGGTCCCGCTTAACTGGAATCATTAGGTTTGTTGTGCCAAAGCCAAGGCTTAGTTGATTCAGAGGAAATGGTTAGGAAAATGTATTGGATACATTGACGTATGTATTAGATATATATGTTTCGGACTTGGATGTCCACCTACCGGATCTAGGAATTGGATGGGATCCAATTGATCTTCGAGATCTACCTAGTTAAATATCATACAACTTGTTGGCCAAAGTCAAGGTTGTGTGTTATTTAACGGGATCCTAGCCCACTAGGAAATTGGATTTCCCGAGTACTCAACAGAGGGTTAGAGACTTGTAGAAAATAGTGGGAGGCTAGTATTGAGTTTGCAATTTCATTCAGATACTTAGCTTTACGCGCTTACAAAATTTATTTCGTCAATTTTTTAACATTAGTTGGACTAATAAAATGTTATTTTTCTTGTAACAGTTTGACTGTACCCATTTTATCGTTAACTAGATAGTTGGACTATCGTAGTTAAGATGGCAAGCAAGGTAAATGTCGAGACATCATCATGGGTGAAAATGTCTTTAAGGGGATAAACTTTGCTGATTGGGAAATGAACCTAAGGATAGTCCTTGGGGCAGAGAGGATACTGTATACGATTCAGAGACCTCTCGGGCCTAAGCCCACTGAGCCACTTGAGCTGGAGTTATGGAAAACTCACAGTGATGATTGTGACACGGCTCAGTCGATCATGCTTGCTTCAATGACTCAACACTTTCGTCGCCAAAATAGGGACTTGGATCCTTATAATATGATGGCAAGATTGCAAGATCTTCACCGCACTAATAAGCGGATGGCGAGGTACGAGTTAGTGAAGAAAATCTTTCGCTCCCGTATGACTGATGGTAGTTCTGTTGAGGTCCATGGGACTCAAATGATAGCCGATATTGATGAACTGGCTAGTATGGGTATAGTCTTGGAGTCTGAGCTGGCTATAGATGTACTTCTACAGTCACTACCCGATACTTGGAAACAGATTGTCATCAACTACAAACTGATGAATTCGGATGACACTCTTGGAGAGTTGTTGTCAATTCTCAAGGAGTCAGAGAAAGAACTTCTGAAAGGCACAAGCGCGAGGCGCACTTTGCAACAACATCTCAAACGCCGAAAGCTGGGCTCAAGGCAACTGGGGGTGTTAAGAAGAAGAAGCATAAGAAGCATAAGAACAAAGGCAAGGCCAAGTCAACAAAGGCTTCTGGGAAGCCAAGGGACAAGTCTCAAGATGTTGCCTGAAATGCGGCAAGAGAGGTCACTGGAAGCGTGACTGCCGCATGAACAAGGGACATAAGGAGGACATACAGGCGGGCAAAGCTCCGGCCTCAGGTATATGTTTGTTATTGAGATAAATATGACTACTTCTAGTCTTAATAAAAATTGGATTTTTGATTCTGGCTGTGGTTCTCATATTTGTACTGATGTGCAGGATCTGCATGATAGCAGGAGACTGGCTTCGGGGGAGGTAGATCTACGAGTTGGAAATGGAACTTCTGTTGCTGTTTTGGCCGTAGGCACTTTTGTTTTGGAACTGCCCTCGGGGCATGTACTTAAACTAAATGACTGTTATTTTGTTCCTAGTTTAACTAGGAATATTATTTCTGTATCTTTGTTAACCCAAACAGGGTACACTTTTGTATTTAAAAACACCAGGTGTTATTTATATATGAATGATGCAGAAATTTGCAGTGCTGATGCAAATAATGGTCTTTATATTTTGAATATAAATGAATCTCCAAAATGTAAAATAACAAACAAAAGGCTCAAAATGAGTAATCCAAGAAAAGAGAAACTTATTTGTGGCATTGTCGTCTGGGACACATCAACAAGACTCGCATATCCACACTTTCGAAGAGTGGGTACTTGGACGGATTTGATCCAAATTCATATGACGTCTGCGAATCTTGTTTATTAGGCAAAATGCCTAAATCACCTTTTAGTGGTAAAGGTGAACGCGCCACTGAACTGTTAGCCCTCGTTCATAGTGACGTTTGTGGGCCCATGTCTAGCCAGGCTATAGAGGTGGATATCGATACTTCGTAACCTTTACGGATGATGCATCACGTTATGGTTATGTGTATCTAATGATGCACAAGTCGGAAACTTTTGAGAAATTCAAAGAGTTTCGACACGAAGTTGAAAAACAAACAGGCAAGAGTATTAAAACATTACGGTCGGACCGTGGTGGCGAATACTTAAGTAATGAGTTTCAAGATTACTTGAAAGAATATGGTATTCTTTCACAATGGACTCCTCCTGGAACACCACAATTAAATGGTGTGTCTGAACGGAGAAACCGTACCTTGCTTGATATGGTAAGGTCGATGATGAGTCGCACTGAGCTGCCTATATCCTTCTGGGGACACGCATTAGAAAGTGCAATCCTTATTTTGAATAGGGTTCTGTCAAAGTCTGTTGAACAGACTCCGTATGAGATATGGACAGGAAAGAAACCAGGTTTCTCATTCCTGAAGATTTGGGGTTGCTGGGCATACGTCAAACGTTTGGAAGGTACCAAACTTGAACCCAAATCAGATAAATGCCTATTTGTTGGATATCCTAAGGAAACCAAAGGATATTACTTCTATAACCCAAAAGAGAACAAAGTATTTGTTGCTCTACATGCGGTTTTCCTTGAGAAGGAATTCCTAAATGCAGTGTTTAGTGGGAGGAAAGTAGAACTCGATGAAAGTCGTAGTGATACTGTTCCTGGCAATGAATCTAGAACGGAACATGAACAGTCCATCCAGGATGATACTGAACCACAATCTTCAATTACACAAGGACTACGTAGGTCGGAGAGAGTCAGGGTAATACCTGAGAGGTATGGATTCCTGATCTCACCTCATGTAGATATTAATCTTATTGAGGATACTGAACCGGCTACGTATGAGAAGCGATACAGGGTATCGAATCCACTTTATGGCAAGATGCCATGAAGGCCGAAATGGATTCCATGTATACCAACCAAGTTTGGACACTGGTTGATGCACCAGAAGGCGTAAAGCCTATTGGATGCAAATGGGTCTTCAAGAAGAAGACAGACATGGATGGCAACGTACAAACGTACAAAGCTAGGCTCGTACCAAAGGGGTATCGTCAACAACTTGGAGTTGATTATGACGAAACTTTCTCACCCGTTGCCATGATTAAATCCATTCGGATAGTGCTTGCAATAGCTGCATATTATGATTACGAAATATGGCAGATGGACGTTAAAACCGCTTTCCTTAACGGAAACCTATTGGAGGATGTTTATATGCAACAACCTGACGGTTTTATCGCACCAAGACTTGCAAACAAGGTTTGTAAGTTAAATCGGTCCATTTATGGACTGAAGCAAGCATCGAGGTCATGGAACCAACGTTTTGATGAGGTCATAAAAGAATATGATTTCATTCAAAACGTAGATGATCCTTGTGTATATAAGAAGGTTAGTGGGAGTGCACTGACTTTTATTGTCCTTTATGTTGACGATGTATTGCTTATAGGCAATGATATTCCCATGTTAACGTCGGTGAAAGCTTGGCTTTCATTGAAATTCTCCATGAAAGATCTGGGAGAAGCAGCTTTTATTCTAGGAATAAAGATCTACCGGGATAGATCTAGAAAGAAAGCTACTTGGACTCTCCCAGAGTACATATTGATAAAGTGTTGAAGAGATTCAACATGGATCAGTCCAAGAAGGGACTGTTGCCAACATCACATGGCGTCTTTCTATCTAGGGACATGTGTCCTAAAACACAAGATGAGAGAGACAACATGAGTCGAACTCCGTTTGCCTCGGCAGTCGGATCGATCATGTATGCCATGATATGTACACGACCTGATGTGTCTTATGCTTTGAGCATGTGCAGTCGATATCAGGCCGACCCAGGACAAGATCACTGGATGGCGGTTAAGAATATCCTTAGGTATCTTAAAAGAACTAAAGATGTTTTCTTAATCTATGGAGATGGAGAACTTGAGGTATCTGGGTATACCGATGCAAGTTTCCAAACCGACAGAGACGACTTCAAGTCGCAAAACCGGGTACATATTTTGCTTGAATTGAATAACGGAGCAGTGAGCTGGAAATCTTCCAAGCAAGATACTGTTGCCGATTCAGCAACTGAAGCGGAGTATATTGCAGCAGCTGAAGCAGCAAAAGAGGCAGTTTGGATCCGTAAATTCCTAATTGGATAGTAGGAGTAGTTCCGTTAGCAGCTGAGCCCGTTCCATTGTATTGTGACAATAGCGGGGCTATAGCACAGGCTAAGGAACCAAGGTCTCATCAACGATCCAAACATGTTCTTCGACGATTCCATCTGATTCGAGAGATCATACATCGTGGCGATGTGAAGATCGAGAAGATCGCATCAGAGGATAATATTGCAGATCCGCTGACGAAGGCTATTCCTCGGGAAAAGTTTGAGCGACATGTACATAGTTCAGGTATTAGATGCTTGAGTGACTGGCTATAGGCCAAGTGGGAGATTGTTAGACAGTAATGACCCATAGCGTCACTATTTTGTAAATGATATTGTATTATTGTACAAAATTAACTATGTAGTAATGAAATTGCCTTTTACCGTTTTGTAATTTAATTACTTTGATTTATAAATGGTAAAAGTCCCTATGATTAGTTCCGGATTGTGATGATATGAGACAGTATCAATCCATAAAGGTTTAATCATTAAATATCCCTAGTCGTAGTATTATCGAGATTGGACATCGATAATGCGGAATAGACTAGTACTGCACTTGTGCATGTTGTGAGGGCACAACGGCATAGTTCTCATATATTTAAGTATTGGATACTTATGCAAGTGCGGTAGGAGGTTGTGTTTTATCGATAGTACGGAAAACAGCTTCGCTCTGGATAGACCCCGCGGAGTCCCATTGGTAGTATGTCTGCGTGTCTATGGGAGTCCGCTTCAGGGTAGGTGCATATGATCTTAACCTGAGATTTGCATCGCTAGTACTTACGACAATCGGTAAAATTTAGGTTGGTTTGGTGGTCCAGGGCTTTAACGAGTTCTGTGTATACCTCTTCTGGGTTTATCGAGAATCGTAGTGTACTGGGTGTGATGTCAAGATGGAAGTATCACTTCAGACATATGGAGATGATGATCGCGAGGGATACAGAACTAGTACTCTATAATGGTTGCAACCATCGGGATAATATGACTAGGTCAGGATTATCCGATTCAAAGAGACTGGTTGCTTGATGTCCGATATGTGTATCGTACGGGGCAGACACATATCCAGCCCCAGGCCTTACATGTGATCATCCGATACTGGTTCGATATACACTATACTACGGTATACTACGCCTGTTATAGATCTAATATTCCAGTAAGAATATTTCTAGAGAATTGGGTAGGCATGGCGTTTTGCTAGAAGCTAACCTTGTCTTGTAAATCGGTAAAAACGTAGTACTTGGTACGTACGTGTTCGAATAGTTCGACAACCGGATTTACTGCCAACATATCTAGAGGTCTCTTGGGTCGCTTCCCGAAGATTCACCGATGACGTATGATTCAAACTTGATTAATCTTGGATTAATTACGGAGAGACTTTATCTTGGATAAAGTACTATAAAAGAGAGAGAACGATTAATTTAGAATTAATCGTAAAATTATTATATTCGATATAATAATCGGAATTCGATTTCGACGCGAAATTAAAATTAGATTTTAATTCGGGCAAACGAGTTAATTTAGAATTAATTCGTTAGCGACGTAAATAATAATTTCGCTAGGCGCAATTATTTATTTAAATTCGATTTAATTAACGTCGCGACGTAAGCTCGGTATTTCGGAATATCGAACCCGAACGCGTGAGTGCACGTGGGCCCACTTTCATTTGGAAACGTGTGGGGCCCACATGACACTTGTCATTATTTGCATTATTAATCAAAATGTATTGCATGAAGATAGTGTACAAAGCACTCAAGGGTATTGCATGGAAATTGAGTGTTAGACACTCTAAGTCTTTGCATGGATTGTGTCATAAGTATATTATTATTTAATATAATTATGACATAAATATAAATTGATTTTTGAGACAAAAATCAAACCCTCCTCTCCCTCTCTAATTACCGAAACAGTGAGCTCTCAAAGCTCTCTCATTTTTCTTCATTTGTTTTGTGCCAAGACAAGAAGAAAGTGTGCTTGTTTGGAACTCTAACACACAACTTTGGCTAGCAACATCAAGGGATCATACAAGGTGTTATGGGAAACTATCTTAGAGCTTGGAATGATCAATTAAAGCTTGGAGCTTCTCTTTACTGCTTGGCCGAATCTTCCACTGCACAAAGGAGCAACATTTGTTTCATCCATTGCATCCACATTCCGTTTTTGTGAGTATTGTTTCCGCCATTACTTCAATATAGTTCATTCTTATATTTATTTTGCTTGTTTTTGATCTTGGGGACATGGTTATTAGATTTCCAACATCTACTAACCGACCGGTGTTAGTAAATCTTGAAACCTTATTTAAGGCTGTTGTTCTCTTATTTTGTTCCCTACAAGCCACAGAGTCAGACATTGATTTCTCAAAAAGATCAATTCATTTGATTGCATGATGGACTCCCCTGAAAAAACATTGGATATACATCTTATAGTGCGATTCCCAATGTCAATTACAAACTACGTTGTAACTGCGCACTAGATTGTAATCATAGGATCTTTGTCTAATATACATGTATCACTAAACCAGATTTAGTTTTGATCTAATTATAATCAAATATCTATTGTAATTAGATCGAATAAGTGTATAAAAGACAAGGGTGCTACCATTAATTAGTAATATTATGGAAAATAGAATTGCTCGTATTTATGAATTGGACATAAATACGATCCGGATTGGCACTCTGAGCACCAACCCTAACAATTTCTCCCACTTGCTCTAGTGCCAATCCACGGTATCATATACACATCTCAATGTATATCACATACACATGGCCCTCAAGAGCTCACCTAGCACTCAAGAGGTAGGCAACAACAAGTAAGCCTGCTTAACAAATCGAGTCTGTCCAACAAACCCAATCATTTTCCTTAGCCAACATCATACATATTTTGCAGAATCCAAATTCTACATCGATATGACTCAGACGCTTTATTAGTTCTGTGCTATAGATGCTGAGTTGTCTAAGTATATATAGATAAAATCCAAAATACTATAAGACAACCGCAAGCGCAAAACTAATATAAAAACTTCTAATCTATATGGTCACTATGCAACTTCATAAGTCAATACTTCAAAAGTTGCAACTGATTCCACTAATTTAGTAGAATCAACGGTGACACTCCCAAGAATATTTCTAGATAATTGGGTAGGCACGGTGCTTTGCTAGAAGCCAACCATGTCTTGTAAATTGGTAAGAACTTGGTACGGGGTACACACGTATTCAGATAGTCCGACGACCAGATTTACTTCCAACATATCCATAATCTCAGGGGTCGCTTCCCAAAGATTCACCGATGACATTTGTCTCGAACAGAATTAATCTGGGATTAATTATGAGAGAGAGAAAATTAATCTAGGATTAATTGCGGTAAGAATTTATCTGGGATAAAATTCAAATAGAAGAGTGAGAATGATTAATTTGGAATTAATCGATTAAATAATATATTCGATATATTAATTGAAATTAGATTTCAATGCGGAATTAAAATTAGATTTGAATTCGGACAAACGAATTGATTTAGAATTAATTCGTAAGCAACTTTAATGGTAATTTTGCAAGGCATAATTATTTAATTAATTATATTTAATTATGTCGTAACGACAAGTTCGTTAATTTGGAATTAAACAAACCCGGGCCCGAGCGAAGTTGCGTGTTGGATTGTTCGACTTAAATTCTGAATTTAAAAGTGGTGGGACCCACTTGACTTACATCAACTAGTTTGACTAGTGATGGAAGTGTTTATGGTTGAGTGAAAGAATTAGATTGCTTCTTCAACATACAAACCAATCTCAACACACTTTGTATTTTTTTTAATCATTTGGAATGACATATACCGAAATTAGATTTGGTAAATGGTAATTGATTTTAGAAATCAAATACACACAAAAAAAACAAATTGCTCTCTCTCTCCTTCACATAAAAGTCGTGAGCTTCCTTTCTCCATATAGATTTTTTGTTGCAAATTTTCTTCAAGCTAGCACTTTCAAGGAGTCATTCAAGGTGTTAAGGAAACTAATCCCTTGAGTTTGGAAAACAAAGAAAGGCTTGGAGCTCTTCTCAAACATACAAAAGTTTTGAACTTCATATATATATCAAATCCGTTCAATGTAAGTATTCTGCAACTTCTTTGAATATTCACACACCGAATCATGATTAGAGATCTTTGGCATGTTCTAGGAACACTAACATTCACAACCCTAGATAGTTTAATAATATTGAATTTTCCTTTTATTTACTTCGCACTATTTTATTTACTTATTTTATGTTTAAATTCATCATCCAATCAAACAACCAATCCATTAGATACTCGTAAATATTTGGTTAATAGCTTAGGTATTAAGTCCTCGTGGGATCGATACATTTTATACTACTTGAGCAACAGTTACGCTTGCGTAATGTGAGTGTTTACCACCGATCAAGTTTTTGGCACCGTTGTCGGGGACTTATTTATCTTTCACTATTAATTTTGAGGTTAGATACCTTTTACTTGTGTCTAATTTCTTTTTACTTATTATTTGTTATTTTCTTGTGTTTCAGGTTTTCTGTCACTACATGAGAAGAACCAGAAGCTTTGAAATCCGTCAATTTCTTGACCCAGAAATTGAAAGAACCATCAGACAGTTGAGAAGGGAAAGGTGAGAAGGTCAAGAAGCACTGATCAACAAGGAACCTGAACCTTTGGAGGTTGCACCACCAATTCCTATCCGAGACAGAACTATTCTAGTGGTTGACGGCTTCATTTCATGCATTGTACTTCCTCCATTACCAGTAAATATGTGTGACATCAAAACATACATTCAGATGATACAACAATCAGTTCAGTTTGGGGGGAATGCATTGAAGATCCTAATGCGCACATCAGCAACTTCCTGGAAGTTTGCGGCACATTCAATGACAACTGAGCGGCAGAAGAAGTAATGAGATTGCTTGTTTTTCCATAGTCCTTGAAAGACAGAGCTAAGGCTTGGCTACATTCACTACCAGTAGGTTCCATCTTAATTTGGAACACTCTAGCCACCAAATTCCTTGCAAAGTACTTTCCCCCTGCCAGAACTGCAAAGCTGAGGAATGACATTACATCCTTTGTGTAACATGACTCAGAATCCCTCTGCGAAGCTTGGGAAAGATACAAGGAATTGCTCCGGAAATATCCTCACCATGAAATTGCAAAGTGGCTACAAGTCCAAACATTCTATAATGGACTTTCTGGAATGATGAGGATCACAATTGATGCTGCTGCTGGAGGAGCTTTAATGGAAAAGGGAGAAGTTCAGGCCTGAGACTTAATTGAAGAAATGGCTAACAATAATTCTTTGTGGCCAACAGAAAGAAACATGATTCAATGAATAGCAGGAATCCATGAAGTCAGAGCCAACACAGTAATGAATGCTAGGTTGGAGCAGATGTGCAACTGTCTGGAAACACTAAGCACACAAGTTGTAAACATCGTTGATGCCATAAAATCACCATGTGGAGGTGCACCAAAGGCAAACCAACAAGATGAGACGGTGAATTATGTCAACAATTTCAACAGACATGGAACAATTCATATTCTAACACCTACAATCCAAGGTGGATGAATCATCTCAATTTCGCATGGAGCAACAATTCAGGGCAAAAGAACAATTCACCACCCGGATTCCTACAGCAGAACAAAGGCCAGAAGTATGAAAAAGAACCAGAAATAAAAGAAATGCTTGCAGAGATGTTCAAAAAGCAAGAAGCCAAATACGATGCTATGTTTCAAGCCCAAGCAGCATTCAATCAAAGCCAATCAGCATTTATAAAGGCACTATAAAATCAAATAGGACAACTGGCTAATGCTCAGAGTTACAGACCGTAAGGTACCCTTCCTAGTAACACAGAACCAAATCCAAGGAACCGAGGAAAGGAGCAATGTCAAGCCATTACTTTGAAAAGCGGTACTAAGATCAACAAAGATGTTGGAATCAAAGCATCCACTGAGGAAATTCCAAAAGAAACAGAGCCACAGATGGAGGAAAAGAGACAAAAGAAACTGATCAAGAAAAATTCACTTCACCTCCACATTTTCCATAACGTCTCCAGAAAAGTAAACTAGACAATCAGTTTGCTCGATTTTTGGAGATTTTCAAAAAGCTACACATCAACATTCCATTTGCAGAAGATTTGGAACAAATGCCAGCTATGTTAAATTCATGAAAGACATTCTATCACGAAAGTGGAGATTGGAGATTACGAGAGAGTAGAATTAATAGAAGAATGCAGCGCCATCATTCAGATGAAGCTTCCCCTAAAATTGAAAGATCCTGGCAGTTTCACCATCCCTTGCACCATAGGCGAACATTACTTCTGTAAGGCTTTATGTGATTTAGGTGCCAGCATTAACTTGATGCCTTTGTCTATTTACTAGAAACTACAGATTGGAGAAGCAATGCCTACCTTAGTTACTCTGAAGCTTGCTAACAGATCGCTCACATTTCCGAGAGGTGTAGTGGAAGATGTATTTGTTAAAGTCGACAAATTCATTTTCCCTACAGATTTCATTATCATTGACATGGAAGAAGACAAATATGTATCTATCAGTGATGAAAAGGATGAGGAATGTTTCAGAATTGATGTTTTAGATAGTATCATCCAGGATACTGATGCAATGCAACTTCCCACAGATAAACTTGAAGCTTGCATCACCAACATGATTGACAACTACCTAGATGATGAAATTCTGGAATTTATCAACTATCTTGACTTTCATAATATATTTTACTGTTTAGCTAATAATTGTCATTTGGCAGTTACTAATGCTATTATTACTCACCATTTTTCAGGTTCTATAAATTCAGCTCATCATTGCACTCTTAAAGACATCCAGATTTGAGAAATAAATAAAAAAATGGAAGCAACTTCAAGAAGACGAGTTGTTAACATCTTTGTGTTTTGCAGTACTAGTGTTGGTTCTAAGCGAAAGTTCGTTGAGACAGCACATGAATTGGGTAGAGTTAAAGCTGAAAAGAATATGCACTTAGTATATGGCGGTGACAATCTTAGATTAATGGGGTGCGTTTCAAGGGCCGTATAGGAAGGAGGTAGTCAAGTTCTGGGAATCATCTCAAAACCCTTGGCAGAGGCGAAACTTATAGGACCATCAAACAAAGATGAATGCATCGTGCCAGGTATGTCTGAACGACTGGTTGAAATGATTAATCTTGCTGATGCTTTCATTGCTTTGCTAAATGGCTTGGGCACAATGGAGGAAATGTTTACAGTATTATCTTGAGTAAACTTGAACATACACCAGAAACCGATTGGACTGTTTAATGCTGATGGATTTTATGATTTTCTTTGTGTGTTTCTTGATGATGCCCGAAGAAATGGGTTTGTGTCAAAACCTGTAAAAGAAATCCTCTTCACTGTTAGAACTGCACATGATTTAATTGACCAAATCTTAGCCTTTGAACAACAAATTGACCCTATCTTTTCCAAGATAAACTGGTCCAATAATGATCATGGTAAGAAGCGTCGGATAATTCTGGATCTTAACCTTTAATTTTCTTTTTAGATGTAGAATTTCAGCTAACAAGGTACTGTATTCTAAACTCTTCTTCTACTTTTTAAACATTGGGGAAAATGTCTCAATTAGGTTTGGGGGAGGGGAATAGTTGATTAGTATCTTATTTTTATTTTTTCTGTTATGTTATTTTTGCGTGGTTTTTAGTCAAAAATTTCAAAAAAATTAAAAATTTTATAAAAATAAATAATATTTTGTTTTTGTGTTTTTAATTTGACTAATCAGGTGAATTAGTGTGAGATAGTTGTGTAAGGAATTTCCACTCCTGGGACGTATCTCGACATATTTCGTAACAAGATAATTTTTGCTTATTTCCTTTTGAATTATGTAATTTGTGAATTCTCCATAAAACTGATTAAATTGGATCTTTATATGCTCAGTTGACAGGTATTATCAACATGCATGGTAACATACAGCCATAGTTGTAATTGAAAAGTTTATAATATTCAGTGCTCTAGTTTAATTGGAAGAAGTATAAAAAAAAGTGATGAAAAAAAGCATATGAGATTCGAGTAATTAAGTCCTTAGGGGTGTTTTAACATCTAGTGCCCTAAAGCCAATTGGTTTGGGAGTCATTGGCCTAAAGGTCGCTACATGGATTGAAGATGTTATATAAAAAAAATATCTGAAATCCGAGTAATTAAGTCCGTAAGGGTGTCTTAACACCAAGTGCCCTAAAGCCAACTGGTTTGGGAGTCACTGGCCTAAAGCTCGCTACATGGATTGAAGTTATTGTAAATAAATTAAAAAACAAATCATTCCTAAAAAGGTGTGAATTATGATATAACTTTAGGATACAAATATTACTCTATTTTCAACTACACTTATGAATATTGTGGGCACAATGTTTGATTAATACTTTGTTAGTTGTGTATATGGAGAATGGTAAAAATAATTGGAGAATTTACTTATTTGGTAATTTAGAAAGAAAAAAAAAACAATTATTAACTTGGATAATAAGTTTCGCTTGTTTAGTCACCAACTTCTTTATTCTCTTTTCTCTTGTTTTTTTTCTTTTGTGTGCATTAGATTGATGTTTATGGGTATCGTCACTGTAAGCCCTCACAAGACTACAACTCGTCCACCAGGGACACCTAGGGGTTTAAAGGCTTGTTGCATACGCAAAATGAAACCGTGATCCCTACAAAAGTGGCTTAGTTTAATTTTATTTTAAATTTGTTTATTGCATTTTATTTTGTTGTTTTGCTCGAGGACTAGCAAAATATTAGGTTTAGGGGTGTGATGAGCGGTAAATATATCAATATTTACCGTCCATTTTACTTAAAATTTGTATAGTTTCTTGAGTTTTGTGAATATTTTGATGTGTTTTGTGTTATTTTGTAGATAAATAAAATAACAAGACTCTCTGGAATCAAATCAGGGCCAAAACATCGAAAAAGTGACAAAACAGGCAAAAATGTAAATTTCCGGCTAAAATGCACCATTTGTTAAAATGCGCCGTTTTCTAAAATACGCTGTCTGCTAAAATATGCCGACTGCTATCATGCGCCACTAACGTGCGCCAGACACGTGTCAAAATCAGAGAAACTTGCTATCATACGCTCTTGCTAACATGCGTCTGCCACGTATCAACATCACAATAATTTTGCTAACATGCGCATGCTGCTTACAATCCACGTCTATGCTGATATCAGCGTCGTGACGTGAAAAGCATTACGCGTCGCGATGCCAAGCCAATTATTTTGCCGACATAAAAGTGTCAAGATCTCGTCAAATTAACGGCGCGTCGCGACGCGCGAGGCAGAATTTTGCCTATAAATTGAAGCTGAAATCAGAAGAAAAATTCATACCTTCTTCTAGGGAATTCCTTAAGAATACTAAGAAGAATGTATCTTGTTTGTTTATCTACAGCTTTCTGTATTTATTTTTTTTTTACGTAAAAGTACTTTCTTTATTTTACTTTATAATCTTTATTTTAGTTTTTCAGTATAAGGAGGTAACTCCCGTTTGCTGGGGGTGAAAGTTTAAGCTTTTATTACTAATATTTAGATTAATCTCCCTTAGTTATAATATATAAACTATTTAAAATCTGACGTAATAAGATACTTCCTTTATGGTCGGTTGGACTTAATTAAATTGATTTTAACCTGATTAAATTGGATACCGCCTTTATGATCGGTTGGAATTAATCATAAATCTGACTTAATCAGGATACCGCCTATATGGTCGGTTGGTAATGTCATGTAAAGTTTATATATTATAATAAAGGAGATATCTAAAATAGAAGTAATAAAAATGGATCCTCTAACCCCAGTATTTTCTTTATTGTTTATTTTATCTTTTTAATTTCTAGCTTTACTTTATGTCATTTACTTTATTTAAGTTTTACTAGTCCTAGATATGTGTTGTAAACTCGTTATTTGGGGTTGTGATGAATTCCAATATCACTGGTTTATAAGGGGTTATTTTACGACTTGGGTAATATAAAGGTTTATTTATTGAGTCTTAAGATTAATGCTTCTTGTTAACTTGCCATTAATAAGATTGATCTGGTAAATTTAAAATGAACTTGGAAAAGAGATTTTAGGTTTAAGCCTTAGACTCAATAGCTCACGATCTCCCTTAAGGATAGATAACCCTTAATATATTTCCTTACATGATAGGAATATACCTGTCAGGCGGGGGTAGCCATAATTGGAACTTAATCTTAATGAATTCAGGTAACTTGGTTAATATAGGAATATGATTAATTGGGTTTACTGGGTGTTTGCATCTGACCATCGGAAGAGGATTTTGCATAAATTCGTGTTCCATGTTAATAAATCGATATATTACACAAACGTGAGATAACCACTTCATCTGTAAAAAATATTAGAATGATTCACAACCCTAGATAGTTTAATAATATTGAATTTTCCTTTCATTTACTTCCCACTGTTTTATTTACTTGTTTTAAGTTTAAAATCACCATCCAATGAAACAACCAATCCATTAGATACTCATAAACATTTGGCTTCACAAATTAATAGCTTAGGTATTAAGTCCTCGTGGGATCGATACATTTTATACTACTTGAGCGATACGTGCGCTTGCGTAACGTGAGTGTTTACCACCGATCAGTGTGCATTACTATCTTAGCAAAGGTCGAAAAACCTTAACCGATCGAAGCATTGGGGGCCCAAGTGCCTATTTTTCATCTTAACAAAGGTCGAAGCACCTCGACCGATAGAAGCATCATGGGTGTGGG